>VWYE01009238.1:92322-228038 GCA_013398995.1 Alaudala cheleensis | reverse complement strand
CCCACCCTCCCCACTGATTTACCCACAGATAGCTTAAACCCTTTTGTTCTTATTCCAAGTCCCTTTTTTGTTCACATATTTAACCTATCTCTCTGGTACTCAGTTTTGTACAGATGGGAGGAGGAGGAGATGGAAGAAAGTGCCCCTCTATTTATGACTAAAGTGGCTGGTATAATTTCTCATAAATCCCTTGTACATCTTTCAACATTTATTGATGAAATAAATAGAAATTTGAAAAGGGTTAAAAGAAATGACTTTTTAAAAAACTTTTTAAATACCTTAACTCCTTATACTCTTAGTGATTACTTAAAATTGTAGCTGTCCAGCCACACTCTGTTGTGCTTTACCTAAGTGCTACATTTTGTGTCGGTAGCTTAACAAAAATTTCTATTCTTCCTGGAGCTCCTCTGTGTGAGGCGCCTGAATTCTTCCATCAGTTTCAATTATAGTAATTCTGCTTTTGTGCTCAAAGATTATGCACATTGTAAATGCTCATAATGCCAGCGTACTTGCTGCTTCTCTAACGCAGGGAATGATGTTCCAGTGAAATGATGGAGGTAAAACAGTAGTGCTGAAATGTGAATATTTAATTGTAAATACTTTCTAACATATTTAGAGCTTGAAATAAAGTTGATTTCCGCAATTACATTACAAAAGTTGTGTAATATTTTGAGGTATACATTTTTCACAGGTACTTATGTTACTCCATTTTAAAAAAATCCCTGAAATGTTGCTATCTCCTACAAAATCACAGCAAAGGTACAAATGGATGTAAATTTAAATGGCAAAATCATGTTTTAAGTCATGTGAGTTTTATCATTTGCACGCGAAAGACATTGAGGACTAAAAGTATCTATAACTTTTTTCTTACTGAGAAATGTTGCCAGATGCATTCAGTGAGGAAATAATCACACTTCTTGGAGCATCTGGAAACAATGAGAATGAATTGCACATTCCGCAAAGTTTTAAAGTTATAGTATAATTTGATGATTTTATATTGCTTTATTTTTATGCAGTGCTGAGATACAGAATGCTTATGGCAAATTAGCACCTGGGGAAATGAAAATAAATTTAGATAGTTTTCATCCAAGCAAGGTGAAAAACATTTTTAAATTATATGTCTCACTGTCATGATAACTTCTGTTCTGCTGTGATTAAATGTCCATAAAAGTAGCTCAGGAAAATTCCGTAGAATAACTTGAAAGAAAACCATGTCCAGCAAATGTCCCATATTAGCATTCTTGTTATTGATGTTTATTTTTGCCCGCCTACCTAGCAGCAGCAAATTTTCTGAAGTACATGCTAAGTCTAAATGAAAGTGGCTGCACTAAACTCATTAATAAATGCTGCTCAATAAAAGAGTTTGTTCACTTCTCCCAGTTGCTGCGTCAGGTCTGATGCATGCAGGTGTCCTGCAGGAATACCTTCAGCATTAACAGGTGTTCGCTGTTCACACAAGAGATGACCAGAACATTCTTTTAGAACTGACCAAGGCAATGACAAAGGAACACTAAGAACAACTATCAAGATAAAGTTAGGGAAATAAATCTTCAAAAGCTTGATATCTTTTCTTTGGTGTGTCTGTAGACCTATAAATATATTACAATGCATTACTAAACATAAACTTAATGAATTTTTCATGTATAAAGAGCTTCTCGATGAAAACCAACTTATAGAACTGATGCGGTTTCTTGAATAGCTGTGTGTCAAAACTGCATTGTGCTTGAAAGTAACCTACAAATGGTTCCAAATCTATATGTTCATTTTGTCTGATCCCAAATATAATTCTCTTAATAATAAAGAAAGCAAGGGGTCAGTCTGAGATCATTTCAGCAAGCTCCCTGGCAACAGTATTTCTGGCTGATGGATTCTAGCCATGTTGTTTCTGTTCACACATCTTTGTGTAACTGGAGACACTCCCTTAGTCTGGAGCACACCAAAACCTTATGCCAATCAAGATGCCCTTACTCCATACCCCAAATTGTCAATTTAAAGAAAACTATAACAGCACAGTGTTGGGAAGATAATATGTGTAATCAAAAACTAGTGACAGTTTCTTACACAGAAACTAGCCATAGGAAAAATTGTATGTAAAACCCTCTGAATTTCTTTTTGAATATCTAATGATATTGTAGGTCAGTGTTGGAAATTAGCTAGAGTGAGAAAAGTACAAGATGCTAAAGGTTTTGGCTTAAACTCTAAACAGAAATAGTTTAGTATAATCTAAACAATCTAAACAAACAAAAGCAATCTAAACAGTGTAAAAGCAAACTCTGGGAATTACCAAGAAAATGGGAGAGCCATGCAGTTGAAGAAAGAAATTAAACAGTTTCATGGCACATTTAGAGGAATCACACAATCTTCAAATGATGTGAGGAAAAACTCAGTTACTGGTTCTTCTGGATCTGGTATAATTACATTTCCACTAATAAGAGAATGTTTCTTCTCTGCTGAGAAAACAAAAAAATTTGCAGTATGAAGGACGAACTGTTCAAATAAATAATGCAGAGCATTGCTAAAAGTACTGTGAAGTTTCATCTCATCACCCTTAAGACAGACCTCCAAGAAATGAAACACACACAGTTTGTCTACATAGAAAAACGTTCATTTTTCCTTTATTTAAGTGGTCAAGCTCTCATTTTATACTTGTCATACTTGAATTACACTGTTCATTTTTACTTCTTAACATCTTTTATGTTGGGTGAAAAAACGTGTTCAAACCAAAAAGCTTCCAACAGGAAAAAGTGCAGAAATTCAAGGAGTAATTTGAATTTGATAGTCAGACTTGGGGCAGAAATATCTGTAGGTCTGTAAAGGGATCTATACATGTTAGTGTAACAGCTACCTAAGCAATCTAGCTAAAGAAAAATTTCCTTGAACTTTGGTCTGTAATGCTGACCATTTCTAGCAGTAATCTTACATTTTTAAACCTTCTGTGTATACCAAATAAAAAGTTTATTTTTAATTTCTCTAAATATCATAAGAATATTGCCTCAAATATGAATGAATTGCATATTCAAATATTAACATATGGTTCAGCCAACAGAACATAACACTGCAATTTTCATATTCTAAATATATCTTAATTTGTTTGAAGATTAATGATTTTAATAACAGAATAAATCAAGAAATTTACTCATTAATGTGAATATAATAATGTGAATATATTAATACACAAATTAATTTGTAAATAAAAAAAATTGCTACTTCTCAAGCATCTACTTGACAAGATATTTTATAATTATTTTTATGATTTTATTAATCCATCTAAGTCTATGTGTTTTATTTTATTAGTTTTGATATACTTGTTGAGTATATGAGCATTATGTGCCTTTTCTGGCTATGTATTCTCTGATATTTTTCTATTTGACCTCTTTTTTTCTGATATTATATGGATAAAGTTCATAATCTGTGTTCCACCATTTGGAACTGAATTCCAGAAGACCACTCAGAGAACTTAAATTCCAAAATAGCTAATGCAGAATGAATGATGGATTAAAGGACAAATGAAAATAAAATCTCAGTATCTCAATGAAGATAAACAATTTTCATGTTCAATCCTTCTATCTAAATTAATCAGCCTAATGAAGAACAAGTTCATCACTGCCAGCCAGACATGCCAATGACACATTAAATAGCATTACAGTAACACCTGAATTACTCAATATTAAAAAAAAAATTAATTACTATTGACTAAAAACTGTTCAAATTCTGAAAATCCAAACTGATTCCCACTGAATGGATTCTCAGTTTTAACGGATATTGTTTATTTAGCAATGCGCTTCTGTGAGAATATTCATAAATAAAAAGAAATAAAGGTTTCCAAGTACTTTTCTGGATCACTGAGAAAAATTCCAAAGAGATTAACATTTGCATGGGATACTAAAAATGTGTGAGACATACTAATTTACTATAAAATACATGAATAAGATATAGTAAGAAAAAAATATCATGCAACACCTAATTTTCCATTTTTGCCTAACTAAAAACTCCCTCTCCTGCATTTTTGTAGTCAATGAAAATGATCAGTTGATTAATTCTTGAAATAGGATTAATTTCATACATATTTAGATTTTAACTAATCATAGATTTTGTAAAAAACAGTCTACATGAGATTATTTAGAATCCTGTCCAATTCCCCTTTGAAAGGCAACAGTGATGGCTTTTCATCACATCTCCTACAATTTGCTTATGGTGGAAACAAGCAGGTACTTCCAGTGCATTTCAGCAGAGAGCAGTGCTTACCTCAGGGACCCACAAAAATCTTTCTGAATCTTCTTTTCCTCTTTCACTAAGAACAGGGAGAGAAAAGTACCCAGACTCATACACCACAATGCCAAGAAGTGTGTTCCAGACCCTAAAGGGGGCCACAAGAGAGCTGAAGACGGACCTTTTACAAGAATAAATGTAGTGATGGGACAAGGGAGAACTGTTTTAAACNAAAAAAAAATTAATTACTATTGACTAAAAACTGTTCAAATTCTGAAAATCCAAACTGATTCCCACTGAATGGATTCTCAGTTTTAACGGATATTGTTTATTTAGCAATGCGCTTCTGTGAGAATATTCATAAATAAAAAGAAATAAAGGTTTCCAAGTACTTTTCTGGATCACTGAGAAAAATTCCAAAGAGATTAACATTTGCATGGGATACTAAAAATGTGTGAGACATACTAATTTACTATAAAATACATGAATAAGATATAGTAAGAAAAAAATATCATGCAACACCTAATTTTCCATTTTTGCCTAACTAAAAACTCCCTCTCCTGCATTTTTGTAGTCAGTGAAAACGATCAGTTGATTAATTCTTGAAATAGGATTAATTTCATACATATTTAGATTTTAACTAATCATAGATTTTGTAAAAAACAGTCTACATGAGATTATTTAGAATCCTGTCCAATTCCCCTTTGAAAGGCAACAGTGATGGCTTTTCATCACATCTCCTACAATTTGCTTATGGTGGAAACAAGCAGGTACTTCCAGTGCATTTCAGCAGAGAGCAGTGCTTACCTCNGTTTGTCTACATAGAAAAACGTTCATTTTTCCTTTATTTAAGTGGTCAAGCTCTCATTTTATACTTGTCATACTTGAATTACACTGTTCATTTTTACTTCTTAACATCTTTTATGTTGGGTGAAAAAACGTGTTCAAACCAAAAAGCTTCCAACAGGAAAAAGTGCAGAAATTCAAGGAGTAATTTGAAGTTGATAGTCAGACTTGGGGCAGAAATATCTGTAGGTCTGTAAAGGGATCTATACATGTTAGTGTAACAACTACCTAGGCAATCTAGCTAAAGAAAAATTTCCTTGAACTTTGGTCTGTAATGCTGACTATTTCTAGCAGTAATCTTACATTTTTAAACCTTCTGTGTATACCAAATAAAAAGTTTATTTTTAATTTCTCTAAATATCATAAGAATATTGCCTCAAATATGAATGAATTGCATATTCAAATATTAACATATGGTTCAGCCAACAGAACATAACACTGCAATTTTCATATTCTAAATATATCTTAATTTGTTTGAAGATTAATGATTTTAATAACAGAATAAATCAAGAAATTTACTCATTAATGTGAATATAATAATGTGAATATATTAATACACAAATTAATTTGTAAATAAAAAAAATTGCTACTTCTCAAGCATCTACTTGACAAGATATTTTATAATTATTTTTATGATTTTATTAATCCATCTAAGTCTATGTCTTTTATTTTATTAGTATACTTGTTGAGTATATGAGCATTATGTGCCTTTTCTGGCTATGTATTCTCTGATATTTTTCTATTTGACCTCTTTTTTTCTGATATTATATGGATAAAGTTCATAATCTGTGTTCCACCATTTGGAACTGAATTCCAGAAGACCACTCAGAGAACTTAAATTCCAAAATAGCTAATGCAGAAAGAATGATGGATTAAAGGACAAATGAAAATAAAATCTCAGTATCTCAATGAAGATAAACAATTTTCATGTTCAATCCTTCTATCTAAATTAATCAGCCTAATGAAGAACAAGTTCATCACTGCCAGCCAGACATGCCAATGACACATTAAATAGCATTACAGTAACATCTGAATTACTCAATATTAAAAAAAATTAATTACTATTGACTAAAAACTGTTCAAATTCTGAAAATCCAAACTGATTCCCACTGAATGGATTTTCAGTTTTAACGGATATTGTTTATTTAGCAATGCGCTTCTGTGAGAATATTCATAAATAAAAAGAAATAAAGGTTTCCAAGTACTTTTCTGGATCACTGAGAAAAATTCCAAAGAGATTAACATTTGCATGGGATACTAAAAATGTGTGAGACATACTAATTTACTATAAAATACATGAATAAGATATAGTAAGAAAAAAATATCATGCAACACCTAATTTTCCATTTTTGCCTAACTAAAAACTCCCTCTCCTGCATTTTTGTAGTCAATGAAAATGATCAGTTGATTAATCCTTGAAATAGGATTAATTTCATGCATATTTAGATTTTAACTAATCATAGATTTTGTAAAAAACAGTCTACATGAGATTATTTAGAATCCCGTCCAATTCCCCTTTGAAAGGCAACAGTGATGGTTTTTCATCACATCTCCTACAATTTGCTTATGGTGGAAACAAGCAGGTACTTCCAGTGCATTTCAGCAGAGAGCAGTGCTTACCTCAGGGACCCACAAAAATCTTTCTGAATCTTCTTTTCCTCTTTCACTAAGAACAGGGAGAGAAAAGTACCCAGACTCATACACCACAATGCCNTCAGCACCAGCTAACTACATAAACATCTCAGGAGGGAAGATGGTAGATAGTGGACAGAACAAACTGGCCTCCTTTCCTAAAATTCTCAGATTTCATAGCCTTTTCTCCCATGTATTAATCCTAATGGGTTTTAAGCCTTCAACACCTGTAAGCCATACTGAAATACAATTACACTTAAGCTTCACTTTTGTAAAATAAAGGTTTTCTGAACCTGAGTTTGTGCTGAGTGCACTTCCTCACATCCTGCAGGGCTGAACCAATAGACATTCTAAAACGGCAAAGAGTAAGAGCAAACAGGGTAAAAAGTCTGAACAGCAAGGAATGCCATTGTGAAACAAACAAAAAAAACTGAAAGAAAATTTTTGAAAACATTTGTTAGTGTTACAATTTAAAAAATAAATTCTCAAACTGCAACAAGAAAAAGAAACAGAAAAAACCCCATCCCTTCAACACCAAAAAAACTAAGAAACATATTAGCTTCTGCCCCTTAATGGCTTATCACTGTGGCTGGACTAGTGGAGTAATTCAGACCCTCTACCTTTGCCAGCAGCATCTTTTAGCAGTCTGGGGTGGCAGGATGGGGGAGAACAGAAACAACAAAGGAAGAAAAAATGATAATAACAGTTTCCTGATAAAGACAATTTAGTAACTTAAATAAAGACAAAGGTAAAAAACAAATTATGCAGAGGAAATCAGTCACAACCTCCTGATGCCCATCCAGTCTCAGAGCAATGGCTGCTTCCTCCAGAAAACACTCCCCACAATTTCAACTGCTGAGCATGACATTCTAAGGTATGGAATATCTCTGGTCAGTTCAGGTAGGCTTTCCTGGCTGTATTCCCTTCCAGTGGGCCACTCTCAGCCTACTCATTGAAAGGGGAAAATCTGAGGAAAAGAGGTTATGGCCTAAAAACACTGCTCAGCAATAACACACTGGTGTGTTACTAATGTTGTTTTACTCATGAACAAAAATACAACAAACACCATACTGGCTGCTACAAATAAAACTAATGTAGTCTCAGCCTAGACCCAGTCCCTTGGATCACACAGCACAATTCATAACCCTGAGTTAGGTGTTTGCAAAAGAGGCCTCCTGCACCCAGAATGCAAGAAGCAAGAAATGCCTTCCACCTGTATTGCAGGATGGTGCTTCAGGAGCCCCACTTGGAAGTAGATGACTGAATATGTAAGAGATCACAGTGCCAGATGCATACAGAGCAAGCCAAAATAATTACTCAATAACCTTTGACAGGCTTCCATTAGGTATATTGAATTATATTAACAAGGTTGTGTAAATTTGAACCCAGAGAAGATTAAGAATACCCAAGCCTCATTGACAAGTGTCTTATGAACAGAAGTGCTGGAGCACCCCTCTTAACCTGAGTGACATTTAGAAAACAGGGCATCCTTTACAGAGAGAGAAGATGTAGGTATGATTTTCTAAAATTTAGATGAGTTCTCCATCCTTAACCTCCTGCTTTCTGGACAACTACCCATAATCACTATATTCTAGTTTAATATGTTATAATACATTCTTCAGTGGTGTTTCTGTCACCCAAACTTTCTTTTTCAAAGCATTTCCTTCAAATTGCAAACCCACCATATTCAAATACAGAGGACTTTATCTCAGCCATTATTTCATAAAAATGAAAAGACATAATTTTGATAAAAGAAGAAATAATAAATCTTCCATTCTCTCAGGAGTTTTGGCCAGCCCATTTCATCTCATAGAACCAACTCTTTCCTCTACTGCCTGACACATTCTTCTAACCCCATTCTTCTAACCCCATCATAGTAACAGCCTGAGGAAGCAGCAATTTTCCTTAAAGTTTCTACTGAATTCCCATGCACAGGGCAAGGAGCAGCACTATGTATTTCTCTCTCATTCCTCATCTCTGTTGTCTTACACTGACAGTTCTGGTGCACTTCTTGGTTTTTACAAACAATCCTTAAGGGAAGTAACTTACCATTTTGTGAGGAGTAACTTTCCCGAAGTTTAATTTCTTTTTTCTGTGCAATAACAACACAAGCAGCAGGAGGGCAGTTCACCAATACACAATATATCTAACTATGCTTTACTGAGATTGTCTGTCAGAGAGTCAGCTTGATGGTATTAATCAACACCAAGAAAAACACTGCTAGATCATGCAGCTGCACTTTATCTTGACCTAGAGAGATCACCTTCAAGTAATAAAAGCAAGTTTAGTTCCTTTGCCCATCTAATTTCTGCCTTGCTGATAAGACTGTCAAAGCCCATGTCATTTATGGTTGCTACAGATGCTATTCTGAGATGCTGTTTTCAGTGAATCAACTGATAAGTGCCAATAAACAGGCGAGAGGGGGTAACAATTTTTATCTATCTGGCCTTGCAGTGCAGACTGGAAAAGCACTGCACATCAAGTGAACGTGAACTAGCTTTGTCCTCATATGGTCAGTCTGATAAATGAAGCAAATCAGTGAACCTGACCACTATTCAGTAAATTATTTTGTTTCTGGTTAGACCAAACATTGTCATAATTCGTATTTCCAAATGGAATTAAATAATTGGAAAAGTTTTAATAAGCAAGTACATGGCAAACCTGATGATAGCACTGTCTTTATAGTAAAAAAGAGTAAATTCATTTGAAACAAGACCAGAGAGAGAACAGTTTGGAAATAAGATATTCTGTACACCAAAAAAAAAAAAAAAAATCAAAGTGGAATGACTTACCACTTCTTCATGGGTAGCATTTTCTACATTTATACCATTAACCTAAAAACAGATATGATAGGGAGAAAATTATTTGTAACGTGAAGTTCGTTACTGAAATAAAAGCAAGTACAAAACAAATGTCTGTGGAAAAAAGTGGATGTTTACTAACCTGTATTATTGCATCTCCTATAAATAACATTCCTGTCTGTTCAGCTGTGGGATTACAGAAGGAGTAGATTTTAATTAATAGTAGTACTGAAAAAATGCTATATGCTCTTCCAGTAATAGGTTTAACACAGTCTTTGTAATCCTCATTCGAAACCGATTTGGTTGTGAAAATACCAAGGCACAGCAATCAGTATTCATCCAAAGAACTTAATAGATTCCCAGCAATTTTGAACAAATTAAGAGAGCTACTTTCCAGGCATAAAGAACTTGTTTAGTATGGAATACAAATCTCAATTCTCACTAATGAAGGATTTCATTAAATTATGTGGAAAATGTGATTCACACTTTTCATTATTTTTCCACAAAGGAAAACAGGAGTTTCTGAAACTACTTAGCAATTCCTTTCCCCCTGAACAAATTTACAGGGACTGCTGTAATTAAAGAGGTTGTGACTAGACATTAATACAGTCCTTTAACATGAAGTTTGAGTCAGTTTTTTCACTAAGAACAACATTATTTTGATCTACAATTTGCATGTTTCCTGACTTACAGAGTAAATGGGAATAATGTCACGAATCTTCAAACAACTCTCCATAGATATAAAAATGACATTTTTGAGGTCTATCCTCTAACTTTTAAATTTTTAACTTTTTTTTTTGTTGGAATTTGAGGATTTTTATCTCATGAAATGCATCAATTAATTAAAAGTAAGGATCCTATCCTGAAAAGACTGATAGTATTAGAGAAGGCCTATTAGTCTTATACACGATCTTCAAGGTCACAACTTGAGGCTTAGAAAAATGTTATCAATGTTAACGAAGACAGTATTATGAGAAATGAAAATAGAAGTAAAAAAAAGAAAGAAAAGGCTGCATATTCTTGATTTCTGCAATTTAACTGTTGCTTCTGCAAATGGACCTTTGTTACAAAATAGCACTTTTTAAAAAAGAATTATTCATCACTCTTTTGGCAGATAAAAGATTATAGTTCATTAGTCAATACTTAGGAAATATATCACTATTTATTTTAAAAATCATGCTACAAGTTGCATTGGAGATCTTTACCCCACTTCCCATTCTACTTTGTATTTAAAAATATATATGTAATAAACATAATTTGTAATAGCTGGTATAGAACAGACATCTATGTACAGAAATTTAATGGAATTATAGCTGTTCAAAACTGTCACAAACCAATCCCAAGTAGACTATTCTGGGTACATACATTGATAGAGGTCCTGAATATTAGCTTGGGCATCTCAATACAAAACTTCTAGTTGAGATGTTAGTAATACATTCACCAATAGTGAAAAATATGAACAATTTTTAATTCAGTGCTTATGTTAGGGGCATTGGGCTGTTTTAAAAAAGTGGAAGCATCCTTGAATTAGAGATAGAAGGAAGAGGGTGAGTTTGAAATTCCAGTTGTGGCAAAGCAGAAAAGGATGAATTCAAAGAATGCATGCCTTGTTCACTGTGTCTGATTGACTCAGAAGTGAGTGGAAAAATTTGAAGCATGTTTGTATCAGCAAGTTGCCATGGTTTAACCTCAGCTGGCAACTACTTACCATGCAGCCACTTGCTCAACTCTCCTTTCCAACCCCATTCTTCTACCCCATGCCAGCCCCCAGAGACGGGGAGAAGACTTGAAAAAATAAACAACCAAAAAAACTCATGGGTTGAGATAAGAAGAGTTTAATAATTGAAGTATAATATAATCATAGTAACGGAAAGGAGACAGTGTGCAATAAAACTCAACAGGAACAAGTGATGCACAGTACAAGTCCTCATCACCAGCTCATCCCTAAGCAGCAACTGACAGTTCCCAGCCAATTCCCCACAGTGTGTATTCCAAGGATGATGTCCTGTGGTATGGAATATTTCTTTGCCATGGAATAATTTTTTGGCCAGTTCGGGTCACCTGCCCTGGCCATGCTCACTCCCAGCCTCTTGTGCACCTCTTTGTGGGCAGAGCATGGGACAGGGAAAAGTCCTTGATTTAGGAAAAGCACTAGTTAGCAACAACTATATATATCAGTGTGTTATCAACATCATTCCCATACTCAATGAAAAACATAGCACTGTACCAGCTATTAAGAAGAAAATTAATCCTATCCCAGCTGAAAGCCAGGATACAAAAGGAACATGTGAAGAGGCAGAACAGAAAGAGATCGTGAATCAAAGCAGTTGATGCTGAGGCTCCTTATATCCATACTAAGAGTTTCAGGCATTTTTAACAAGATCAAACTGGTCCTCCAGTCTAAATGCTCTCAAGTGAAGAGAAGCTGCCCAAGAAAAAAAGAATAGGACAAAAAACTTTCTGTTTTGTGGACTCCTAAGCAGCCTAACACCAGTGCCACACCATGATGCACTCCTGCTGCCAGTAACAGCTGCCAGCAGGAAGAAGCAGACCTTGCTTACAAGTACTGCAATAGTCCCTGAAACCGGAATCAGTGTGGAATCTGGACAGAACCAAACAAGGTAAAACACAGGGAGAATGTGTCCTCAGACTCCTTCAGGAGGAAAAGCCTAGTAAGCCATCCCACAGATATTACTCTGTCTGACGGGGTCATAGTAGGATTCAGGTTCCAACTCCCTGCAGCAAGGCAGATGTGTTTGTTTGCTCTTCAACAAGTACCTGTCAGTGGTCTGTGGGCCTCAGATGTGGTGAGGACAGCACAAGTGGGCAGCAGCAGTGCTGCTTTCCTGAGGCCCTGTGTTGTTGGCTCTGCTGGGTGGTCAAAGCAGCTGCTGCTTTTGGGAAGATCAGTAGGAAACAGCAATATAGGAGAAGCACAATAATGAAAGAGATGTGGAAACGTGAGAGATTAATTTGGAAAGAATTTCTGTAAGAGGGGAAAACAGAAAAATGTAGGTAGGGCAAGAAAGCAAATTGTACTGAACAAGAAAATGTTTGTGTGAAAGTTGAGATCCTGATGGAAGAGTGCATGATGAAGATTTGTGGGCAGGTAGGTAGGTTTCACCACTCTCCTGGAATTCATCTATCTGTGATCCACTGCACAGCGACACAACAGCACAGTTGTGCAACATTGTCTAAGTCTTCTGATAAAACTGCTGCATTGTAACAAAAGTTATAATAAAATACACAGACTAGCATTCATGCAAAAAAGTCAAGACTAAATTCTAGACTCAGCTAAAGTTCTAGAAATAGCCCTATTTGACAGTTCAAGGTTTAAAAAGGAAAAACAGTTATATGAAAAGGTATAAAACCTCAAGGAAGAAAACTGGGTAAATGGAGGATTGTAACTTGGCAGCACAGAAGTCCATTCCCATCCAGGGAGCAGTGGAGGCTGAACCTTTCCCCTGGGACTGTTGACTGTGAGGTCAGCAAAGACCCATTGCTCATTCCACAGGGGTGATGAATACTGCAATATCCCCAGCCACCTCATGTGTGTTAGCCAATAAATTTTATAGTTTAAGAACATAAAGCAATTATATCCTGCTTGCAGAGTCTCTAAAAACAATCAAGGCTATCCACCGAAGTAAATGATGGAAGGAGCATTATGTGGTCAATACCAAACACTGAAACAAGCACAGCTTTTGGGACAATCAGAGAATTTTCTCTAGAAGTGCATTATGCTGCAAACTAAATCAATAAGCTGGAAACCTGCTGCTGCCATCATGACTATACTTGCATGTCTGTGATTAAAGACTTAGGGTTTAACCAATGGTCTATAATTTAAAATCAATGATGATTACTAAGAAAAATATGTTTTCCATAAATCAAATTGTAGAGGGTGTGTCACTACAATGCAGAACTTACAATATAGTTTAGAAATAAGGTAACTGGAAAAACCATCTGGAGACAAAAAGTCAGTCCTGTTTCTCTACGGCATATTTTAAACCTGTAGACAAGACATCTATTGATGTTTTAATGAAATCATATTCTCTCTATGTGACAAAAATATTAAGTAAAATCTTCCATGCTATTGGCAACATCCTCATAACAAAGGAGCTTATGAAAGGCTGCTCTAAAATTATCAGACACCATGTGTAAAATTAAGCAATTCTACAACCAAAATACTTCAAAAAGAGCTATGGGCTACCATGGAGTATATAATCTTATTCACTGAAACAATAAATGCAACATTTTCATAATCCAGTTTGCCTCTTGAAGTTTTAATTGAAATAATATTTTAGTAGAAGTGAGTTGAACATGTCCAGAAAAATGACTAGAAAGAAAATAAGCACAACGTACTGATAAGCAGAGACATACCAGGCTGTAAAAGAAAATCAGGCATATGCTACAATAAACAGTGCTATGTCACCTTTACTCTTCATCTTAATTCTCTTTAAAGAATTTTAATGCTGATTAAATGCTGTATATTGATTAAATTCAAAAGTAATACTAAAAGAAGGAAAGCATGATGGAAACCTAAAAGGGCTTATGCTGAAGTTATGGTATGAAAATAATCATTAAAAAAACTTCAAATCTTATTTTTGAGAATATTAGATCTGACACCTTTCCCAAAAGTAAATGATCCATCATTCTAATCTTTAAAAAAAAAATAGACCTCAGACAGAGACATGAACCATTAAAAATTCTTTTGCACTCAGTGAGAAGGGAAAAGAATCAGTAATTCTGGCCTTGTTTTGCTTATTTTTCTTATCCACTAGGGCTGAAGAAGGGCTGTAGCAAATTTTCCAAAATTTCCAAGGTAGTGGAATGGTAAATTTACTGAACAGTCTCTGGAAATACTTACTTACAACTAGTTAATTGATGCACATCTCTAAGCAGATTTGAGTCTGTAGATAATCTGATGTCTTTGTATTTTTCAAGATTGGTCACAGTACCTATTTTCACACAATTTTTGTTGAATTCCCTGAATCGCACGAGAAACAAACAATGTCTTATGACAAAAAATGCTGCTTAAAGCACACAGTGAGCTGCACTGACTTCATGGACCTCTCAATTCACAAGCTTAACATTAAACTTATGCATAAATAACTGCAGGGAAAAAATCTAAAGGAATAGTTAAGACACTGNATGGAGGCATAGGTCCACGAGAAAGAACAATGAGTATGATAACTTCAGATGTCATTAGCTTTCTAATAATGAAAAATAACATTGTCAAAGATAACAAATGATTGATAGAAAATAAGAATAATGTTAAAAAAACCCCAAAAACAAAAAAAAGAAGAAATTTTTAAGTGACATTAGGAAATAACGTCCAAAAATTAAACACCACCCAGCTTCAACTGTCTTACAGTCTAATGAGGCTATATGTTCAAAGATGGCCTTGCACTTGGTCTTCACCTTCATTAGCACAAGGTATAACAAATTTTTGATCCATTCTGGCCTCTTTATAAACCTTAATACCTCTGTTTGTACTTAACTCATTCTTAATGTTGAGCCTGTTGGCTCAGTGGAACAAATCTCCAAGGTTGATGAAACTAAGGTCAATACAGCTGTAGGGATGAAGAGTATCAGCTGTGGATGCCACCATGCTGTGCAGCTCGGTGACAATCTCACATCATGCCCACCAGCTTGTTCAGACTAGGCTGGGTTAGTGTGCTTGTACCCTTTTGGTGACTGGAGCCAACACCAATACCCAGAAATATACCCAGGGTATCACAATTTCACACCAAACCATCTTTGTTTGGCGTGTAAGTGAAACTGTTAAAAGCCCTCATCAAACTGATGCCAGATGGTCCTGAATGCAGGCAGCCAGGATGTGATATTTGGACACAGTCTGTGTTGGCAGAGCACATGGTTTTAAGCCAAGAATTTGCTGAATGTCTGGAGCTCATTCCAGTCCTGCCAGGGTACACAACAACAGTTGGATATTGACTTAACATAAAACAGAAGATTTTTCAACATAGCAGACTGTGAGTTATGAGCCAACTTTTGTTACAGAAGGTGGGAAAATACATTCAAAATAAGGTTTTATTAATTTTGGTTCTTAAGGGAGATTTTTTTTTAAACTGGTACAATGCAAATTAACCCTATTCCTTTATTTATTTAATTTTATTTACCTATTTTCATCATGTCTCATGAGCTGAATTCACTGCTCTGTTTCACCATTGCTGCTTGTTTGACTCCACATATTACATGAACTATGAGCAGAACTTGCAGCAGTAGTCAGACATTGCTGAAGGTCTCACAAAATGAAAAGTTGCATCAGATGAAAATGTGATTGCTAACTGGAAAATTCTGCAGTGCAAAACAGTAATTTATTGTTTGGCATTTAAACAATCAGAATTTCCAATATTATATGTGGTAAATCACTTGTATATAGGATGAGGTTAGGTTTCAAAATCCATTCATTTTTACAACCTCCATCATCTAGATTCCACAAACTCACAAAGAATCTTTAGTAATCAAAAATGTGAATACACAGAGAAGGATGTAAACACGTGAAAGATTGTACACTTTAACCAAATATAGTGTCTGAAGAGTCTCTGAAGTGTTTTCAATGACCTGATGGATTCAGTGTACAAGTAAATCTGACTGACCTGATTGCTTTCCAAGTTCAGGACATTATATTACACAGCTCTAAGAGTAGGACTCTACATTTATCTGACTGGAAGTCCACAGCATTGTGTGCCCTAAATAAATTGTTGATATGATTACAGCACATATATAAAAATATTACACACCTAGAAACTAATAGCAAATCACCAATCAATGTACAGCAAATGCAATGTACTACATCTTAAGTCAGTTTCAAAAGGAAAAGACAAGAAAAACAATATTGTATTTAATTACATAAAAAACCCCCAAAACCCAAACCAGCCTGAATTAGGTTTATAGAACATTATTGAGAAGTTTCAACATCAGTAATTCTTTTCATAATCTGGGAGATTATCAGCAATGTTGCTAATACACTGAGTCAACTGATGATTTGATATATGGGTAGGAAAAAGTCCTGGTTTTGGGAGTGAAATAATTTCCTATGGGATAAAAATTACTCTGTGGCTAATTATACCACTTTACTCTTAAGTTTATAACTCTATATTGTTTTTTACAGTTTGCATTTATTTTTCCTTATTCTGTCTGGCACAGAACTTTTTTCCCTTTACAATTAGCTTTAGCAAAAGCTTTGGAGGTAGGAAAAAAATTGAACCTTTGCTAGAATAGAAGACAGAATCAATAATAAAAATGCAAAAGGCCAAACTTGGTGATGAGTCATAAGAAATAGTAAAACTTGCTCTAATACTGTTGAGGAGTACATGCTCAGGAAAAACTCAGGATATTTTTTACTGTGATTTGCAATACATTTGACATCAGTCTCCAGCACTGAGTGACCAACTAATCTTGTATTTCAGAAATGTAAAGTTATGCTCTTGAACTGACTTTCTGTGTATGTTTGAGTGAATTTGTTCAGAAAAGAAGAGTGATCTAGAATAACTTAATTTGAAATTTATAAACACAGCAATCACAGCTGAGAGGCCAAAACTATAAGAGCAGTATTTATCAGCACTGCTGCTACAGATTTGCTTCTGCGGACTAACAAAATGAAATCCTATTGAAATCTTCACCCTGTTTCAAAAACTGAACCACAAATGCTGTCAGCTGGTGCTCAGATCAGTACCAACAAAATCGGTTATCTGATGTTTGAAAAAATTAAACAGTACAAAAATAGGCAACTAATTAATTTATTTATATAGCACAAAGGTTATAGAGATCTAAAAAAGAAGCAACTCTTTTATTCTATTATTCTTCTACGTTTTGGAAGTAAAAAATAGTACTATATTCAAACAAAGTATGGTTGCAAACATGATTTTATAGTGTTGTCATATAAAAGGCATTAAATTTCCTGAAAAGTATCACAAATTATCAACCATTTAAAAAAATCAGCTCTTTAATTATTAAGGAGAATCTTACTCATGTATGTTCAGGCATTTTACTCAAGTACAGAAAACAGTAAAGTGCCTGATAAGAAATTGGTTTTTTTAAGCAGGTAAATTATTTATTTTCTAATGTTACTGCACAATAAAGCCTTTTTTATTTTTTAAAATTCAGTATATTTGCTTGAAGCAGCAACAAATCTCACTGCTTAACTAAAAGCCACTCTTAAAGCCAGCCAAACAGTTTCACTGATAGTACCTTTTGTAATGGAAGTCCATTGGTGATTTACCTACATTATGAATACACGTATTTTCAGTCCAAAACTTAGTTTTAGATAAATCTGTACCAATCTCATCTCTCTGTCAGATAAAACACTTCCTCTCATTATATTAAACTTTTTATTATTTTATATAATAAAATATTATTTTATTAGATATTAAATTTTTGCAGATAACCTTTTATATGTAAATACATCTGTATTTCGGTATGCATGTCTGTGTATCCATATAGATATATTCTATACATGGAGAGAGAATGCACATATTTGTGGGACACTTCTTATTTTCCCTTGAATAATATTATCAGATTGTTTTCTCTTGCATTAAAACACTAGAATCTAAAACCAGAAATATGGCCTCAATGTCACCTGTGAGATATATTTAGACATGTTCTCTTACTTAATTTCCAGTAATTTATGATGCAAGAAGAGTAACACTGTGAATAGATCTGTGAAAGATCTTCTGAGGAGTGATTTTCAAATTTGAAGTAAAAAGCTGACCCTATAAAAATAGTTGTTGCATTCATTACTCTATAAATAAATACAGATAAAGAAAAACTTCTCCCAATGTACAAAACTCTGAATGTAAGTATTCTATACACAAACTACTAACCTTGGTTGAAAGTATTATGTCCTAAGAGAGCATGACATAGCTTTCCTTGTTGGTGATAAATTTCCTGAATTATTTCCCTTAGACCTGAATGCTTATACCAATTTATTATTATGATTTTCATGCACATTTTCTTGGTGTTGTTTATTATACTGTGTATTTAAGGAGCATATCACTGTTCTATATAAAGTAACACAATTAATATAAAAGCACCTTCTCTTCCTCACTGCAGAAACAATACTATTTAAAAAAATGTAATTATTGTTCACAGGAAACTTGAAGCAGTGTTTCTAATAGGATACAGGCATAGGCAATCAATTCAGTATTCACTAGGCAACAGATGAAATCAGGTATTCATTTTAAGTAAAAAACAGGACCCCCTGAAGAAAATGCAGAGGAGAAAACTCAGCATAGTCTGTGACCTAGTAAAGTGTGAGTCTTAACAGGCTGTCAAACAATTGTGCTTATTCTCCATTACAGTAAAGCAGGAAAAAGCCTGATGAGTTCAAAGGACCATGTGAGTGGCTTTGAGATCTTTAGAGAGCAGGACATGCACTGAGGATCACAGTCTTTGTCTTTTTTTGAAGGAAAAGTGGCATGAAATGCATAGATTTATACTAGGGAAGAGAGGGAACACATGGAAGCTTTGAAAGACAACAAATCTTAATATATGTAAAAGAATACCTCAGAAAATAAAAGAAAAAAACTTATCCCCATGTCCACATCCACCAGAGAAGAGAAAATTTGCTTTTGATCATCTAAGATCCTCAGTTCATGTTGCAAGGCACTGCCCACACACATGAAACAACTTCTCACTAAACAACCCCTTTGTTTTCCAGACCAGTTCTCCAACTTGCCAAGTTCAGTTTCTGGTCTGAAAAAGTCTCCCAAATGTTCCTTTTGCTAGATAAATATCAACGTAATAAGTAAATGGGATAGACTATACTGATTTAGATGTTGTGTTATCTTCACTATAATAAACATTACAAATCACTCTCTGCAGGCACCTAGGCACAGTTAGTCATATCATATAGCAGTGAATTACTGTATGGGGAAAAAAATTGGTTTGTATTTTTTTCTATCCTCTGCATTATAAAAGTTAAGTACAACAATAGATTTCCTCTGTCATACTTATGTTTTTGCAAGTAACTTTAAATATTTTGTTTTTAACATAACTGTCTTACTGAAGAAAAATGGATTCCTGAAGCTATTAATTACTACAGTACTATATAAGTAAATATCATAAATTACCTGCTTGGTCTTTAAATATTTTTGATATGACGACAGGCACTTTGTGCTCAGCACCACCCTGTAAGAGAGACATATTAACCATGAAATCTCAAGACTGAAGTGGTCATATTGAAATTTAAAAGAAGAAAAGAAATGTTACCCATACCTTTATGCTTAAGCCCAAGCCACCAACTGGTTGTCTACGAAGTGTAACAGTTCTGTGCTTTAAAAAATCGTAGAAAAATAAATTTAGGTGTAAATACAATATCTGAATGAGCATAAAAGATGTCCCTGGGCTCCCATTTACTTTAAAAAGTAATTCTTAAAGGTAGTCTGAGTGATCAGTTCTGAAGTATCATTCAACATTCATTTATAGGCACTTAATTAATTCCTTATCACAGAGAGCAGAATTTGTGAGTTGTGTATTTAGACTTTAGTATGTTTTTCTATCTCTGAAGTGATATTCTTCCTGAACAGAAATTTTTACATACTTTTCCTTTGACAAGTGAAAACTATATTAAAAACTCAAATGAGTGGATTTTCATAGCTACCATGTATGCACATTTGTTCTAATGTTTCAACCAAAAATTCCAATGTTTCCTAGTCCACATCTTCAGATCTCCATGTAATTTTTTTGCAGTATATACTGAAAAATTTTAGTGATAGTCTGCTTCAAATGTTTAATTTTTTCATTTCAGATTGAAGTGCACAAGGAAGATAAACCTTTATCAATATTTTTTCTAGGGAAACCTATCACGTGTTTAATAGTATGCTGGATTTGACATTTCAATAATGTGTAACTCATGATGCCTGACAGCATAATAATAGCACTTCATCTGTTGACAGTAATTATACAGTTGATGGGAACTGTTTTGGAACATGCTGCACAGTGGTAAGTAGAATGCCATCTTCACAGTAATTCCTGAACATATATATATTTTTTTTTTCTGTACATTAGACATTTTATATTAGATTACTCCTATATGTATACTTTCTGTCTGGTTGAATTACAATTTCTCAGATTCAGATAAGCATAAATTTTTATTTCTGTAGTCAAGACCATAATCTTATAATAACAAGTTATTTTAATACATATGGCTCTTATTTTTTTTTTTGGAACACTCATCATGCTAGACATATGTTCATATTGACTCAGGGAAAAGCAAAACAAAATAAATCTGGAATTTCAGTTTCATTTTAGGCAGATAAAAATAATCCATATAGTAAAAAAACTTAAGAACAGTTCCATACATTTTCAAGATTACTTCTGCTTTCATGAATACTGTACTACACTAGTCTATGCTAAAAATGGAAAACTGCTGCATTATGAGCATGGTACCTGACATATCAAAAAGTTCATATGATTCGATTTCAGCTGATATAAGTCAGTTTCTTTGAAATCTGTGCTAATGCAAATTTTTTCATAGGTTTTAGCTTCATTTGGAATTGCATCAAAACTTTTGACCAAAATTATCACACCTGCTGACAAAGTTCAGATCCGATCTGAATCAGGATACATCCCTAACTTTGAATTCAGTGACTCATTCCCAAGAGATGCTTTCCAGCAACTAATGGCTGTCTGCTTATTTAATTCTTGTCTCACTATACTTACACCTTTAAAATACATTATCTGATATAGTCCATCACGAGGAGACAATAGAATAAACATTCCTACATTTCCTTAACAGGATAATACAACAAACAGAAAGCTGCTACATGGATAGCTTTAGCTGGTTCATAAAAAAGACAAGTAGGGTACTACTTATTGGCATCTTATACTTTCAAAGAGAGCTAACATGCATTTTTATATGATTGATAGGTAGCCCTATAAAGCAAACTACTTGAATAACATTGGTATAATCTTGATATGTCTATCTTAATAGTTCATAGCATTGCTTATAACAGATATTCAAATATTCTTATTAAAAGAATATATTAAACTCGTGTTTAAATGATTCCTACATAGCAGCTTAGTAAAGACTACGTTTAAAAATTGCAAAAACTTTCTTATTTCAAGATGTTCAAATTGCAACGTAAACTGCTAAAAGCTGAGCATGATTGAGTATCATGATCAAGATCATTTACACAAATTTATTTCAATTCTATGATCATATATAATTTTCTATGACTAGAAAAACATAACTTTCTTGCCCTGTTTGGCTTTTCTAAGGAAACATTAACAGCTGCTGTCAGAAAAAGGACAGTCAGCTCAATAGACTTTAGGTCTGAATTAGTCCTGAATTTGTTATGCAAGGACAAAATCTCATAACTATGGATCTGAACTGAAATCCACAGCAGCTTTGCAAATAATTATTAAAGAAAATTCTACTCCAAAACATCTTGCCAAAACTGAACTGCAATATTTGTGGGGAAATAAACAAACATATCTTTTTGTGACATTAATGCACATATGCAGCTGAAAACCCAATGTGTATGTCTCAGTCAGACATACAAACAACTTATTTACTTTTTGGTTGCCTGCAGGTGAGATATAATTTTTCTTTCCAGATGAATTTATTTATTGTTTTAGAGTGAAGTGAGACAGATATCTGTATCAGTGCTAAGAAAATTAAAAATACAGTGCTACAGTTTACTGTGTAATTTTTATTTCATTATAGGTGAGGGAAACTCTTTAGACAGTTTTACTAATTTTAAATCTGAACAGCAAAGCTGAAATTAATTTTTTAAATTAATCTTTTTTGTTTTTTAACTAGCATTTTGTTTTGTTTTGTTCAATAGTATCTACAGTTTCTTGAAACTCTTTATTTTCATGGGTTCCAAAGCACTCGATATGTACTCTATAATAATCACTCATTACAGGTGTGCTACCAAGTAGAAGGAATTATGTACCCCCCATGGCACAACAGCCGGTTTTGTTTCTAAGGAGGTTAGAGGACAAAGTAGAACCCCCACATAAAACTTTAGGATGCATTTGAATAGACAGAATGTAAATAATAAAACTGTAACTGGCAGGATACTGATATGAAATATTCCTATCTTTTTGAGATTTTTTATTGTTGCAAGCTGTGAACTGGTGAGGCAGAAAATTTCAGGAACTCCAAGAATGATTCCAGACAGGGAATATATTGAAAAGCAAATACAACAGAAAATTTTAACCATATAAGACATAGATACCATTCAAAAGAACAACAGTATGGAGAAGGGTGTTAATGACCGTATGAAAAAGAGACTACTTGGTAACAGGCATAGTGCTGCTTATAACAGTGAAAATGAATAATACAGCTGAAAAAAATTATATACTTTTAGTTGTTGCAAACTGAATGACACTTTCAAATGTATGGGGAAAACTACATGGTCAAATACCCATCTTTTAGGTATGAGATAGCTCTACACAGAAGACTTAATAGAGTCTGTAAAAACCTGAATAACTTTATAGAAAAGTTTATCTCTGGGAAGGTCTTTCATATCTTGGTATTTGTTCATATGAAGTGGTATGACTGGAGCTTAATCATCAACACGAGAAGGCAACTGCAGTGCTTATTTCTGTTGCCATGTTTTAGGAAGATTTTATATCCACCTGCCCACCTAATACATGATTATTACTAGGCTGTTAACATTCAGGACCAGGACTTGTGGTAAAGGATCTCTCATTAGGAAAAAGTTTGTTTTCTTTCTTTCTTTCTCTCTTTCTTTCTCTATCTATCTATCTATCATCTATCTATCTATATTAATAATAGGGATTTCAAAAGGACATTCTGCCCGAAACACTCCAAAATCATTGATATAAAGATGAGTTTTTGAAAAAAGACTCTGTATGCACAATATTTTACTTTTCTGTTCCAACCTGCATGGAAATATTAGTGAATAGTGAATACTAATTTCCAAGCATCAAACCAAAGTACATAGCAGAAAAGGCTGGAGCACTTGACACAGACCATATTTTTCAGGTTTTGTAGAAACTATTCTAATAAACAAGCCATTCACAATGTCTAGGACAGGCTGGAAGAGACAGATCACCAGTGCTTTAATTTTGTTCTTTTCCCTTCTACTTATTAGCAAGACTACGGTGATGACTGTACCAGTGTCCTCCTGGACTGCCCTGTCTCCACAGCAAGGAGGTTGAGTGGGGAATCCCTGTGCTGATTTGTCTCCTGTGTGGGCATCATTTCTGCTGCAGGACCTGGACACTGACAGCATTAAATTTGGTGGGAATAACTCTCTTAGGGTAGGACCACAGTTATGAGCTGGATAGCGCTGCCAGGGTCACACCTCCTCATGTTCCCAATAACAGCCCTGGGGGTAACTAAGCTGAGCACTGCCTCAGTGGGATGGTGTCACTTTCTCTCCATCTTTTGGCTTCACTGGCCAATAGCATTAAGAGGTTAAATTTCTGGTACCAACCTCACTTGTTAGCCTGAGTCTGTGCCCACGGGCTAAGAGTAGCTGGGGTAAGCTCTGCAGTTACTGAGGGGTGCTGTGTGCTTTATGCTACTCCAGAGATTGGCAAAAATGGGTCAACTGATAGGCCCCACCAACAAATCCTACGGAATGTGGGAGCCACAACAGGCTCAGACTCATGACACACCATCAAAATTACCAATTAAGACAAAAATCACTGGTCTTGACTGAAGAGGACTGGTCACCTTTACTTAGCCCAGAAAAGGAACAGGTATAAATTATATGTGTTTGATAAATAGCCATGACTAAACGTGCCTTGGTACCTGAGCCTATGTAGTCCCCACACTCAAACCACAACAGACTATTGCCTTAACAGATAGCAGACTGGTCCTTAAACATAAAAAATGGACAAAAAGGAAGATAGGAAAAAGTGAACAAAGAGAACAAATAAATCATTGCTGCATTGCTTACAGGATTTTTTAAAAAATAAATTTATTCCTACTTCTAAATTTGTATCTAGTATTTATTGGAAGGAGTAGTCTCAGAAGTTCTCCTTCCTTGTTGGAAGTAAGATGTCAAATTAGCTACAGATACTACACGGCAGGTTTGCAATAGAAAAAAAAAAAGCAGTTTACCACCCAGGCCCTTGGGAAACATACAGGGGAAAGGAAAAAAGCAAAACAAGAGAGTGCAATAATAAGACATAAAAGTGAAGCCTGTAACCAGTCCTGCATGGATGCAAGGGAAGAAACAGTCTGATACCTGAAGGGGTAAGAAGACAGTTTGTCCAGGTTTCCCTTGGGATACAGTTAGCTTTCTTCTTAGAACTTAACATGTCAGCCATATGTTCCTTTTCTTAACAACTCTTGAAGGTGCCATAAAGTATTTACGAGATAGGAAGTGACTGAAGAAACAGACCTTGTAAGAATGTGAGACCCAGTAAAATGTATCAAAAAAGGCAGACATCCTGCTCATTGTTACGTATCCCAAAAGAAGAAAAGAGGATGTGGGAAACAAGGATGTGCTGAAATTCTTCAGGAAATTTTCTCCTCAAGATGGGGAGCTCCCATGATGAGGGTTTTCTCAGCTCACTCCCTCCACCTCTCCACACCTTGAGCTTCCTCAGCAAATTGTTTGACATGCATTTAGCGTTTTGCTAAATAGATATTTCCACTTCTGTTCATACAACCCTCATTTTTCACTCATTGGCAGCAAAATTCCACCTACCCAGTGGCTGCAGGTTGCTGTGTACCTGCTGGCTGACTGTGGCAGGACATCAACCCCCCGTCCTCTCTACCACAGAGGGCTGGTGCATATAGAAGAGATAACCCAGGGAATAAAAGGCCCAGCCAGGGATCATCTCTGGCACCAAAAGGACTCAGACCTCAGCTAAGAATGAACATCTTAGTCCTGAGAGCAGATGCGGGAAGAGATAAAAGAAATATTCTTGACTAAGAGACACTGTTTTACAAGATGTAAAAGACACGTGAGTTATCACAGAGGCAGAAGCCTTTTGCACCCTAAATTGTTTGAAACTTCTCCCTGGAGTTTGGAAGCAAATCCATGGTTACTTCCCTCTAGGGATTGAGGGAAAGGATCTTAATGCCCCACCAACAATTGGATAGTAAGATACATTGAACCATAAGTTATATAATTTCTTTGCTATCTGTAACATTAATAGGTACCTTTAACCTCACATTGTATATAACTACTAGTAGTTTCTCTTTTTATCCTTATTCCTGTGTAGTATTAGTTTAAGTCTTATGTCTGTTAGTTTTTTGTCTGTCAAATAAATAATTCATTCTATAATAGACTGAATCAGCCATTAATAAAGACCTTGTGAATGAGAGTGGGTATTGAGGTGCTGGCCACCTCGATAAAGCAACTGCCTGCTGACAGAGGGCTGGGCAGAGGGCAAGGACTTATCTAAACCCCCACTTCCATTCAGAACACTGACTTTCCTTGTAGAAATACGGATTTTAAAGTACAGCAGGGGCTGCTTTTGCCAAAATTATTTCCAGATGGAATTCAAAAGAAACACTAAGGAGAGCATGTATGTCCAGCAGGCTGACTGGGGATGGTGCTGGATTATGCTTAACCACTAAATCTAACAATACAGGCATCTACGTGACAAGGCTAGAACCACACAGCCTTAGGATAATATCTAAAGATATATATATCATACAGCACACCAGATGAACTGCAACACCAACACCTAGGACTGGAACAGAGATCCTTTATTCCAGTATATGGCAGTAAGGATCAAATAATCCTTGACTGTAAGCCATAAAGCACTGAATTTTGTTTGCTGCTTCCTTACTCGCTGCTGTCACTACTTATGTATGTCCTGAGTACATGTCAATCTTAAAAAATGAGTGCAGCATGAAGAAAATGTAAATGTCACGCAGTTAGCCACAGTCTGATTGAACATGCCATGTCTGCATTTCCACAAGTCCTTAATACTGTCCTCTCAGGGAACTGCAACCATAAGCATCCTATAATTAATCAGGTAAACCATCAAAAAATGCTTTGCAAAATAATGAAGCAGCTTTTCTTTGAAACTACACTGGGGATAGGGTCTGGATTAAAGAACTTTATTACAAGTAGGATTTGCTATACTGTTGGTTATAATTTCTGGTTTCCAGGAAAAGCTGGGGTCTACATAAACTTCAGTTCCAAGTCTCGATCATTTCTAATAGCCTTTTATATTCTTAGAAACAGTTAAAAAGACAGTTTAACTCCTTAAGTTGAAAAAAATATTGAGACACTGTAAATGTAGGTCAAGAAAACTTCAAGAAAAAGAGGGAAACACACAAATTAGTCCTCAGTGGTAACATCTGATGCCTCATTCTCCACTTTCATGAAGTGAAGGCAAGACGTAATAATGAACAGGTAGACAAAAACCAAAATATTGTTCTGAATGGGAGAGTTTTGAAGCTAAACTTCTTGCACTGCAATGGTCCTCACCTTTTCCTAAAAGGACAGGAAGAATGCAGTAAAAATTGACTGAGGCATGTCAGTTGTTTTTCAGCTTTGTATAAAATCAAAAGCAGATCTTTCCATGCTAAAAAAGACCTGGGACATCTGCAGATTAAGCATAATAACATTTTTATCAGTTTATATTATTATCTTATTATAAATGTTACATTATCATATTACCATAAATAAAAGTTGGTGGATTTTTGTTTGTTTGTGTGGGGCTTTTTTGTGGGCTATTTGGGGGTTTTTTGAGGGGAAAGTGAATTGTTTGGTGAATTTCTGTGGAGTTTTTTGGATGAAAATGAAGTAACTCATTTAATTTACAAAACTAGCTAAGGTAGTTTTGTAAATATACAACAAAAAACGTAAAGCAAAGCAACAAAAAACCCCAAACGATTTTTCTCCCAGGTCTACAAAGTAAAAGCATTAGAGGCAACAGTCACAATTTGCAGCAAAGGAAATTCCAACTGAGCATAACAATAGGAAAGAACTTCACATGGTTAAGCATCAAGAGCTGCCCAGAGAGCTAGAGATATTGTAAACATGAATGGACAAAGCCCTCAGCAGCTTGGAAGCTATCACCACTTTCAACAGTGGGACCTCAAGAGGTCCCTTTCAAAATAAATTATTACATGATCTGTTAAGATGACTGACAAAGCCCATGGTAATTTATTCCTCTGAGGGAAAGAATCATATTAATGGGTCTGAATGAAAAACAGTCTCAGTATGACTTCAGAATAATCCTCAGGTGTTTTTCCACTGAATTGTCAAATATTCAGTTTGGGACAGGAGCTTTTTTGGCAAGTGGTGTGAAGAGACCTCAGACTCTTCTCAGATACAAATTACATCAATGCACATCATCTACAAATATGGATTTCCAGAGTTACATAACACATATATGGGGCCTGTGTCAAGATATGATAATACTTTTTCCATTAAAAATTAGTTGATTACTTTCAATCTAAAAGGCATCCTGTAACATTAAATTATAGCTAAATCCTTCCAGAATACAGCTTTTCTCTGAGTAATGCCAATCTGCATTCAACTTTGCACAGCATTTCACAAGTTGACTATAGTGAAGATAAACAACAGAGGTTGAACCCATCATTCTCCCAAATATTGATCCTGGAAAGCCTCCTGCTTCCATGACAGTCAGACAGTTAGCTCCTAACTGTTAAAAGTTTTAAACTGCTATAAGGCCTCTCACAATGTCTAAACTACAATTTACCAGTCCTGACACTGTCATAGCTTCAAGTGTAATAGATTTATTGAAATTTCAATTAAAGGACACATATATTTATCAAAGTTGTGACACCTTTCTTTTATCTTGTTGATATGAGTACTCACTCTTAGCTGGACTCTTTCCACATTTCAGGAAGAGATATTTAAAGTGTCCTTTGCATTCTTCTGTTCTATTTATCAGCCATCCTTTTAAGCTACTAATTCTTTTTATCTTTAATAATAAAGGTTTTTTGTCCTGCTGAGAAATACTCATATTTATTTTGTGATGTAAACTTCTAAATGTTCTCAGAGTGGCAGCAAGACAAGCATATGATCTGTCATTATAAATTTCCTAAGGAATTACTTGATAGCTATCTTCTAAGTATCTAGGTCAGCTTTCCAGAACACGGAAAACAAATAACAAATGGTTAAATAATGTATTTTCTCCATACAAGTGATATTAGTTTCAAAAGAAAGATTCTTAATAATTCACTTGATGCTTCAAAAAAGATAGAAAAAAATAGAAATGGTTCATTATTAGCTTTTTTCTTTTTTTAAAAAAATTGGTCTAAAATACCACACAAGCAATGGTAGAACCATCACTGGGCAAACTGCAATATTAGCAGTTCTTGAGACAGAAATTTCCTTGGGTTAAAAAAAAAGAGATTTAGATTTTCTTTGCAGATCTGTTCCCTAGAGGTTTTCAAAAATAACATTTTTCTGTGTCCTTGTGTCTCAGTTATATAGGAAAACCCATAAAAATCAAGGTGGATTTTAACAGTATTTTCAGACACTGTCTCTATTTTTTTAATCAGCAAAACAACTAATCTTGCTGCTTTTCTTCCTTATTCACCTACTTTGCTTCATTCTAAGGCACAGCTTGTGAGCTGGAACATTGAGCATCCAGCATGCAAAGGTTTTTGTTATACTGATTTTATTAGATTCAAATAAGCCTCTGAGGAGTTCTCTTGCAATCAAATGCCATCCACCTGCATTTAAAACCTCTTTGCCCTGACCAATTCAGAGACAATTCAGCTCTGTGAGAAGGACCAATTTTGATAAAAGGATTTCTGTTTTTTTCTTACAAAGTTAAAATACAAAACAAAGAAAATGCTTATGAAAAGAGGAGAGGCATAAAACTGTGGACTGTCAACAGAAATAGGATGAAGCAATATACATTGATGAAAAGAAAGAATATTAAGGATGAGATACTGTATGTAAGAAATCTATTTTAGCAGGTAAATCTAGAAAGAGGTAAAATACAATAGTACCTTCATGAAGTATAACATTTTAAAATTATTGCCTTCCTGCTACTCCTTTAACTAAAATTGATATCTGTGGATACTGACAGTCTGGTCAGAGAGAAATTTTCAAGAGAAAGTCAAATAACTTTCCCATACATTGGTCTGCCTAGCTGTGAGAGAGCTCAGTGAAACAAAACAATCCTTGCACCTGCTATTTTGCACTTGTTGATTGCAAAGGGGTGTGGTTTCTAATTAGCCAATGATGGTGAGGGGTGTTAATTAAAGGACCAATCATGTCCCGCTGTCTCAGAACAGTCTATAAGAAGATGTGATTTCTAATAAACTTTGCTATATGCCCTCCAAGAGGTTTGGAGCTCATTCAGCTGTCCCTACTGCAACTCCCTGTCTGTCATATAATTAATTTATTTCTGTGAGTATTGCTAAACTTTAACTCTAGGAGGGGGAAATATCTTCTGTTAAAAATACTTGGCAGATAGGGAAAACTGTCTATTTTCAATTCACCATTTCTATCAATACTTTTGTTCTTGAATTCTATGAGCATGCACCAATTCAGAGAGTCACAGAATGAGTTTGGAAGGAACCATAGTTGGGTGATCTGGTCAAACCTCCCTGCTCAAGCAGGGCCATCCCAGAGCACATGGCACAGGATTGTGTCCAGGCAGTTCTTGAAAATCCCCAATCCACAAACCCTCTGGGTAATCTGTTCCTGTGCTCAGTTACTTGCCTGTGAGGATACTGTGAGGGACAGTGTCAAAAGCCTTACTGAAGCTGAGGTTCAGGTGTTACCCATCCAGGCAGCTGTTTCATCACCGAGCGCAACTCCATCACTGTGACCCTGATGCACCCCCTTAAAATCTGAACACCCCAAACAGAACACCAAGTCATGAGGACTTGCTTAGAACACTAGAATTTGCCAAATCTGAAGATCTGAAATGTACCTTGATTGCATGTTTAGCCCATAAATAAAAATTATACAAACATTTATGGATAGTTATACAGATAATTGTTTTTATAAATTTAATATTATGTTTAAAAATCACTGCAAAACATTACTTCCCTAATTAGCTCCAAATCCAGAATGATTTTTAGAGATACTTAAAAGCAGCTTGTCTACTGTGAAAAAATTGAATATCAAAAAAAACAGCTGAATTTACATTATTTTTTTCTATATACACCTTGAATTTCAAAATTCAAGATGTATATGTAAAAACATGTTTTTTCTCATTACTGTCTCATCCAAGTCCAAGATTGCAGGAAGAAGTGAAATGGGCTGAACTGTCATTAAATTACAGCAAGCCAGATATAAAATTTCTCACCAAAGGGGAAGCTTTCTCAATGCTTAAAAGAAGCACTTAAATGAATGGCAGATTACAAAACATGAAGCAGGAATAGACCTACATGATGGTAGTAAAAGGTATTTTATAGTAAGAGTATTTTATCCTTGGTTATAATCTCTATTGCTGAAACTCCAACTCATCACAGTAGCTCTAGTGATCACTGTCTTTGCCAGTCCTCAGTGTAGCATTCAGAACTACACCAGACTAGCAGAGCTAAATGCACAGCTGCAAATCCTGTCAGTAAAAGGGAGCCTGGAAGCAAATGCATCCCACAAGTGCTGTCTCATGTAAGTGGCTGGAAAAAAGTATTACTACAAGTAGAAATAGAACTTTGGTTTTCAATAATTTTCCATTCAAATATCCCACCTAAGAGGAAAAGTCATTCTACATCCAGTTTTTTTCTCCTCCTATGCATTTGAAGTGAGTACAAAAAGAAGGCAAAAGTTATTTCTATTTTTGTTGCAAATGGACTAGTTTGATGAATGTCCATGTGCAAAATAAAGATTAACTATGAGTACCTGGGAATGAAAAAGTACAGAGGAAGGAGAATAAATCAATAAGACAATGTGATCCTTTATGACTACTATAGCATTGACTTTCAGGTTACAATTTTCTATTAATTTTTTGAATCATATAAAAAAGGGATGAAAACTATTCACTTTACCACTTGAAATATAAACCATTTATCTCTGGAATTTCTGTTATGTAACTGTAATTGTAAAACTTACCAAACTCAGTGCTAGAAAACCTTGGTGAAAAAACTTAGGGAAATAAGGGCAAAATTAACAATATTTTCCAGGAAAGGGCAGCTTGGCAGGACTGCCCACTCTTCTTCCTCAACAGTAGGAGAGGTAGGAGAAATCCCTTCTGAATGGGTGTCATACCTAGAGCCACGTAATACTTTGCAACTCTAACCTAAATTACCATCTGAATTATACTTGAAATTCACTGACTTTTACACATTAGAGTTACATCTACAACCAAGAAAAGCTGTCTTTCTTTGCCACAGTCCTGGGAATCATTTCTTTCGGCTCTACCCATTACTGTCATCACTAGTGGTGATAAAATACAGCCAGGGAACCTGGACTCATTTTGTATGCAGTGGCTGCATATCCCAGCTATGCCTTCTCTGCAAGGTCTATTACTTTCCAGAGTTTATTTCCAAATCCAATTCCTTAAATATTACCAAAGCTTGTCTCCCTTTCCATCAGGAAATACTATTTAGGGTACCCATAAAATGGAGGAGTAAAAGGCATCAAAATCAACTCAAATCTTGATACTAAAAGGAAGAGGCAGACTTGGGTTGTTCAGGGTGGGTTTTTGTACTGCTTTAGGTTGGAGTTTGAGAATGTTGGGCGGGGGTGTCCTGCTGTATTTTGGGTGTTGATCAAAGCATACACAGATTTGATACAGTATTTTCTCAGATGCAACTAGCTTGTGTTGATTCAATCAAGAAGTAACCTAGGACTACGTAGGATAGAATTTTGATTCTTTTTCTATGAGATGCATACACAAGACATTTAAACACCACTGAGTCCAAAGCAATCATGTATAATTATATGCACAGAGACTATATACTGAAGTCTCATTATGTTTTACTATGACTCTTGCAACTAGTTTGCATACAACTTATCAGCATTACCAGCAATGCCTATTAAAAAAAAAAAAAGTGCTATGTTTTTTCATGCTTCTCAGTAAAGCAGAAAGTATTATGCAAAGCTGATGAACAAGGCTTATACTTATCTCAGCAAACCAACCAGAAGTGGACATGCCTGTCACCAATCAACCTTTTTAAACATTTTAAAGAGCAAGCCATGTTCCACAGAATTCCATGGACAAGTACATAATGTTTTGAATTGCTAAAAGCTATTTCAAATTATTTTATGTGTGTTATTAAAAAATTAATACAAATATGTACTGTAGCAGGAATGAAATATTTACATATTATAGGCAGACTCTCTAACATACTCACATATACACACACAGACACTCATTATATGCTTTTTTGCTTCTAATTCTTAGCAGAGTATCACAAATCCAATTGATGTCCCCAAGTGCCAGATTTTAAGTTTACATAACACATGCAATACAGCAAGCAGACAGAAACACTCTCCCTTGGCCCTCTCTGAGGAGGCTGCCGTGAATTGTGAACTCCAAGAAGCACCAGCAAAGTTCATGAAATTGATTTTACTCAGTTAAATTAAGTATATGTATTCCAAATTTAAGAACACTGCTTCACTGATTATATGAGGAAATGAAATACATTACTTAGGGATATTGATAACCTAGACACCCTTGCTGTACTGCTTATGCAAAATGCTACCAGTTTATCTAGTGACATTACCAAATGGTCACACAGAAGATTCCTCTATAGTTTAGAGGCACCATAGGCTTTGAAAATGCAACATAACTGAATTTTGGTTAAAAAAAAAGCCCCACATACGTGCTGGCACTGATTAAGCTCCATCTGTACCTGAAAGAGAATTACAGTGACATAACTGCCCATCAAGTGTTCTCTCAGTCAGCTCAATGCCCATGAACAGACATCCTGTCTGATACACAAATGAAGAAAACTTGATGTATCAGTTTACTTGCCAAATGCTTTCACTGAGAAATAGTTTTTCCTTTTCTCCCTTAATTTAGTGGCCCAGCAATATTTGGTGGAAGAATACTTTAATTTTGGTATTTATAGACTTTTTTACTTCTGTTAAGATTATAAATGTCATAATAAAATATGCATAGCACTGATCAAAAATGCAGATTTTACACTTATGAATGTAGGTAAGTGCAGAAGACCCAACAACTGATAATTACTTGTAATTCCATTACCCAATAAAAGCTCTCACACTCCAATACAAGGTGACCTCTGCAGAAGACATTAAAGTATGCAGTCAAAAGCACAGAGATATAGAAGCACTTACATGTTCACTGTGATCACTTCCACTAACACAGACGACATCTTGTTTTTGAATCGTTAATATCTCTTTTGTAAGCTTCAGTCGGATGTCATAAGCATTTTCAGACACTTCATCATACAACAATGCAATTCCAGTTTTAGTCTGCAAAAAAGAAAGGCAAACACAAAAATTTAAGAATATGAACATTTCATAATGGTGAATAATAAGCTCTATCCCATTCAATAAATGAAAAGCATACAAATGAGCATTATTTACAGAAAGCAGAAAACTGATTTGCTTTTCTGTCTTCAAATGGATTAGACATAAAAACATCTTTTGTACTGGAAAAGACAGGCTAAGTGGTCTTTGAAGTAGACATTAATATGCAAAGAATAAAAAAAAATTACAGAAATTTCTCCATTGCACTCTTCCACAATTAATGATGTCCTATTTGACTTTATTTATACAAAGACTTATGAAAATGTATTAGAAACAGGTAGGTATGTATAAATGTGTATGTGTTAGAAAAAATGTCCCTTGGCTTCTCTCCCTCCTGCTCTGCTGTGGTCCCGGCTAGGTGTGTGAGTGGGTCCTGCCAGCTTCTTCCTCTCGGGGAAGAGCCAGCGGTCCCGTGGGTGCGTGTGAGCCTGCAGGAAGGAGGGAAGGGGGAGATTTCTAACGTAAATAGGGTTTCCCTGAGGTGAGGATGAGGGGACACTGACTTCCAGAGAGCAAATACTTTATTTAGGCCGCTGTCCTCCAAAAGCGAGGAGTACAGCCTGGGAAACATTCTTAAATCCTTTGTCCTGGGCGTGGATAACACAGGACTGTCCGATCAAATACAGGGGAGTCCAAGAGTGACAGCACGGCAACAACCAATAGCTTTTGGGCTCCATGCATATTTATCTCTTCATTAAAACTTTCCCACTGTCCCAGGTAGAACAAAAAGCCCATGTTGCCACCACTCTGGGCAGCCACATATATGAACACATTTTCCATTTTCAGCAAGAAGTGGGAAAGTGAAATATTGTTCCTGTCTTAAAGATGTTTGTTTCACTCTGTCAAAAAAGAGCTGTACCTTTCATAAAAGTTGCCATTAAGATAAAGAGTTCTGTTACAGTAAAAAACTATGTTTTCACATAAAACATGTAACTAAACCCAGTTGTTAAAGAATTTATTTTGCTTAGGATAAGATGAACACACATCATCACTGGACTAAGTTAAGTTACATCATCACTGGACTAATAACTCGTAAACTTCATAGGATAGTCAGCTATTTGGTATAAACAATGTTTTCTCCATAAGTAGTAGAAAAGAAACTTTATTTTAATTTCTGGTTTATTCACTTAAATTTCCCACCTACATTCAGTCAGATATTTCCTTAAAAAAAACCTGTGGTATTAGGACTGCTTACAGCTGTTCATTAAAATATGCCGACAAATTAAATTTCAGATCTTTACATTCACTGCAACAGAAGACAAAAACACCTGTTCGGAAATGAGTGTTCATATTTAAAAGTACGATTTGTTTGTTAATTTATAGTGTATATTACAGCATCATCACAGCACTGCATATTATTCAAGTGAAGAAAAATTAAGCATGATTCAAGTTTTAGTGGCAGCATTTGTATTTAAAAGAAGATTTAATATCAAGTTGTTCAGCTACATTTTCTTAAATGGTAGGCTGTATAAAAAAGGGAGTAATGGAATTAAAGAAAAAATATGTCCTGTCTACTAAATGAAAACTTGAAGGATTTTAAAATAAAATTAAACATGAAAAATTTGCTTCATAATATTTCCATTTCTATAAAATTAGGGAGAAAGGTCTGTGGTGATTGTCAATAAAACCTTTCTGTCTTTAAAAACAGGATCAGCTTGAGCTTAAGGCATTTAAATTTGGTGTAGCTCTATGCTGCAAATGAGAGTCAAAACCTCCGTTATAGCAGAAATAGCAAATGCAGCCTAGACAACAATTAAATTTATTCGGAAATATATAAAAGCAGATGCTCAGGTGAATTGTTCATGTAGTTGGGCCATCCCTGGGCTCAAAGCAATTGTCCCCGTGTAAGTCACTTCTGCCATTTAAGACACTGAGATATCACAAGACCTCTGAGCATGCAAAGCTGACATAGGCTTTTTTAGCATACCCAAGTCCTTATCTAGCTGGAGGCAAGACCAGATTTCCGTGTTTATAATGAGATACAAATATTGGTCAAGTCAGCAGACATCCACATCTTCAACCTGTAATGGATGTCACAGAAGTTTTACAGTACAGCAATCATGGAACAGCTTGGGCTGGGAGGGTCCTTAAAGATCATCTACTTTCAACACCTTGGAAGAACACCTTCCACTAAAGCAGGTTGCTCAAAGCCCTGTCCAGCGTGGCCTTGAGTAATTTCAGGAATGGGACATTCACAACTTCTCTGAGCAACCTGTTCCAGTGCCTCACTACCCTCACAGGGAACATCTTTCTAATATGTAACTTGAACCCATGCTCTTTCAGTTTAAAGCTATTCTGCCCTGTCCCATTATTACATACCATTGTACAAAGTCTCTCTCTTGCTTTCTTGAAGGCACCCTTTAGATACTGGAAGATTGCTCTAAGTTCTTCCAGGAGCCTTCTCCTTCCCTGATTGAAAAACCCCAATTCTCTCAGTTTTTCTAAGAGAAACCCACACCTGAAACAGCTGTTTAGAATCTGTCCAGGCACCACTGAGCAACAGACACCTCTGAAGCATGAGTATATCTCATCTCTTTTATACATCTGTCTAGAAGGGAACAAGTGACTCACAGCTCTCTACTTTGAGTTATAAGGTAAATATAAACAAGAACTCAAATAAAAGTGTCTAATTGTATGCAGACAAATATATTCAGTATTTCCTGGGTATGTCTACGGGGAAGAAAGTTCAGTCATGGTATAAAGCCTTAATCATTCTCATTACAACATTATTTTTCCAAGATTTTGATTATTTTCACATTTTCAGCATGTGTGCATGTCTTATCGATATATTTTTGTGAATGACAACATATGAAAACTATGCCTGTACCATCTGCCTAAAAGCCACGCTGCCAGCAGGAAGTATTTCTGAACAGGAGGACTACAGCATTGAAAAAACACTTTCCCAGATTTTAGCTGCTGTTCAGATGTTGTGCACCACTGTCCCACCTGGATTGGTGACCACTGTTACTTTTGCTGTGTACCAGAGAATGCTTTACAGAAACACTGGAAGAACAGAGCTCTGGAGCAGCTCTTTATACACCCAGAACAATTCTCTGGCTAGAAAGTTTTACATATGTGTCCTGGTTTAGGACAAATTTTGGGAGGAAATCTCCAATGGGGTCCCTCTAGAAAAGCAAATTGAAGCAGCCCCTCTCCCTACTGGTTTGGGAAAAGATTTGCTTTGGGAAAAGATTTAGAGAAAAGTGGAAAAAAACCGTTTATTTAGCAAGCGAAGTGTTCACAAGCACAAAAAACCAAATAATATTAAACAATAAAACCTCTCGCTGTTCTGGAGAGATGGCAAATTCACAGAGTCCTTGTTGTGGGGTGTAGCTCGGCTTGCTCAGTGTCTCATCAGTCCCTCCAGCACTGGAAATGCTGCATCCTGGCCCTGGTGGGCCACAGGTGTGAGCTCCTGGTGTTTTTCTGGGTTTTCAGTCCAGAGCAGGCTGATCAGTTCCAAGAAAAAGAAAAGCCACAGTCCAGGGAACTCCTGTGCCTCAGCTAGCTAAAAAACTAACTAAAAGCAAAGGAGAGCTCCATACTGTTGCTGCCACAGACAACACAGTCTGTGTGAAGAGAGAAATGCGGGGAGCAAGTGCAGTTTCTGATAACAAACTCCACACTTCTCTACCCCTTCACTCTCAGAACCAGTCTTAAAGGTGCAGAACTCAATATCCAGCATAAACAGAACAGATGATTGGGGATACAAGCCAGGGATAAAGTCCTTGGGGATAAAGTCCCCCTAGGACAATATGTTTAGAAGAAACATAATGGAAAAAAAACCTCTAAACTGTCATTTGTAGCAGATGATCAGGTAACAAATGAAATATGCAGATTGACCTATTAAATAGTTCAGCATTTTCCATCACACTATTTCAACTGAAGTCCGACTGAAGCTCATCTATTACTATTACACTACATTACACTATTACACTACATTACAGTTCATCTAACTCCTGATGTAATCCAAGATGATGTGCAGCAATACCTTATTTGCTTTCAGAATCAATAAGGGTAATCTGGATTTCTTTCCGCCTTTCAAGTCAGCTTTTTTTAGACCATTATAAATAGCTTTGAATCAAAGTTCAGCACATTCCCTTGTTCTCTCTTTGTGTTAAAGAGATGACACACATCATTCTAGTGGACAAATCCAAGTCCTGACAAAGGGTATCTTCAAACAAGGACCTTTAAATGAGAACTCAGTCTCTGCATGTATATGTATATCTCACATTTAACTAGCAATGTTCATCTTGATTTCTCATTTAAAAACTGTCTATACAGTAGCCTATACAGTAGCCATTCTAGGTAACAGAAGTCCTCAAAAGCTGAGGACTGAGAAGTAAAAATAACTCTCCAAAATGATATAGTATTGTTAGAGACCCTATGTTTTGTAAAAAAGCAGGCAGAAATTTCATAGGGAGTTACATCTCAATAGGATTTCAGTACTTACACTGAGAGATAGGGGAATACAAATTTAAATTCACTTGGATGGAAGAAGAAATTAAATGTTGATTTTCATACCTCTGACAGTTTTCTAGACACTGGCTTTAGGAAGAGGAGTGTGTGGGAGTTCATGTGCATATTCACTCTATAGTGGGAGGAAGATAAATGAAGATCAGTAGTACAAGCATCACAGTAGCTTTGACTTTTAAGAAAGCATAGACACTGCTCTGTTTTTGAAAAAAAGAAAAAGAACTGAAACCTACTTTCTCAAACCAGCTCAGAAACTCTCAGTGCCACAGAAAACATTCCTCTCTAGAGGGAGCTAGAACGGCAGATGAATCCCTTTATCAGTTTTATTGTTGACTGCTTAAGAAGGTCCCAAGCCAGTGTACTTGCTTTAAAGCACTCCCTGTTCAGCACAACGTTTTGGGACCCTACACAACGTAACATGACTCTTTCAATGTGCTGTATCTGCAGGCTAAAGCTCACAGCTGCAAATTGTTTCAAGGTAGGCATCTCTACAACAAACTTCAGTCTTACTGGCATAAAATACTTGTCTGCATTGCTGTAAGCTTTATTTTTTATATAGCTTGCAAAAAAATTCCTCTGCATTGAGTTACATTGGTTCTCCAGCAGAAAACACCATTTGCTGATCTTAGTCTTTAATAAATACATCCATGTCTTCAAGGGCACTGCAGTTCAATTTTTATCTGCTAAAATTAATGCCTAAATGACCTCTATTCATAAATAAAAATCTTTAGGCAGTATATTTGAACATTTTTTCCCACTGAAATGCCACGTTATATTTCTAGATTAATATTTATCAGCAACACTTATACCTCACAGGTCTAGTGATAAAATTCTCTAATCCAATTTCATTTCTTAAAATGAAATTAACTCTGTTGAAATTACATATCTGTGGTATACTTATGGTTGGAACACCTGCTGAGAACACATAAGAACTGGAGTCACTGATTTTTTATCCTACATCATTTAAGATTAGGAAGAAAGAGAACTTCAGGCAGCCCTACATACTGCCCTGAGCACTAAGTTACAGTAGGCTCACATCTACTCTCTCTGTCACAACTGGTTTGATGTTTTCAACACCACATTTCCTATCATGATGAAAAGAGAAAGATGCTTTCTTAGAGAAATTCAAATTTACAATATCCTTGACTAACATAAAAGGATTTTAAATAGTATGAAATATAAAGGAAATAAAAAGTGCAAGGTGTTACACTATAGGAAGAACAGTCATCTGTATTGAAGAAGAAAAGCTTTTCTTCACCATTTCTTAGAGAACAGAAACAGGTATGTAGCATTGAGGACTGGCAGAAAAATAAGGGCATCAATATTATGTTGTTGCAATAAAGGCAAACACATGCTTTCTTCATATTCTTTCCCGCTGATTTGTTTTTTTCTCAATCTTACAAGACAGTACCTGAAAGTACAAATAAAAGATCAGTTCTTCAGCTGGGTAGTAGAGAAGGTTCCTTAAACTGCTGAGTGTGAGGGAGCAAAATTTCATGTCCATGAAGTAATCCATCACCAGTGTTGCATTTAATACATCTTAGTATATTGTTTCCTTTTATACAGTATTATGTCAGTGTTGTTTCACAGCTACACTACATCTAAGAGGTAATGAGCTGAAAAGGGTCAAGAGAAAAACAAAAAAAAATTAGCAGTGGTCAAAGATCTGTAAAATAGGATGTGTAAGTAATTCAAGATAAAATCAGGTTATTTAATTTCAAGACTGCATATACGAGAACATAGTGACAGTTTTAAGTACTTCAAAATCTATTAAAAATAGAGCAATCAGGAAAGAAAATAATTCAGAAATCTCCTCCTTTCAATATATTCTGGTTATGAGGAAGCTGAAGTCCTTGAACAGATTGCTTGGATAAATTATGGACATCCATTGCTAAGGGATTCTGCGAGGAAACTGGACAAACAGCTGCCTAAATGGCACCGGAATCCTCTCACAGGACAAAATCCCAGAAAAGACAATCTCCTTTAGATCTATTTCAGCTAATATTCAAAATTATGTGACTTCTTGCATATGAATCAATTTCTGAATCCAGGAGAAAACCTGACTGGCTATACAAGTACACCTGGACTGAACAACTTGCAACTGCCATAGGATGGGTGAAAAAATAACTATTAAGGCCTGAAGAAGTTTATCACTTAGAGGCCTTGATAAAGGATGAGCGACATTTACAGCAAACTTTGTAAATAACCATAATTTTTATAGTACTTAATCTGAAAGATGACTGTACCCTAAGAAGAAATGTGCCCATGTCTTTCATGATGAAAAGATAATTCCAGGCTTAAGGGGCCTTGAGTAAGAACACAAATGTGCACTTTTCAATGAACCAACATGGGACAAATGGATAAGGCAATAGATAGTGAGAGCAGTAACACATCTGTGGAACACAGAGACTCAATGACTCCATTAGCATCACAAACACACAAAGAACCATTCATTAAAACTAAAAGCAGACAGAAATAAATTATAACTTGTTGAAATCAGTCATACAGAGCTCCCTTAAAGAGCATGTTTTTTTCCTGTAATTACACAAAGTTGTCCTTATCCTCAGTTTTAACCACAACTTTTACACCAAATGACACGGTTTCACAAACACAGACAAAAATACTTAACCCCAGTACTCCTTCCTTTAAGAAATTCTGACTATAATGACAATGAAGCCATTAAACAGATTATTTGGAGGGTAGGTTATGGTTCCCTGATACTATGAGGGTGAGGGGTTAAGTGAAGAAGTCAGAAGCATCTTGAAAAATGTTGTGGAGAAGAAATGGTATGGATTTGTCCCATATCTCAGAAGAGTAGTTCAAGACTCCTGTATTAGGGGAGAAAACATCATTTTACTGTCACATGTAGGAAGAGATCTGGAAAGGTAAGAAACCCAACCTCAAAGCAAGGCAATTCTGTGACCAGCCCAGCTGAAAGCCTCTAAGGATGAAGGTTGTTCCCCACTGCTGGGCAACCAGCTTTACTGCTTGACTGTCCTCATGAGGAAAGGCTTTTCATTGCGTCCCATTTAAAGTTCCACTTCCTGTCCACCTGTCCACCCAGACACCACTACAAAGAGCCTGGTTCCATCCTATTGATCTCCTCATTGAGATGGAAAGGCTGCATTTAGGTCCTGATGAAGCCATCTCCAGGCTGAACAAGCCCACCTCCCCCACAGGAAAAGAGCTTCCAGGACCAGTCAGCTTGGTGGCTTCCCAATGAACTTTCTCTGTGTTATCAGTGACTTTTTTGTACTGGGGGAATATAAAATGCATACAGTAGTCTACATTCTAATGAGCACTGTGTAGAGAAGGATAATCCTTTCCCATGATCTCCTAGTTGGGCTCCTCCTAATTCAGCTGAGGACAGTGTTCACTTTTCTGCTGCTGACTCAGTATAACTCACTACAGGTCACAACCCCATGAGACTCTGCTCCCCAGACAGGCAGGCCTCAGTCTGTATCACTGCCAGGGCCTCTTCATTCCCAGGTGCAGGATGTGGCACTTGTTGGATTTTATGAATATAGTTCAATAATTTCTTGAATTTCTTGGCAGTCTGTCAGCATGCCTGGGTGTCTGTCAGTGATACCATATTGACAGCACTCTCCAGTTTGGTGTCATCAGCAAACCTGAAAAACAAGCCCTTTGTGCCCTTTCCAGGTCACTGACAAAACTGTAAAGAAGATGGGTCACAGGATAGAGATCTGAAGGACACCACCTGCCACAGGAATCCAGCCAGAGGATACTGCATCAACCACTACCCCCTGTCTGAGCATCAAAGGAGTTGTGCACCCACCCATCTACATGGAGGTTATGGCAACAAAGTAGCAAACAATCATTTCTTTCCTTACACTAAAATACTACTAATACCAATAATGTTTACATCAAAACTGATTCTTTAAGACATAAATGCATTAAAAATATGTTAATTTTTAAAAATTTAGAAAAAAAATCTTTATGCTTATTGCCACTACAGGTAAAAATGTCAGAAGATGATACAGAAAATATGTGGATGAGAGAAGTATCAGGTATCTTTCTGCTCTACTACTGCCATCTCTCAGCAGTATCCAAGTCCCCTCTGCAGAAGGATGCAGCAATGCCCTTACATCCATTAGGCTCAGCAGTCCTGCCCACTGCATTGCAGAGTCCAAAGGCCAGGACAGACCCATGGCAGGGGCCACAACCCCCCTTTCACACCCTGCACATGAAGCCCCACACGTAGTCCACCAGCAGCTGCTTCTGCCTCCCTTCCCAAAGGAGGGAAGCAGCACCAACACCAGCACTGCTGCAGGTGATGAAACTCGTGGCTGCCCCAGTGGTCCAGCCTTTACACTACTGCTCATGTCTGAAGAGAAATATTTTGAAGTAGCTTGAAGGGAAATATTTCAAATTAAGATCAAACCAAGTTAAGACTGAATTTCATTCCAGCTGTAAAGAAACACTGTCAATGTAAATTTTTAACACTGAATTATTTTTAACATCACAAAATAAGAAAACCTCCTGCAATTTAAACTAGAATAATGTACAATCAAATTGATCTAATAGCTACCCAAGTTTTATAATTTACTTGGAAAATACACAGCTTCTTTCAGCTCCTATTCAAAATAACCACACCCAGAAGACAAACACAAGGGAAATTACAGGAAAAAATACCACAACTGCTTTATAGCCTCAGTAAGAAGCTAGTAAGACTACTTATGTTTGTCTTATCATTTTTCAAGATTGATTTTCAGACATTTTTATTAGAGCTGTAACTCAATTTCATAATTTCATGATGTTCACAATCGTTCTCAGTGAAGAAAATCACAAATTTCTGATAATTCCTTTCAAAAAGGTGATTCATATTCATAACAAAACCAGTGAAATATTATCTGATGGACACCATTGATTCTCATGTAAGACAGTTAAGACTAAAGATACTGAAGTATAATGTACTGTAAATTTTAAATGCACTCTTTGATAAGAATCAGTATCAGAAATAAAGATGGGCAAAACTAGGTATAGAGGAAATCTGTGAGTGAATTTTTTCCTAAAGCATTGATTGTATCTGAAATATGCACCTTTAATAGTACTGTTTTGATAAAGTTTTTGGTTTTGTTTTTGTTTTTTTACATCTCCATTTATTAATAACAATATTATGGATTGGCATTTCAACATACACAGTTGTAAAAGGTGTATTAGCATTGCAAGTTTTTAGAAGATTTTAACTGCAGCATGAGAATATCACTTTCTAGTGACCCAGAACATTTTTCCTAAATTTTCAAGGGTAATACTGAAGGTAACAGAAGTTTGAATAGATGCTCTCAATACATAAAATTTAAAAGTCTGTTTTGTTGCTTACATCACAACTTATTCAATAGTCAAGAATAGCCTTAGGGATTAATATCTGTTAATGACATTAGCCTTGCAAGAAAAGTGATTAACAGCTGGCTCACAATATCTGTGATCTTCATCAGTAAGCACTAATATCTTGTTTAATTACTGCAAGATCTGTACATAATGAGCTAATTAGATATGATTGATTGTTGTCATTCTCATGCACCTCTCAAAACATCTGACACAAATATTTGAATTCTGAATTTGAAAAATGAACTTCCAGAATATCATGTCAGAATAAAAACTGTCTTCTTAAAAACTCAAACAAATGCTAATGGAGACACATGGTTAAATGTTCTAACAGAAATTCTAACCCAGAAAATTGCCAAGGCTCAAATTATTAGAAAAACTGCCTGGTTTTATTTTGATTTAGATAGTGTCTTTAAGTAAATGGATTAAGAATATAAAACCTCAGAATATAAAGATGCTGCTATGCTTAGAGCAGTTTCCTACCAGTCCAGCAAGAAAGCATAAATTTCACACTTCAAACTAAACCACTTAGCAATGGCTGGAAAAACCCCACAACATTCCCTTCGGAGACCATTTAAGAAACAGATTATCAGAAAATTAATGTGATTATTTCTTTTGCTGATACCAGAATCTTACCCTGGTGGGGCTTCAGCTGATTAACAAATATTCCTGCTGTTATATCAAAAGGCAAACAAAAAACACCTCACTCATTTTCTTAACCTAGAATATCCAAGTAAGAGAAAAAAGGCATTAGTTTTTGGAGGTTTTTACAATACCAGATTTTGATTCATCCTGCTTTTGTTATCCTTCCCCTTTTGACTGATAAAGGTCCACTATATTCATTCTTTTTCAAACTTTCACATAAAATTGATGGTTTTTTTGTTTTTCCTTTTTTGTCCTAATAAACTGTTGCATTACTCTGCTAAGAAAACCAAAAAGAAAGCCATGCATATCTAACTGCTTAGTTTCTGAATAAGATGGAAAACAGGTCCAACCAGTAAAAAAGTACTAAAGCTTTCTGCAGAAGACAAAAACAAACCAAACAAGCAAACCAACAACAAGAACAAAATAATAATAAATAACCAGTTTCAGGATCTTAAACACTTATCCCTCAGAAATTGGAAGTATATAAAGAAAATAGCACAGAAGAAACAGGAAACCTAGGAATGTTGAAGGAATTTTGCAATACCCAGTAATTGAAGAAAAACTGCAGGCAATTTAAGTATTGAAAAGCTAATGTTTTATTTGAATTCAGACTTCAGACAAAGATTTCTTAAGATGGAGAATATGTATTCTAAACCACTTTTCAAAAGCAAGAAAACATACAATCAGAAATAGCAAGTGGAGATATAGATTCAGCTTTCATTAAAAAAAAAAATACATGGTCTGGGATGAATGAATGTTTGTCCAGAATTCAAAGAAAGTCCTATTTTTAAAGCATAGACAGTCTAGTCTCATTAGCATCAAGACAAACAAGAAGATCTGTAACTGATGCTAAGTCTGATTTTGGCAGCTGCATATAAAACTTGTGTCATAACTTTCTCAACTTCAATAATTTACTGATTGACAACCAGTACATGCAAGTGACTGATACACTGGCCTGGTAACTATTTGACTTAAGCCTATGGAGGTGCATTTACACATCTGGATGCATGTATCACAGAATGAAAATAAAAATAGGAAAGGAAAACAGGTAGGAAACAATCAAACATTTCTGAGTAAAAAGGATTCAAAAGTAAGATCCTTGACAAAAGAGCTGGACATTTTAAGGGTTTTGATAAACTGCTGACAAAAATCTGTATTTCTGAGTGATTAATGTGCAGCAGAATTTAATTTTGTCAAAATAATCTCTCCAATGTCATCTGTCCCTTGATGCTGTTAAGTCACAGAGCACTGGGCTGCCACAGTACTGGACTAACACCACATGGAAAGTCTCACCCCACAGACAGGGGGTGAAGCTGATCTGTATCATCCACTACAGACCATGGCAAAGGGCACTGAGTGAGCTCTGACTGGACTTGTAGGGGGAGCAGGCAACTGAGGGAGAGGAGCACCAGCTGCTTTGAGCACATGGTGCAACAGCAGTGAGTTAGGAAAAGAGGGCTCCTGCATAAAGTGAGCAGCAATCAGTGCTTAGCAAGGTGGAGCATTAAACAGAAAATAGCTGGCAAAGTGACACCAGAATTTTCAACACAAGGACTTCAGGAAATCTTATGATAACCCTCCTGTCCCAGAAAGAGGGACAATTCTGGTGTATTCACCAGAGCAATACAAGCTCCTATCACTGAGAAACAGCAGGAGAAAAGGATGGGTCTGAGGGGGTTTATTTTAATTTCAGGACATGGAACCAAAGAACTAAAACAGATTCAGAAATAGACAAAACCCTGACAGCTAAAGGAAGAGAAAGTAGAAATTTTAATTGTTCCTTCCCAGACAACATCAACAGCATCATGAAGTCATACCAGTACCATGGCAGAACTACTGTTGGGTTATCTGTGGTATTTCACAGTGGAAAGGCAGAAGGAAGGAGCATCCATGAGTGCACAAGTATTTTGGTGATGAGACATTGAGAATGCAAATTCCTTTGTTGTGTATATTTGAAGCATACTCATGAAAGGTCTGTGTTCAGAAAAAGCCCATGACCTTAAATACACTATCAACAGTTTCACAGTTTTATGCAAGCACACAAGCCATATTTGCAGGGTAAGAAACATGGTTGTATTTTGTGAAGGAAAGCAGGAGTAGAGGTATGGGTGTGAAAAGACAGGAGAATAGTTCTTGGTATAACAAAGCTTAGTTATGGAAGATAAAGAGAAGATTAAAATGAGAACATAAAACAGTAAGAGGAGCTACCAGAAATAAAGGCAAAAAGATAAAAATTAAAGAAAATTAATACTAAAAAGAGGTAATTTCTAGAACTATGCTTAAGACAGAGTAGCTGCCCACTGACTTTTGCAGGAATGATCACCATAGGTTACTAATCTGTAAAAGAATCTGACATACTAGCTTTACTCAGAGTATTAAAAATATGTGTGAAAAATGGAAACAAAATTTACAAAAGCTGTGTGCAGCAAACATGGCATCCAATATTTGAAAGTGCAGCTAAGCAAGAAGTCATAAAACACAGGATCCTGCCTGAGGTTTGCCACTGCTTCTCCCACTCTCACACAGCTCTCTGGGATGACCAATAATGGAAACTGTGCCTTTGCACTCTACTACTTCCCTCTCGTCTTGTGCCAGGCAAAGATGGATGAGCCAACTTAATGATGACTGATCATTGCTTACCTAGTTCCATTTCTGCTGCCACACCTATACTTATATGTGTTTTATACCCCTTTTATATACTGCTATACTTTCCATTGCCTATTTGTGCACAGTAGAAAACAAGAAAACTATGTGCTTTTCTCTGGAAGTGTTAAGGGGATAAACTTACAATCTTTCTGTGGTGTTCTGGTTTCAGACTCAACTATTCCTACAGCTGGAAATTTACTGTGCTACGGATTTTTTGATTAAGAGGTGCAGTACAGGGCATCTCCCCTGCTCCTGCTTAGATTCTCTTCATTACATGAATGTCAAAGTCTTACTTCAGCTTTTGTTACCCTCCTTAGATTTATGTTCTACAGGGATACATTTTCTGTATTCAGATGATTCTCATTGGTGTTCATGGGCCATTAAAAATCCTGGGAGTAATCTTAGATAATCTCCCTCCATTGTTTGTACCTGAAACTCAGCTATTATTTTCTTATAAAAGAAGAACAGCATTCTAGCACAAAAATATCCTAGGGATTTAATTTTAATCCCAATGAAGCTGAAGTCAATTGAAAATTCTCAGTCGAATCAGGCTTTCATTGTAAAAATAATTAGTTTAAATTTTGTCACAAATGTTGACAGCTTTTCAAGTTGTAACATTCATAGCACAGTTATTACCATAACTATAAAAATTCATGTAGAAGGACATATTTCAGGATTCTGCAATTTTCTTACAAAAAATCCACCTGAACCATTTTGTAAACTGCTATCAAGACCCCCAAACTATGTTGGTTTTCATATTCATTAAAAATTCCTTCAAGCTTCTGAACAAGAAAAGGGTACATCACCAAATTATAAACATATGCAATGTCATAATTTAGAAAGGAAAATGTCACCTAAAAATATCTAAGTAATATAGTTTTAAATTCTACTATTTCCAAGACAATGTCAAGGGCCAAGTTACCTACTAAATACTTCAGGTTAATACGATGAAACTATTTGTTAATAAACAATGAAGAAAAAATCACACACAAATGAAGCTTTAGTTATTGCTTTAAAAAAAAGACAGAGAAAACTGAACATAAAAATGAAAACCTTATCAGACAGTACAAGAACCTTTCAAAAAATTATAGTTGAACAACAGAATAAATCTCTATGGAGATGTTAAAAAAATATGAAAGAGAAACAAGGACCAACAAAAAACTCAATCAGAATCATACCAAATAATTTACTTATGAATATGCAAAAAAATCCACATTAGTAGCCCTCTTTATTGCTTGTTTTCCTGATTGTGCTAGGGTTTGTTTTCTTTCTTTATTTTTAGAATGATCAGTTATTAAAACAAAAAGCAATGTGGATCTTTTTTTCTGAAATCTGATTATTTTTATTATAAGCATGGAAATGCTAATCATACTCATTTTTCTGCTCTCATAAAGTGAGGGTTTTTTTGTTTGAGACTGTGAACATAATAAAAAATATTCAAACTTACAGGAAAACACTAGGACAGAAACACTGAAGGGCTAAAGGTGCAAGAGGCTACTGGAGATCATCTAATTCAAAGCCCTGTGAAAATCATAGAATGTTAAGGTGTTGGAATGTACCTTAAAGATTATCTAATCCCAATCTCCCTCAATAGGCAGGAATACCTTCCACAAGACCAGGCTGCTCTGCTCAGGATCATGTGCAATCAGGCTTTGAGTTGGGTAAGGATGGAAATCTTGGATAAACCAAGATGGGACCTTTTCCAGTGTTTGACCACCCTGCCTATGAAAAATAAAAAATAATCCTAGTTCAACAGAATTTCCTGTGTTCCAATTTCTGTTCATTGCCTCTCTCAGTGGCCACTTCTGAGAACACTCTGGCTCAGTCTTCATTGCCACCTGCCAGCTGTGATTTTTTTCCACGTTAGTAAGACTGCTCTGAGACTTCTCTTTAGCTCTACAGTCACAGCTCTCTCAACCTCTTCTCATATGCCCTATGTTCCACCTCCTTGATCTCTTTGGGCCTTTGTTGGACTTTCTCCAGCCTGCACATATCTCTCCTGCAGTGGGGAGCAGGGGACTGGACACAGGACTCGAGATGCTGCCTGCCAATGCAGTGCTGAGCAGAGGGACAGGACCACCTCCCTCCACCTGGTGGCAATGCTCTGGCTAATGCAGCTGAGAGAGCTGCTGTCTTTAGCCACAAGGCTGCATTGCTGGCTCAGTTCAATTTGGTGGCCACTAGGATCTGGTCCTTTTCTGTAAAGTTGTTTTCCACCCTGATAGCTTCCAGCCTCTACTGGTGTCTGGAGTTATTCCAGCCCAGGTGCTGACTGTACACTACCCTTTCTTGAACTTCTCCAGCCAGTGCCAGTCCCCCTGAAAGGCAGCACAGCCATCTGATATTGTCAGCCAGTCCTCCCAGTTTTGTACCATCTGCAAACTTTCTGAGGGCTTTCTCTGTCCCAACATCAGGTGGCAAACAGTACTGGATCCATTACTGATTTCCCCAGTATGGCACTAGTGACAGTCCTCAACTTGGACTTCATGCCACAGATCATAAGTCTTTTGACTATGGCCAGTTTTAAATTGCACCTCCCCATTCATCAAGTACATACTCCATCAATTTGTCTATGAGGATATGATGGGAGTGTCAAAATATTTGCCACATGCAAGATAAATATCCACTCCTAGACCCCCATTCACCAATCCAATTACTTTATTAGGGATGACTACGATGTTGGTCAGGAGAAATTTCCCCATTATAAATCACTGCAGAGTACTTCCAAACACCCTCTTGTCTATTATGTTTGGAAGTGGATTCCAGGTTGTCCTAGGGTGACGTTATGATGTTTGTATCCCCAATTTGAATTTATGCTGGATGTTTCACTCTGAACACGGCAGTGTTGGGTCTGGGAGCAGGGGGGAGGGGGAGGCAGTTTTGTTTTCAGAGGCTCTGCTCCTCTGAGTGGCCTTGAGCATCCAGGGTTTAACAACACATGGCGTGGGATGGACTCTTTTTTCTTCTTTTCTTCAGTTAATTAGTTAGTGTAGCTAGCTTAGGCAGAGAAGTTTTTTTCCTTTGATTTTCTTTTCTTTTTTGTTGCCTTTCCCTGGAACTGTTTGCATATCTCTGGATTGAGGACCTGCGACAGCGCCGGGGCGCTCGAACCTGGGACCTCTCAAGATCCACCCTGTGCAGCAACTTCTCCTGGCACCAGAGAGACTGAGAAAAGAGCAACCACCTTCAGGGGAGACCTTCTTTCTGAATCTGTCATCTCTCCAGAGCAGCACAAAGTTCTTGTCATCTGGTATCATTCAATTTATTGTGCTGGGGAGTGCTTTGCCTATTTAATAAACAGGTTTCTTTCCACTTCTGTCTGAGGAAGTCTTTCCCAAACCAGCAGGGGGGAGGGGAGGGAGAGCCCCTTAGGAGGTTTTCTCCCATATTTGCCCTAAACCAGTCCACAGGTGAATTTTCTCTATTACCTCTCCAAGGATCTCACCAAGGATCCACGTTTATTGCCCTTCTCAAAGACAGGCTTTCCTCCAGTCCCAACTGCCATCATGTTTCAAAAATTATCACGAGAGGCCTTGCAATAACCAGCCAGCTCCTTCACCACTTTTGGAACACCTTCTGTTAGCTCCTGGCCACCTGTCTATGTCTGGTCTGTTTAAGTGTTCCATAACCTGATCCTCCTCCAACAGGTCAAAGTATGGCTTGCTTGCTCCAGATTTTCCCCACTGGTATGGGACACCGGGGTTTGCAGATGCATTAGACCATTGCAGATGAAGAAGGCACTGAGTACCTTGGCCTTTTCCACATCCTCCATCAGATTCTTTGTCCCACTCAGCAGAGTCCTTTTGCTGCTGATGGAGCTGTAGAATTCTTTCCTGTTGCCCTTCATGCCCCCATGAGATTCAAATCTAGGTGGTGTGTGGCTTTCATAACCCAATTCCTACATGATGATACAGTATCTCCACATTCCTCCCAGGTCACCTGTCCCTGCTTTCACCTCTTGTATGCATCCTTTTTGTATTTGAGCTCAGTGAGAAGCTCCTTGTCCACCATGCAAACCTCCTGCTGTCTTTGCTTGTTGGGATGGACTGTTCTTGAGGTTAGGGGAGGTGATCCTTCAAAGTCAGTGAGGGGTCTCTCCTAGACCCCTCCTCTTTCCAGGACTCCCCATGTATCCTACTGGATTCTTTCAAGCTGATCTCTGAACAGCCCAAAGTCTGCTTGCCAGAACCCTGAAGTCAGGATCCTGCTTTTTTTCTTCTTTTCTCCTCCAATGGGATTGAACACCCACCATCATGTAATTGAGTAAGGGAAAGAAACATGACTGACAATATTGTCATCAGATCTGGAAATTTATTTATCATATTTTTGTTAGTATATATCTTACAAAATGCAATTTTTAGTTAAATAAGAAATTATTGAATTGCATTTAAGAAATTAATTTTTCATTTCCTATTCTATGTGTTCAACACATCTTAGGACTGGAATAGTTAATTGTTTTTGAACAGTTTCAGTGCCTTCTACAGTCAAAAGCAGTATGAACAAATCTTTTAAAAGTTACAGAGGTAGAAAAGGGATTACTATTCCTCCTGCTAAGTGGATTTACTGATTGTACATTATACACAATAACTAGAACCTTAATTATGGACCAAAATCCCTTGTTCTGTCTGTACAGAGGTGCAGAGATAACACAGCCCAAATCAATCACACCAGTCTAGGTACTTTATTGAAATCCCTAAGATAAGAACATATTTATACTAACCTCCCTGAGGTTTCAGTGAACAAAGATAGCGATGCCCAAAGAGCTCAGAGATTACCCACCCTGAAGCTGCTTCTCATGGAAGATATGTCCTAAAGCAGCATCACATCAGAGAAATGCTGCAAAAGCAATTTTGGGAAAACACTTTCCATATAATAGAGCTGAACTATAGGGGAAGATTTTTTTAAAAAGCTTCAAAAATAAAACTTCCAAAAACGTAATTTGAAATAAAACCAGTTGTCAGGAAATCAGAATCTGGCATTGTGATCTGATGATAGGCAAAGGCCAGCCTCACCACCAAATGAGAGGAAATGAGTAAGACAGAAAGAGGCATTAAAAAAAGAGGAAACTAGTCTTTGTTTTAAATGGTACAAAAGGGCAGAAAGAGCTATGAATGGAAAAGTGAAGAAGAAAACAATGATGTCTCACAGCCTGTTCATAAATCACTGGTCACCCTAGCTCAGCCACTTTATGTCCTCTCCACATAGTATCCATCCAACTTAGGTACATCACAGCTGAACATTCCTAATTGTGAAGATCAAATTAAGAGGACAATAAATAGTTTTCACTTTCTTCAGACATGTTCAAGTCACACATACCTTGTAAAGATATCTTCCCAGAGTAGAAGCAGTAGTTATTAACACCAGTTAAACAACTAGAACTATGCTTGTTCCACCAGCAGTGCATTTTCTCCAAGCACCTGTATTCAGTGATAACCTTATCATCATTCAGAAATATATCCGTGAAAAACTTTATCTGGAGGCAGTGAAATACAAGTGAAAACTTGAAGTCTCAGTGCTGTCCCAACCATGTCATGCATGCCATCACAAGCACCATAAACATATAATCCTAGTGCACACAAAAATCTAATTTTTAAAACTATCAAAATTAGCAAATAGGCATACCTAATATGTATGCAACTGTTACTCATACATACAAATTGTCAGTGGCTACCATAAGAGTGGCTTACATTTTTAGCTAGAAAGGCCTACCTAAACTTAAAGGGTCTGTTTCCGGAGTTTTTAAAGAGCTGCAAATTATAGCATCATCTAATTCTAATTTGATCCTGAATTTGTTTATTCAACTTCCCACCTTAATGTGTCTAAAGATATAAAAATGATGCAGTCAGATGTCCTAAATAAAAATGAGCATTCCCCAAAAGATAAATTTTCTCTTAAATGAAAAAGTCTTTGATGCTTGGAAATGCAGCAAATTTCCACCTTGCCTATCTCCACCAATATCTTCTTTCCTGCTTTTCCTAACTTCTCTCTACCAAAGCATTTCTGCAGGTGTCTGCATAGTCACCTACACCTACTCCAACATAAGTTGCCTCTGGTCTTGTTTACTTGCTTGTTTGCTTTTATTTCTTCTTTATAATTACCACAAATTGCCACTGCCTTTATTGCAGAAGGTATATTTTCTTTTTGGACATACTCCTAAGAAAGGCCTTTCAACATTTCTGACTCAGTCCTCTTTGTATTAAATTAGGGATAATTCATATTTCATGTAAAAAAGGAGCTTTTTTTTTTTTATAGGAACATTATTTTGGGGAATCACATTAGGTATACATGTGAAAAGCATTCCAAATTATTATGTAGGCAGAAATGAAAGTTTGAGCATTCTTCTGAGTATTTTAATTTTTCCTACCTGAATACAGAAGTAAGTCTTCCTTTTATAGTTTGTGTTATTCATATCATTGGCACAGAATTCTAAAACAGGACAGCCAATTCACGATACAATCAGGCATACTCACAATTTTTGTTTTTCCCACTATAAAGCTGAGCTTTTTACTCTGCAGTACTTAGACAGCCTCAAGATGGGTATTTTCCTACAGGCTTTGTTTGTTTCTTCCAAACAAAATAATGTTTTTGTGTGCTTGTTTGATATCTTTTTATTGGCTTGTTTTCATACATCTTGAGATAGGCGTAGTTTGCAGAGAAAAAAATAAGCAAAACAAGACAAAGAAAAGAACATCATTCCTATTGAAACAATAACATAGCCTAGAGCCAGAGATTGTCACTTCTTCACAGAGAACAAACTGACAGAATCCTTTTGGAAGATACTGATGGCACTGCAGTGGGGATAACCTTCCCTAAGATGGCAAATCCACCCTAGCAGCACAGCCAAAGGGAAGTAAAGATCATATCTACATGGAATTAATTAGTTTAGGCTGATTATTTTAAAGAAGCTTCTGTGAATGAGAAAAATAAGATTGCAATAAGTAACAGATACATAGACACACTTTCCTACACTACATGATTTCTCTGCAACCTGTTCTCCAATTAGATGCGATCATGGAAGACCAGCTATAGGATTTGGCCCTCTATGTTTTTGTTATTTTCTAGGCAAACATTGCTTTCCATTATAAAAAGCTATCAATCATCAACAAAGAAATTACTGTAAGTATTTTAAATTATTCTAAAAATTATTAAGAAATTATTTCATTACTAAAAGGCACTGCACATTCTTCAGGACTTAAAACATCAGTATCCTATGCCAAAATACAGTACTATGTCCCAATTATTTACTGGTGAATAAAGAAGTAAGTTTTGAATCATTTCTGTACACTCATGCTGAAATTTTTGCTTTGTAGAGAGACCTTAAAGGTCATCTAGTTCCAAATTCCCTGCCAGAGGCAGGTTTGGCACCCAGGCTGGTCAAAGCTCCATCAGCCTTGCCCTAAACACTTCCAGTGATGGGGGATCCAAAGCTTCTCTGGGAAACCTGTTCTAGTGCCTCATCACCCTCATGGTAAAGAATTTCTTCTTAACATCTAATCTAAATCTCTTTTAGTTTAAAATCATCAACTCTTATCACTACATGTCCACATAAAAATGGCCCTCCTTTTCTGTGAGCCCCCTTTAGGCACTGGGAAGCAACACTAAAATTTCCCCAGAGCCCAGACTGTTCTCTCCAGGCTGAACAATCCCAACTCCCTCAGCCTGTTTTCACAGGAGAGGTGCTCCAGCCCTCTGATTATTTATGTGGCCCCATTCTGGATCTCCTCTAATAGGTTCACATCTCGTCTGTGCTGGGGAGCCCAGAGCTGGATGCAGCACTCCAGGTGGAGTCTCACCAGAGTGGAGCAGTGGGGAAAAATCCCCTTCCTTGCCCTCCTGGCCACGCTGCTTTGGATGCAGCTTTTCTTTAAAAGGTTTCATCCACAGGCTGCAAGTGCACTGTTGACTCATGTCCAGATTTTCATCCTATCCCAGGTGCATCCTGTCTCCAGAGGACCTCATCCTTCAGCCAAGTCAGCATTTCTTAACATCAACTATGCACATTTCCATCCACAAAGATAATGTAAAATGCAGTCTGTGGTGCAGACAGAAAGCCTTAGCCCTTGACCAAGTCATCATCCCACAGAAAGGATATAAAGACACAGCATAAATGCTGCATGAATATCTGAATTTGGAAAGCGGTCTCATGGATTTATTTCAGTAGTTTAATTATAACATAACAGTAGCTTACTGGGGTGGGTCAGATGGGAGGTCAGATTGAGTGTGTGCGAACAGATGTATTTTAAACCATTTTAGGGGATTAATTTAAAAAGAAAGTGAGCATTATAAATTTTAAATAACACTAACCATAGTAAGGTCAGGTTTTACTGTCAAGTAGAAATCTTTTTGTACTCACATATAGGCAAATTTGTAAAATTACCACAATTATTTCAATTCTTATGGGCATACACATAATGGCTGTCACTGTCCTAAAATGAAGAGCTGTCACTGTCCTAAAAAACACAACAATTTGAATGTATTTACATAAAATGGGAAAATAAAGCTACCTGTAAAAATTAGGTGATCTAACAAAATTGGTGACCTTTCAGTGACTCAAAACTTACTCAAGACTGAACTCAGCAAACCACTTCAGTACCTGCCCAGGATTTAACAAGAGCACTACTGAAATCCAGTTCTACTCTGGAAATCAACAGCTTAGCACAGGCCACCAGTGCCTAGCCAGGTGTGCCACACATGGGGACCTCCACCTTGCTCTGCCTGCAGGATCTCAGGTGGGCTTTTGGACCATGACAAGCCCCAGCAGACTGTGGGAAGTGGCAGGGGCACATCAGAGCAGGAGCAACCACACGTCCAGCCAGGGATGGAAATGTGGAGTGTGTCAACAGGCATTGTTTAGAAGTTTGTAGAAGTCATACCAGCACTGAAAGGATAAGGACAGACAAAAAGGAGCAAACCTTAGAAGGGAACTGTGCTTATGGAAGAACAAACCTTATGCTAGATAATACACATGAGTGAAGTAATTGGCTGTAAAATTCTTCAGTGTTCAGAGCCCCTGTTCTGTAATGTTGCACCACACTTGATGGGCTGTTTGCAAAGCTAAAGTCTAACAGAGAGAATAAATTAATAGAAAAGGGGAAGGATGCTGAGAGGAACATCAATGGCAAAATGTAAATAAATGGCGGATCACCAGCCTAACAAACACAAAAGATGTGAGAGGTCAAGAGACCAAAAGAACTAAAAAGGAACAGCATAAGCAAGAAAGTGAGATTAAAGCATATCTTGGCAAAGTAGCTATTAAAGATAGACAAAAATTAAAATCTTGAAAGATAGGAAAGTCATTAGAAATCAGCAAAAATCAGACTTTATAAATTGCAAAAATCTGAGAAAGTAAAATGAAACCAAAATGAAGATAGGCTTTTAAAATTATGACAGTTGCCATCAGATAGCAATAGAGTGCAACTCATGACACCTCTTAACTGATGTTAAGAAATCATGGAATAGCAGGAAAATTCCAATGACTATTGAAAGCACACTGTGGCCCTTAGATAAGCAAATAGGACATCCTAGGTAACTACAAACAGACTAACAGCTATTATACACAAGTAAAATAATCATCATTCTCTGATATTAACACATTGGAAACAAAATCACCAAAGTTAAAGGAAAACCAACTTCTCAAAATGACCTTTATTTCTTGGAGAAATTCACAAGTCAGTTTGATAAAGTGAGTGCATGATGGAATTTATTTATTTATTCTATATATGTTGATAAATTTGAAAAATCTGCTGTGATCAAGTGGATCCATGGAGCAGCAAAACTGATCTTGCTTGGTTTTACAAAGATTTCCATCCAATATCCTCATAAAGAGCCTTTTTTTATGTCCCCAGTTCACCATGTTCACCCTTTCTAAGTGTCTCCCAGCACTCCTTGGGTTCCACTCCTCCCACAGGACAGGGCAAGCAGCTGGACACAAGTGCATGCACCAGAGTGTCTGAAATTAAGTGCTACCAGCCACACCACAGCCATAAGAGTCTTGTAAAGGCACTTTACTGCCCCTACTGAAGTAACTAGCTCAGCTTTCTCTAACAAGTTAAATTTTTACACAGGCTTCACTTGTTTGACAGTAAAAATTAAACAGTCACCAAGGGAAACAAAGAAAAGAGGAAGGTGGACTAAGGGACAATCAGACCAATGGACTCAAAATGGCTAATATTTAGGTTAAAAATAAAGTCAACCAAGATGGCTTGTAAGAAGCTTATTAATGAAGATTATGAAGAAAAATTAATTAATTATTAATAAATAATTCAAATGCTTTCTGATTAAAGTCATCATTTAATGATTAATGAAGATTTATGAAGAAGAAAACCTTCATTGGGGAGTTATAATTTAATAGTGTGATTTTTGATAATGGATATAAAGAGGTATCTTTCAAAGAATATGCACAGCAGAATCAAGAAGATACTTTGTGAATCAGCAAGTTAAAATGATTGCCCAACTCAACAATGCAATCGAATGCAACATATTATAAGAAATCTCTGATATGAGTGACAGCTGATAACTGCATAGTGTCTCTGCACATCACAGGTAAAACATAAAACACTCCATTAATTTCTGCTGTTACGTGTTAAAAAGAATTCAAAATTAGAAAACTGAATAAAAAGCTATAAAAATCACCTTCAATAACTCAATAATGAGAAAAATGTGAAACTTTTTAATTTTAATGTATTAATCAATGACAATAAATAATCTGATAGGGATATTTATCTAAGTATTGACAAAACATAGTTTAAGTTATCAATTTTTTTATTAATGAATATTCCTGAGCTCTTGAATGTGTGGGTTTGTTTCTGGTTTTTTTTAGACTTTGGTGTCCTTATCATTTGATGTTAATTAGTATGGTTTCCCAAAATTGTATCATTACATCTCTCCAGTTATCTAAAAAATGCTGACATAAATTCTTCATTAAAAATTCATTTCATTTCTTGATTCAGTTATGGATAGTTTAATAAAATTTTGCAGAGCTTCATGAAGTAGAAGATGCAATCAGGAAAAAATATTCCTCAAGTATCACATTGAATAGCCAGTTCTGTACATTCCATACAGGTTGTTTGTCATGAAAGCTGCATTTTGGTGGATGCTGACTAAAAAACCGTGGGACTGAGCAGGACATTAAAATGAAAAAAAGTTAGGCATTTGAATGAGCTGTGTCCACTGTCTTACTGCCTCTCTTACCAGGGCAGACAAAAAATGTGCAAGTGGAAGGATGCTAATGTCACTCTTCATAATTTAAATTACACAAACTATTATCCTATTACTGCAGGAAAACAAAATCTTCTTTAACTAGTAATTTTTTATTCTACATACTCAAATTCACCACTCAAGATCTCCAGGATGTCCTTGATGAGTTGACAAGAATCCACTACATGAAGCCAAAAGAAACAATTGCCTGTGAAAGAACAAAAAGCAAGGAATGAGCTCCTTTCTCATTCCTCAAATTCCCTGAAAACCCATGTGAAACTCTCACTTGTCTGCAATACTGAGGGAAGCTGTAACTTGTCTGTCCTTCAGTTGGCTGCTGACTGCTACTGCAGTCATTAGCCTTCAAAATGCCTGGCTTTTCTCATGGGCATAGGGATCCTGAGATTTTGGAAGGAACAACAGAGGTAAGCCAGGGAAATTTGGCTCCATTTTTTAGTCTGCACAATCAGAGAAGGCATGGCAAGCTGGGTTTATGTGCAGATGTTCCCAGATACACCCATTACCTTCACAGGCCTTCAGCCCTTTAGTGAAAAAGTCTTTTTCATCAACAAACATCATAGTCAAGCATAATCTGAAATCTGTCATTAAAATGTAAAGAAAAAAAAGAAAAAAAGAGCCAAGTCTTTGGACTACATTCCTATAATCTTTTACAATCATCTTTTATTTTTGGTTTTTAAATTATATTTGCTGGGTTAGCCAAGTGAGTATGATGAACACCTTCAGAAGAGACAAATTAGATAAATATGCCTGTTTCCAAAAAAATTAATGAATGGTTTATTGCATGGAATGCATTTAGTCTGGAAGAATTTGCATTATGACTTAATTTAAAACTACATTTTCAAGAAGTAGTTTCCCATATTGATAACAAACTACATAAAAAAGAAAACATGAATGCAATGAACATCGTGGCAGTTTTCAGTTCTGCTTTACCTTCACACACACAAAGACAGTAATAACATGGTACTGTATCTGAGTGTAATTTGAGAATAATAACAATGTAGTCCAGAAAGAACTCTTGGTATTTAGTGCAGTTGAACATAATTGGACTTTATCTTTCTGTCACTTGATCAATTTGTAAAAGATACAACTGAATCAAAAAGTCATCCACAAAATATAATGAAGACATTAGAGCAGGAAAAAAGAGAACTGACACTGTTGCAGAACTATCATTATCAGCACTCTCACTCTTCCCTTCATTAATCTTCCTTCTAGAACAAAACACTTGGATTCCCCTATCTTGCCTCCATGCATGGTGACAGCTCTGTAAATCCTTGTTCCTGGCTGCCTCTATTTCCACAGCCATTTGCATTTTGTTCAAAAAGCTGTATTAAAATTTTTTAATGGACATATCCAATAAAATATTATTATAAGCTAGTTGTTATATCATGTGGACACATGACATTGTCATCTTATCCTTCTGTGCTTGTTTTATTGTGCCTTTTCATTCTGTAAATCCCCATTTGGGATTCCAGGAACACTCCCAGGAACACAACTGACTGACACTNTCCCCATTTGGGATTCCAGGAACAGAACTGACTGACACCAAAGGACTCTCTTACCCATTAAGAGTTTTCTTGGATCAACATTAATAAGCCTCATGGTATTTATATAATCCAACACTCAATTGAAAGCACTTTAAAGGGCAATACCCTTTCATGATCCCCCATCTGACCACAGATCAAAGTCTGGAAACTATTACTGCAAGCACCACAGTGAAAGGAGCTTCCCTTTCAGTGCTGCTCTGCAGCAGGACACCACTGTACAAATTACACTGCAGTGATAGCCCAAACAAATGGCATTATCTACATGTTTTAAAATTACATTCTATACTGAAAAGGAATTATTTTGTCATACATATGGAAGAGCTCACTAAATTAGTCAAATACACTGAGCTTGAGTGCCTCCAGAAGTAAATAAACTGATTTAATACTAAGAAAGGTATTTTCATAGAAGTTATTTTGTTAGCAATATAGAAAGGAATTGTATGAAAGACTTATGGATAGACTGAAAAGAGCATAGTGTACTTTGTAAAGTGTATTAAATCCAACCAAATCACTCTTCTACAAAAAACATCACTAAGGATCTAAAAGACAATATTCAGTATTTGATGTAAGTGTACAGTGAAAAAACATCTTAAATCTGCAATACAAAGTTATGTGCTATGTCACCATACAATAAACAGACTGAATATCACACACTGGAAGACTCTCTATACCACATTTTTTTTCTTACTAACTGTAGATAACAGGATTTCCAATGGTCTAATGTGTAATTAACGCTGCATTTTTCCAATTACAGTGAGAAATACTAATTATATTGGATTGTACCACAAACCTTGGATTTTTAGTGTTTTGCCATCTAAGGTTAAAAATCTAGCACCAGCACTAATAACGCATAAATCCAGTAATATAATGCTGCACATATGGAAAAAAAAAACAGTATAATGTGCTCACTGTATGTCCTGATGAAAAGCAAGATCATTCTGTGTTTTTGTCAACAGTAATGCCTGAAGAAATTTCAGTATGATACTGCATTACTGTTCACAGAAATGCAAACATAAGAGTTTGTGTTCTGGAAAACACACTTCTGCAACATCATTAAAGCTGGAAGAAAGAAAAACATCAACAAATACTCAAAAATTATTATCAAGAACATCTCCTAAATTATATTACCTCTCCCACATCAACTTTGTCACTACTGAAATGAGGACACGGAGAGCCTTTAATTTATTCATTCATATTACCAAATTAAAACCTGCTGAATCAGAAAGCATGATTTAAACATACTGTAATGTGCCATAATGGGTGAAAATGGTGATAGGGAGCCTGGAAAGCAACAGAGAAAGTTCAGTCATAGTCTTTAAATGTCTTATTCCACAGGAATAAAGGACTAAATATTAAAACTCATTGTAAAGTCTCATGCTGTACTTCTGCATTAGATACCCCCTTAATTTCCACCCATTTTATTTCAATAGTAAAAAATTACTTTAAAATTGTCCCTACCCAGTCACATCCTGAGTGCTGCTATTCTCAGCATGTGAAAACATTAAGTCTAGATAGGAGTGTGCAGTTTAACAGCTCCTCCACAGCAGTTTGCTCACTGTGGTCCACTATTATCCTCAAGTAAACAGAGTTATATTATGAAAAGAGATAAGCCAACAGACATTCATCACACTGCAGACTGATGATGAGACAGTTATTTGGGAATAAATGACCCATTTTAAATGCATGTACTCCTTGCACCTTTGATATTAAAAAAAAAAAAAAAGAGCATCCAGTGTCAAACAACCCAGTAAACAGGTTGCATAATAAGAGTTAATATTTCCACTAGGAGATAATAGGGAAAGCAGTATTCAGATGTTTACTGTAACACACCAGAAACAACCAATACTGCTGTTCTCAAATATTATTTCATCCTTTTATCATTCCAGATGTAACTACCCTCTGCAAATGCTATACTAGGCACTATTTTAAAATAGTTTATACAATATCTCTTTGTTTATATTTGGCATCTCCACAAACCACAACTGACAGCCCTGTTTTTGACATAGGTGTGAATGCAGATATTAATTCCATGAAGCACCTCTCCCACAATACATATTCACAGAGCCTCCAAAAACCTACACAACCAAGACAGAAATGCATTATTCAGCATTTACTGTATTCACCAACAATTTATCTAGTTTAGACCTAATAATGTGAGGCTCTAACACAGTAATTAGTATCAGTGAGAAGCTGATTGACAGAAGAGACTAAAAGCAGAAGCACAGCAGCCTGATGGATGGGGGAAATGAGCACATTTCAAGGTCAAGAGAGCAGCTCAAGCTTGCAAGGGAGCATTTCCTACACAATGAAGTTGTAAAAAGGTTTTGAACAAGTAATTTATAAAAAGCATGTCTAACTGTAAAGCTTTAAAAATTATTTTTGGTTTTGCAATAACAGCATAAAACATGCAGAGATTTTTATGAATAACTCTCCCTTTGCATGCTCAAATACACTAAGTAGTTTAAATTTTATTTTTGGTAACTGAATATTGCAGAGCCTCATTAAGGAAAAACCCTGTAATACAAACACCAAGTTTAACTTCAAAGAACAATCATAAAATGCCTTGTGTTTCACCTGCCAATCAATGTCTCCACAATCCTTGAAAGATACATGTAGAAATTTTGTTGAGTGTACACTGAGGGCTAAAGATCCTGCATGTGACAAGTAGTTTATCTGTTTAAATTTATAGAAATATTAGATTTTGAATTTTTATTTAAATTTTTCCGTGTAACATTGGTACTGCTACTTTCAACAGCAATATACTTACTGAGTCACGATGTTTCTTTGAGTATGAATTTTGCTGGACTTAAGATTTTTCCATTGTGGGGTGGGGGCTGGGGGAGGAAGCTCTTTGATGTTAGGTTTCTTTGCTATAAATGGATCAGTTTGTTTTGATGCTCATTTTACAGGAGACACCTAAAAATTACCTATTGAGGTGTGTCATCTGTGTGTCTCCCCACCTCCCCCCCCCAGTTAGGCCCTGATTTTTAGTAAATTGAAAATCCCTATCACATAAAAATAATTACTGAGGATATTGCAAAGGTGAATATGCAAAGGCTTGTAAAGTCACAGGCTATACCCAATTAAAAAAAAAAAATTTAATTCTAGATGGAGCCATCTGACATAGCAGATGTCTGTTAAGGCATTTCTGAATGAACCAGCAAGTACTTAAATTTTTACAGGATCACCTCGTGTTAATATAGATATATATCTGAATTTAATTATATATCTATTTTGTATATAAATAAATGCATAACCCTAAAATAATATCTTTCCTGAAGAAATCAAAGTACATTAGAGAAAAATTTAGACCAGAATATGATCTTTCTAAATGCTTAGGTGAGAGAGATCTCTTTTCCTTTTGAGCTTCAGAACATGTTGAACCTAAATAAAGATCCATCAGAGAAGTGAAACACTTGAAAAAGACAGGTTTAGCAGGCTAAATCTTCTGGAAACTGTAATCTCACAAGTATCAAAATCAAGGTTTCAGCATCTCTCCTTAAAGTTGGTATCTTACAAATTGCCCCAGTCCTTTCATCCTTGCAAAACATAATTATATTAACTCTCTATCTCCATTTACATCCTTTCAGAAAGAGTAGCCCCTGCACAAAGCAAAATTGAACTATTATGCCTACAGATTATGGTGTCACCCACATTTACCTGAATTTCATTTTTTAAAAAATTATTTATACACTTAATACCTTTAATTTGTTTCTCTTTATTCATAAGACAGATGAAGAAAATTAATTTTGTGTATTAATATTTGTATTTCTTGTGAGCCCCAATCTCTGGTTCCATGCTGTTAAGGGGAGACAGTGAAAAATACAGATCAGTTCAAGATGCAGCTGAGGGCACTTTAAGTGTAGTACACTTCAGAAACTCAGCTCCATTTAGCATGGTTATGAAGTTTGCCTCTAAAGCAGACAATATAATGGGAACCATGGCAACTGCTCAACTATGGCAAAAGAGGCAAGAGCATGAACTATAAATATTCAAATTGCATGCAGCTTATAATTTTGCTTTAAAATATATGATGAATAAAGAACTATTTAACATTATACAAAGTATGTTTTTGTGTAATTTCCACTACTGCTGAAGTCTCAAAGTTTTCAAAGGCTTCTGAGGAAGACAAAACAGCCATAGCACAATAAGGAGGTGGCAGTCAAGATATGAAAGTCTTAACCATGAGTCATACTAAACATGTTTTGTAAATTAGGTTCTTATCCTACTAACACCACACAGCACAGCTTAGGACACCCCAATCAATACTTAGGTAAGAAGTTAGACTTTCTCCCCATCAGCAGAAGACAGCATGCCCTGTCCTCCACCCTGGTCACTTGCTGTAGAAGCTGAAATCTTCCTCTGAATTTAAACTAATTGTATTTACCTGTCTTCTTATAGTTCCTCAATGTTCTAGAAATAAAAAAACAGGAAACCATCCTATATTTTCCAGATGCTAACCATTACAAAATGACACTCATTTTCCATCTACAGGATGAAATGGCAGATCAGCTATTCTTACAGATGGCCATTCATCTTTCAAAGGTATACAGGATTAGTAGTTTAGCTTTAGAGAAAGCACATTTAGATTCCTAATTTAGGATTGCAAACAAATTAATTTGGACTGAAACGATGCAATATTTTTCCCACAGAAGATTTTATTAAAATTTGTTTAATCCCACTGAATTTTATTAAAAGATATGAAACAGAAAGTTGGCTCCTCTATTTCAAGCTTGGTGTGAAAAATTTTCAATTCAAGAGGTAGCATTACCTTCAAGTCACAGAATCACAGAATATGCTGAGTTGGAAGGATGGGACACATGAGGATCATCAAGTCCAACTCCCTGCCCTGCAGAGGACACCCCAAGAGTCACACCATGGGCTTGAGAGCTTTGTCCAAACACTTCTTGAACTCATGTATCAGGCTTGGTGCTGGGACCACTTTCCTGGAGAGCCTTTTCTGTGCCCAACACCCTCTGGGTGAAGAGCCTTTTTCTAATATCCAACCTAAACCTCCCCTGACACAACTTCAGGCCATTCCCTTGGCTCCTGTCCCTGGTCACCAGAGAGAAGAGATCAGGGTCTGCCCCTCTTCTTCCCATCATGAGGTGCATGAGGTCTCTCTTCAGCTTCCTCCAGGCGGAACAGACCAAGTGACCTCAGCCACTCCTCACACGGTTTCCCCTCAAGGCCCTTCACCACTTTTGTTATCCTCCTTTGGACACTTTCAAAGAGTTAAATCTTTCTTAAGCTGTGGTGCCCAAAACGGCACACAATATGCAAGTTGAGGCCACCCCAGTGCAGAGCAGAGCAGGTCAATCCCCTCCCTTGCCTGGCTGGCAGTGCTGTGCCTTACGTACCTCAGGACAGGGCTGACCCTTCTGGCTGCCAGGGCACTGCTGACTCATGTTCAGTTTCTGTCAGTAGGACCTGAGGTCCCTTTCCATGGCACTGCTTTCTAGAATCTCATTCCCCAGTCTGTCTGTGCAGCCAGGCTTGCACTCTGCCAGTGCAGAATCCAGCACTTTCCCTTGTTGAAAGCCATGCCTTTGGTGATTGCCCAGTTCTTCAAGTTTTTGAGATCCCTTTTCAGGGCCTCCCTTCCCTCAAGGGAGTGCACAGCTCCTCCCAGTTTTCTATCATCTGCAAACTTGCCCAGTACCACTTTCAGGTCTGTATTCAAATTGTTCATGAAGATATGGACAAGGGATGAGGATGGAGCGCCATGAAACCGGTGAGAATTCACCAGTCTGATGTCACCCCAGTCACTATAACTCTTTGTGCCTGACCCATGAGCCAATTCCTCACCCATCACATGATGTGTTTATTCAGCTGTGTGCTGGATATTTAGTCCAGAGGTTACTGTGAGAGACAGCATTGAGAGCTTTACTGAAATCCAAAAATATTTCATCAACTGGCTTCCCTTGATCAAGTAAGTGGCTTACCTTGTCATAAAAGGAAATGAGGTTTGATAAGCAGGACTTTCCTCCCATGAAGTTTGCTCACTCTCTACAACTCCCTGAAAGGAGGTTGTAGCTGAGTGAGACTCCACTGCTTCTCCCAGACAACCAGTGACAGGATGAGACAACACAGTCTTAAGCTGTACCAGGGGAAATTTAGGCTAGACATTAGAAAAAAAAAATCACAGAAAGAGTGGTTGGGCACTGGAATGGGGTGCCCAGGGAGGTAGTGGAGTCACTATCCCTGGAGGTGTTGAAAAAAAGGATGGGATATGACACTTAGTGCCATGGTTTAGTTTGATAAGGTGGTGTTAGGTCATAGGTTGGACTTGAAGATCTCCAAGGTCTTTTCCAGCCTAGTTAATTCTGTGATTCTGTGATCCTGTTCCATCAGAATACTGGCCAAAATATAAAAAATGATCTTTCCCTGGTTTTTAAAATAAAGATTTCAGGTTCAGTAACATTTGTTATTTTTATTATTTGTCTACAAATTCTGCTACCTAATAAATAAATTGACACAATTCCCCAGAACATGAAACTTACGGAAATAATTCTCCATTGCAATGAACTATCGCCAGCAATTCTCATTATTGGTTACTGTCAGACCCACAACAGTTCTTCCATGCTCATTTTTGGCAGGAATGGCTTATTATATATATAAACTATTTTAAAGTACCCTCTGTCCTAAGCAGCCTTCTCCTTAAGTATACTTACACTGTGTTTCTATCAGATGAATGAAACACCACAGTATATACAGTGATTTGACATCCACCTGTCCAGTAATGTAACATATGGGTTCTATAAAAATGCCTGCAAGATAACACCTTAAAATGCCAAGACAAGTACCTCTGAACATGAAAGTTTTGAGTCTTTTCACAATTCCTAGTTCAGTTCAGAAATAGCTCTACACTCTTAAAAGACCATCTGAAGAGAAATATCACTTAATTCTTTACCTAAAAGGCCTCAGATACTTCAACACTCAGATTCTGCTCAATACTTCAGTTCAGTTACAGATTACCAATAAAATTGAAGCAGATGACCACAATCAACTTACATGTTCAATCTGCTTTGACCTTTGATTTACAGTTCACTTAATATAAACATCCTGGTTTTACTAAGTACTCTTATCTGTTATTTTTCTATTAATACTCCTACTCCATCTTACAGATTCCCTTACTTAATATTCACAAATTATCACACCTTTTACTCACATTGTCACAAAATGCTACAATGTAGTTCTTAAACATTATTTTAAGGATATCCACAACTATTGTTTGATCACTAATAATCCTGATTACACATCAGCCATATCATGCTTTTAGGCAAATATCATTCAGTAAATCAATCCCTGATATACTCTAAATTACTTGGCTATAGCACAGAACTTTATTGGCTAGCAGTTCAGCAGAGTCTTGGCTATCCCTGCCAGTGAATGAAAATCAAACTTCTCTTAGAGAAATCTAGTATTTCATATCAAGGACTCATTACCTGTCCTCCTGAATCAATGTAAATTACTATCCTATTGCTATAGAAATAATAAAAGAAATTGCCTTCATTACAAGAACCTCCTCGTAATTGATGAAGCACTTATTCTTCCAAACTTAATGTTCTCTCTAATTATACTCAAGACAATTAGGATCTACATACACAGAGAGTTATTTTTCTGCTTGTTTGCCAGGACTGTCAGACAGTAACCTACCTTGACTGAAGGGGGCATTTGGCTGACTTTACTGAAGTGTTGTACTCAAAACCTTTCATCAAACTGGAAACTGTTCTTTGCTAACAAAATTATTCTGCTTGCACAATGAAGCTGGACTCTCTCACTGGCACAGACTATAGATAATAGCAACAAATATTTATACCCATTTGCTAAATGTAACTTCAAAAAATCATTGGCCTGCCTTCACAAAGTGATTTGGAGACCTCGATTTTAACTTGTGTCAGTTTTCAAATTCTTGTTTTGCATTTTTCCTGCACTTTAATTGATCCTAATATGCAAACTCCTTCCCAGCTCCATCTTTGATACCAGTGTTCTGAACGAGGAAGAAGAATGAGATATTGAGCAGACAGTTAACAAAACTCACAGCTTAGTTCAATATGTAGCCTGTTGAAGTAGCCACACAAAGCGTAAATTAAGAAAGGCATTAATAATTTTTTTCCCCAATACTTTAACTTTCACAGTACCTATTCATCATCAAGGCAGAAACAGTAAGATGAAGACATAAAGCACTTTAGGCTCAAATCTGACTGCTTTATGCTAATGCTTCCTGCCTTGTATTCATAGAAAAAAGCTTGTTTTTTATCAAGTTTATTCAGTCCTCTACCTACATGTGTTTCATTTTCCTGTTCCAGTGAGAATCTGACTGATGTAATAATACACGTGGAGTTGGATAAGCCACATGGAGATTACATCAAGTTTCTCTGAGGTGCCTGCACTCCCAGAGCTGGCTTAATAAAGCGAGACCACTTCTCCGAGGTGTGCCGTGTAATACAAAAGGGTTTAATAAAAGGAGAAAATAACAAACAGTGCAGTGCAAATAAAAAAAAAAAAGCTGTAAACAGGTGCTGAGAACAAAGCACCATGTAAGCACCCCCGAAAAAGCCAAGAGAGGCTTTGTGCAGTGGTTTAAATACTTAATGTTTGAGGCAGTGCCTTTTGGCAAACTGCCCAATAAGGAACAGTTATATTGTGACAGACAGGTACAGAGACCTATCTATGTCCCTGTCCTGGCCCTGAGCCAATGGCAGCTTAGAGTGTAGAGAACTTTCTGGGGCACTTTCCTTTTAAGTCTTATGGTAAAACTAAAATCCTTTTCCCAATAAAGAAAATATCTGCCTGGTCTAAAACTGCATTCCTACATCTGACCCTTAAGGGTGATGAACTGGCAGTGGATAAAACAGTTGGGAAATGCTGACAAACAAGGTTTCTCTTTCTACCTGCTGTAACAGAATGTGGCTTTCAGAGTCTTGCAGTGGGCCTTTACACATCTCTTTAATTTACTCAAGACATGATTCGAGGGAGTATTTTCCTCCAGATCACCATAAGGCCTATATTTTTGCATAGTAACTTTATGAGAGGGCAATGTAAATAAAAAAAATAAAAGAAGGCAATTGCATTCCAACTATTGTACTCATATTTCTATATATGACTATACCAGTATTTACACATGCACACAAATACACTTGTGTGCCTATATATATATGCATATACACATACACACACATATATATATATGTGACTTAATTAAAGCAGAAGGCCTAAGATTTTGCTAGCATCTCAGTCAGTTTACTGTGATGAGTTCCATGTTAAGAAATTTGCGATGAGTATCCAAGTCTGTTAAACCACCTGTACTCCACTTCCACTTTTGGAAGAATGTATAATGGATAATTAAAAGGTCTTTTGACATGCAAGCTTGCATTGGTATGGGATGTTTCAGTTATAAAAACAAAAATAATAAAATAATGTCCTAGGGTGACTGTATGATGCTTCTATCCCCAAATTGTCTGTTCTGTCTGTATTAGATATTGTGTTCTGTAGCTTTAAGACTGGTTCCTAGAGCGAAGGGGGAGAAAAGAGAAGCACGGAGTTTGTTTTTAGAGAAGCGGCTCCTCCTCCACATTCCAGCTCTTGGACGGTTCGTCTGAAGCCGCGAGTCAGAGATCTGTCCTTTGCTTTTAGTTAGTTTTAGCTAGCTAGGGCAGAGAAGTTCCCTGGACTGATTTTTTTTCCTTTTTCTTGGGACTGTTTAAACCTGCTCTTGGACTGAAAGATCTACGAGAGCAAGAGCACCGGGGAGTCCACCCCTGGACCACCAGGCCGAGGCTGGCATCTTCCAGCGCCAGAAGGAACTGATAAAGGCTGAGCGAGCTGGGCTCCCACAGCAAGGACTCTTTCTCAATTTTGCCAGGTTTTATTGTTTCATATTATTAATTTCTAGGTTTGTAAGCACTTTCTTTTTGTTAAATAAATAGTTTTTTCCACTCATCTCTAAGGAGGTTTTTTCCCGAACCAGTAGGGGGGAGGGGCAGTTCCAGCTTGCTTCCCAGAGAGACCCCCATTTGGGAGGTTTCCTCCCAGATTTGCACTAAATCAGGACNACACACACATATATATATATGTGACTTAATTAAAGCAGAAGGCCTAAGATTTTGCTAGCATCTCAGTCAGTTTACTGTGATGAGTTCCATGTTAAGAAATTTGCGATGAGTATCCAAGTCTGTTAAACCACCTGTACTCCACTTCCACTTTTGGAAGAATGTATAATGGATAATTAAAAGGTCTTTTGACATGCAAGCTTGCATTGGTATGGGATGTTTCAGTTATAAAAACAAAAATAATAAAATAATTACAAGCAAGACAAATTATGCTACTCTAAATATAATCTTTTATACTCCTCTCTGCTTATTGAAATAAATTATTTAGTTCCTTTATAAAGCTTTGGAGACTACTGTGTATGTAAAGTACTTGTATTACCTTCCTCTGGAAGGCAAGGATGATCTCCTACTCTGACTTTTCTGATCATGCAAGGAGACAGTACAATTGACAAAAGCAGTAATTAAAGAACAGTGTAAATATAAACATGATAAGACACATTATCATTATAACAACAATTGCTTTATACAACTTCGTTTGGTATTGGCCCTGTCCTTATAGACAGGAAGTTTAATAGAGCTAACCTTCACTTAGTTCTTCACTTTAACTTCATATGAACAAGAACCAATTTCAAATTTACAAATACATATTTCTACTTTCACCATCTTCTCTGACCTGAATACAATCACAGCCCAATATTTTTAAAAGTTATCATTTAACTTGAAGAAGCAACATATGCTAATAAAGGTTTCATTTTTGGACACAAAACATTTGATAGTGACATCTTAATGAACTAGTATGTGAGGACACCGAACAGATGTAACAGTAGGCAACACTCAATACACGATTAGTTAAAGAGAACAAAACATTACACAGGTACCCAGAATAGATGGAAAATATTTTCCATGGATTACAAATCAGGTATAATTCATTAGTCTTTATTTTGAACTTAAAGAAAAAAAAGGTTAGATAAAATTTAAATACATATTCATAGATGCTAGGTTGACAAAATAAAAAAGAAACTCCCAGCTTTATTCCAGGATTTTCAAATATTTTGTAATCATGAATACTTAAATTTAGTTAATATAATATCATAGAATGGTTTTATTTTTAGCCTGCAACTTTATTATTTTTTAAGAAGAGGTACTAGAAATTACATTCTAAATCTACATAGAGCAAACCAAAAACTTGCCAAGTAATACGGTAATCATACAATTGTCATTGTAGTTTTTAAACATAAAGTCTTATCTTTTCTTTCAATTAATAACTTACCTTACAATAACACTCAATCTTCTCTTTTAGTTGCAATGTTTGAGAGGCTGGCAAACAGAAGGGATGATTTTCACTCATCTGGAGTGCATTTGTCAGTCACTTGTTGACAAAAACCTCTGATTGCACCACTCTGTCCACACTGGTTCTCAAGCATTTTTCTAATGTTTTTCCTGAACCTGGATGCAGTTTTTGTAGCGAAACCAGCTGTTCTGGATCCCTCTTTCCTCCAGGAACTGCATCCCATGGGATGAAACAGTTCATCTTGAACTCTGACATAACCAACAGGTTCCTAAACATGAAAAAGGATTTGATCTTCATGCAAGCAGACCAGATCCTTCTTCAATATCTCACTTCATTATTTTCTTCCCATGAACTCAGATTCTTCTGTTTTACCTTACCACTTCTCACCTTTATTTCACCATCTATCATTCTACTCAAGAAAAGAAATAGTTTGAAAAAATACATCATTACTCTGCCAGCTTCTCTCAAGCTGCATGACAAAAAGTCTTAAAGACTTCCTGTGTTCCCAGCAAGAAATGATCAACTTTATTCTCCCTCCCTTACCAATCTTCACTAACCCAGTGAAAATTTTACTGTCTTTCAGATCTCATCCAGATTTAAACTAGACACTGATTCCAGAATGCCCTTGGGTGGAACAGGAGAGGTGAAAGAAAGTGGCTTATTGAGCAGAGATATAAACAATGGTAGAAGATTTTTCTTGTAAAAACATGTGTCAAAGCATTGTCCAGAGAAGTCAAAGATAATAAAAATCCTAAAAACAATTTAGAAAAATGGCAAATTCTCCTGTACCATCAAAGCTTAATTTTGTTCAATGACAAAGGGAGGTTACACCTTGGAACTTCTCTTTGGAAGTTTTGTATAACAGTAATCAAAACTCTTCCAATTTCAACTCCCATTTCTTTTCTGGGAAAATAAAAACTCATTCACTGAACCTTATTGTGGGCCTGATATTTCTGGGTCTGAGAGATTTCAGCATGCTAACTTGTTCCCAAGGGAAAAATTCTCAGGAAAGCTTCTTCTCAAAACAATCTTGGCAAACAACTATCTTTCTCAAAACAATCCTCCAGGTGGTGTTTTGCTATTTCTCTAGTTTAACCAATGGGATTAGAGAGGTGTCATTTTTATTCACCAATCATGTTATGTCTGTATCAGAACACCTTATAAAAAGATAGTTAAAATTAGAGAATAAAGCTTTTGTACTTTTTTCCTTCTGAAATATTGGCATCTTTTATCTTTCTTTCGTGTCCTACAATGACACCTTATCATTGACAAATGTTTATTTACAGATTAAACCATCTTCACTAAGAAAAGATGACACAAAAAACTGTGAATTTAAAGGACATCTTTTACAAGGAAAGGCTGACAGAGTCGGGCCTTTTAAGACCTAAGAAAACATGACAAAGAGGGGACCTCACTGAAGCCTCCCAGTGAAGGGAGGTGGTCAGAGGATGTTTCCAGGCTTGTCTTGATGGTTCCAAGCAATAGGACGAGCAAGAGGCAACAAGCAGAAACTGAAAGTTCTACCCAGACATGAGGCAGAACTTCTTTACTGTTGTGGGTGACTGAGCACTGGAACAGATTGCCAGATGACCCCACTGTGGTCCCTTCCAACCATGCATTCTGTGGTGCATGACATGTTGTGCAACTTGAACGTAAAATCTCTGAATACCTCTGTCTGCACAGAAAACAATACTACAAGACACTAAGTGTAAAAATCTTTGTTAACTTGAAAGGCAAGAAATAAATTCAGACAATTTTTTTGCAAGATAGAATATGGAAGTAAATTTCTAAATACTTTACGGACAAATTATCAAAAATCTGATTATTTACATGATTGCAACAGGAACTTAAAAGACATAATTTTTAGATATTTTCCTGCTCTTCTCAGTCATAAACTAAAATACCTGTAGGCACTCATACATGCATTCTAAACAATCACAGCACATTTGCTTATGGTATATGAATATGCATAATGAAATTATGGGGATGCTGACAGAGAGATGGAGAACAGCTTCTCAAAAATACAGAAGCAGATAGTATGCAGAGGTACAAATACACTGAAATTTCTATGCTTTCATTGGCACTGCTGTCTACTGAGCCTACATCACTTCTCTGTACGAGACAAAGCCTCAGCTCTTCAAGCTAATAAATGCATATGAAAACAACCATAACAAGTTTCCATTGCTAGGATATTTTGGAGATGAAAGGGGAAATTCCCCAAAACCCAAATTGTAGCTTCACATAAAGTCAGATTAATTTCAAAACAAAACCACAATACACCCAAAATAAGTTTAAAGGGCTGGAGCACCTCTCCTATGAAGACAAGCTGAGAAAGCTGGAGTTTTTCAGCCTGGAGAAGAGAAGGCTCCAGGGAGACCTTACAGTAGCCTTCCATTTCCCAAATGGGGCATACAAGAGAGTAGGGAAGGGACATTTTACAAAGGCATGAAGTGACTGGAGAGGGATGAATGACTTTCAACTGAAAGGGGTCAAGTTTAGCTTAGCCATTAGGAAGACACGTTTTACTGTGAGGGTGATGAGGCACTGGAGCATGTTACCCAGAAAAGCTGTGGCTTGCCCCCTCCCTGGAAGTGTTCAAAGCTCAGATGGTGCATTGAACAGCCCCATGGTAGAGGGGATTGGAAGTGAACAATCTTTAAAGTCCCTTCCAACCTAAACCCTTCTATGATTCTATGGTGGAAAAAGTTCAATACATTTTAGGCTGCAATTATAATAGAAAAGAGAAATAGTTTGCCTGACAGTTTCAAACCACATTTTATCTGAAAAATTTAATGGATACAATTAGACAACCCATTTGCTTACTTATATATTTAGCATTTATATATTTCTTGAATATACAGTTTTCTGAATAAGTGTTTTCAATTACACGACTTCAAAATAATTTAACTAAACCTTACATGTATACTGCCTCAAACCTTTAACACATAAACTGTCATTGAAATAAACTTTTAATTAATACTGTAACAATTCCACACCGTAACAATTCCATGTCATAACAATGAAAAAATGTATTTGTCTTTACATTGAAAGTAACAGATGAGGTAAGTCCCATACTTGCATGACTAATTTAAAAGAAGTTCCTGGATCAGTTCTGAACAGAAATTAATGAATTTTTTCCAAAAAGTGTTTTAGGTTCTAAAATTACTCTTCCATGTCATGGCTGCTGAACTGGTAATGAATTGGTGCACATCTTCTCCAATTCTGGCCTTGTTATGAAATTAATGCATGTGAGACCAGTCTCTGAAGCTGAAGTGTTGTATTACTCAATTGCAGGAACAATAGGTCTGAATACCAAACTTAAGATCATCTACACCAAACTGCACACAACAAACTACACCAGGCTTACTCTGGAATCTCTCTTCAACTTCCAAGGATAAAATTCAGGGCATCTATTTGGCACAGCACAATTTCTATGTGTATATCCCCTCCCTGTGTCTCAGGAAAGACACAGCAGAGTTAGAAGTGTACAGCCAATGAGTGGAGCAGCTGCCTACACACAAATAAAGAAATTTGGAACTCTCAGAAGTAAAAGTCTGCGAGAATATGAGCAAGTTTTATAAGACTGTAACAACAGCAGGTTAAGGTGACTACCATAAGGCTTTTCACCAAGCTCTGTGCAACACCAAAACATAGCATCAACTCGGTAACCAAAGAAAAATACATCATTTAGACAGCAGGCAGTGAACTTGGGAAATCTGTTATCACAAGGGTTCTCTAAGCTGACAGTATTATCTGTATTACCAGAAATTACTGAAAAGACAAAGTAGATACAGTAAAGGAAAAGAGTTTCCAAAGTTAGAATATGGTTTAGCATCTTGTATTGTTACTATCAGAAACAGACTGGTGGGGTCAGACAGCAGCTCTGACCTCAGTAAGAACCTACTTCTGTTTGAATTCTTAACTTCTATTTTTTTATCTTGCATTTCAAGTGTACTTAGAGGTACTGTAAATCCTGAACCCACAAAGATCAGTTTTCCATCCTTGACTTCTGGCCCTCTTCACAGAAAGAGTGCTAGAAAAGCCTGATAAATTAATTTTACTACGATATTTAAGAAGTGAGCAACACTATATGAAGGGCTTCATTCTATTATGCAGCTTACAGTAAAGAAACTGGCAGCTTATTTGCATCAACCCTTGCTGAGCCTTAAAGCATCAGCACAGTACTGCAGAAATGCTCTTTGTGACATCCAGACAAATGATTTTCTAACTTGAATTTAGGTGCAGCTAACTTCAATTGTCAGGGTTGTTATATCAACCCCTACAAATGATTTTCACAGGATTCATTCAATCAACTGCATGGCAACTGCACAATAGAGGTTAAAATCTGTAAGAAACAGATCTTGTACACACATTTATATCATCTGCTCCTTATGTTACCTCACACAGAGACCCATGTATCAAATCTTGATCCTCAATCTGTTCTCCAGGCTGCTTTATCAGATTACTTTTTAGTCTCAGGAAAGTGTTCCATCTGGGATTTTATCTGAGAGCATTACTGCAAAAGACAGAAACTCTGCCTCTCGTCAAACACTTTGTAAAGGTGAAGGCTTGAGACAGCTCATGTAGTCACTATAATCCTAATTCCTTCCAAAAAAGTGTAAGCCTATGACATCCAAAAGCCTTCTGACAGTGGGAAGGAGCAAAAAGTGTCAGTTTCATTGCTGTGGGATGGACAGAATTAAATGTTGATTGGATTGACACAGCAAAGAAAAAGCAAGAAAGTAAAATATTTGGAAGAAATTATAAAACTCACTCCCTGTACTCCCAACTATTCAGTATGGAAAATGGATTCCATTAAAAACATTTTACTTCATATTGATTATTATTCTGGAAAGCTAACTAAACTAAAAAAGTTTCAAAGATGCCTTTGAAGAGGACAAAAAAACCCCCAACACTTCCCCCCCGCCCGAACNGGCTTGCCCCATCCCTGGAAGTGTTCAAAGCCAGGTCAGATGGGGCACTGAACAGCCTGGTGTACTGGAAGGTGTCCCTGCCCATGGTAGAGGGGGTTGGAAGTGAACAATCTTTAAAGTCCCTTCCAACCTAAACCCTTCTATGATTCTATGGTGGAAAAAGTTCAATACATTTTAGGCTGCAATTATAATAGAAAAGAGAAATAGTTTGCCTGACAGTTTCAAACCACATTTTATCTGAAAAATTTAATGGATACAATTAGACAACCCATTTGCTTCTTCCAATATTTAGCATTTATATATTTCTTGAATATACAGTTTTCTGAATAAGTGTTTTCAATTACACGACTTCAAAATAATTTAACTAAACCTTACATGTATACTGCCTCAAACCTTTAACACATAAACTGTCATTGAAATAAACTTTTAATTAATACTGTAACAATTCCACACCGTAACAATTCCATGTCATAACAATGAAAAAATGTATTTGTCTTTACATTGAAAGTAACAGATGAGGTAAGTCCCATACTTGCATGACTAATTTAAAAGAAGTTCCTGGATCAGTTCTGAACAGAAATTAATGAATTTTTTCCAAAAAGTGTTTTAGGTTCTAAAATTATTATTCCATGTCATGGCTGCTGAACTGGTAATGAATTGGTGCACATCTTCTCCAATTCTGGCCTTGTTATGAAATTAATGCATGTGAGACCAGTCTCTGAAGCTGAAGTGTTGTATTACTCAATTGCAGGAACAATAGGTCTGAATACCAAACTTAAGATCATCTACACCAAACTGCACACAACAAACTACACCAGGCTTACTCTGGAATCTCTCTTCAACTTCCAAGGATAAAATTCAGGGCATCTATTTGGCACAGCACAATTTCTATGTGTATATCCCCTCCCTGTGTCTCAGGAAAGACACAGCAGAGTTAGAAGTGTACAGCCAATGAGTGGAGCAGCTGCCTACACACAAATAAAGAAATTTGGAACTCTCAGAAGTAAAAGTCTGCGAGAATATGAGCAAGTTTTATAAGACTGTAACAACAGTAGGTTAAGGTGAATACCATAAGGCTTTTCACCAAGCTCTGTGCAACACAAAACATAGCATCAACTCGGTAACCAAAGAAAAATACATCATTTAGACAGCAGGCAGTGAACTTGGGAAATCTGTTATCACAAGGGTTCTCTAAGCTGACAGTATTATCTGTATTACCAGAAATTACTGAAAAGACAAAGTAGATACAGTAAAGGAAAAGAGTTTCCAAAGTTAGAATATGGTTTAGCATCTTGTATTGTTACTATCAGAAACAGACTGGTGGGGTCAGACAGCAGCTCTGACCTCAGTAAGAACCTACTTCTGTTTGAATTCTTAACTTCTATTTTTTTATCTTGCATTTCAAGTGTACTTAGAGGTACTGTAAATCCTGACCCCACAGAGATCAGTTTTCCATCCTTGACTTCTGGCCCTCTTCACAGAAAGAGTGCTAGAAAAGCCTGATAAATTAATTTTACTACGATATTTAAGAAGTGAGCAACACTATATGAAGGGCTTCATTCTATTATGCAGCTTACAGTAAAGAAACTGGCAGCTTATTTGCATCAACCCTTGCTGAGCCTTAAAGCATCAGCACAGTACTGCAGAAATGCTCTTTGTGACATCCAGACAAATGATTTTCTAACTTGAATTTAGGTGCAGCTAACTTCAATTGTCAGGGTTGTTATATCAACCCCTACAAATGATTTTCACAGGATTCATTCAATCAACTGCATGGCAACTGCACAATAGAGGTTAAAATCTGTAAGAAACAGATCTTGTACACACATTTATATCATCTGCTCCTTATGTTACCTCACACAGAGACCCATGTATCAAATCTTGATCCTCAATCTGTTCTCCAGGCTGCTTTATCAGATTACTTTTTAGTCTCAGGAAAGTGTTCCATCTGGGATTTTATCTGAGAGTATTACTGCAAAAGACAGAAAGTCTGCCTCTCATCGAACACTTTGTAAAGGTGAAGGCTTGAGACAGCTCATGTAGTCACTATAATCCTAATTCCTTCCAAAAAAATGTAAGCCTATGACATCCAAAAGCCTTCTGACAGTGGGAAGGAGCAAAAAGTGTCAGTTTCATTGCTGTGGGATGGACAGAATTAAATGTTGATTGGATTGACACAGCAAAGAAAAAGCAAGAAAGTAAAATATTTGGAAGAAATTATAAAACTCACTCCCTGTACTCCCAACTATTCAGTATGGAAAATGGATTCCATTAAAAACATTTTACTTCATATTGATTATTATTCTGGAAAGCTAACTAAACTAAAAAAGTTTCAAAGATGCCTTTGAAGAGGACAAAAAAACCCCCAAAACTTCCCCCCCGCCCGAAAAAAACCAAACCAAACCAAAAAATCCATCCCCAACCAGTAATATAAGAGAAATGGAAGCATTCAAAAGTGTCCTCCACAGTGAAGAACATAATTTTTCAAGCCATTATTAGTATGTTATATAAAATTTGTGAGGTATTCAATTTTCTACAATGGTCTCTCTGTGGAAGAAATATCTCTGCAGATTGAAGACTTTCAATGTGAAAGGTTTTTGAACTTCTGCATGACAACATCAAAAAAAGAACAGAGTAAATAACACAGATGTTTATTAAAGATATTTTTTGCTGTGTGACAGAGCCAATGAATACAAATTCACCACCTTTAAATTGTTCATCCCTTCCCTAATTTTTTTTTTTTTGTTTCAGTTTGTGCTTATGGCATAAAGTGTAATGTTTTTCAGCTAGAGGTAAGATAATTACATAACTTTTGTTCCTATTTGTACTACAATTCACAAATCCTCAACAGTAAATCCAGTTTGTAGCAATTAAGTAATTGTGAAGATTAATTATTTCTTCTTTTTCTCAGAAGCTCAGAATTCTGAGAATATTCAGAACACAGATTACATTTCCTTCTACAGAAAATATTCCAGCCCTGCAGGATACTGTTCACATTTTCACTCGTTCCACTGTGACAATAAACATTTTACACGGTCATTTTATTCTCCCCAAAGTTTGCATTGACAGGTTGCATATTGTGTGCTCCCCATATTATGTATATTATCCTCCTAAAAGCGTATTTATGACACCATTAACTCTGAGCAACATACCAAATTCATTACTCTTTTCTGATTACTGCAAGGCATGTTATGTGCAACACGTATAATAAATGTAGCTATAAAATACTCATTGTACAAGGAGTTTTACTCACACTAGCATTCAATCTGTATTACCAAGAAGTGATACTGTATATTCCCTTACTGAACTAACAGCTATGACAAAGGCCACTAGGAGTGAAGCAGAGGTTAAACATCAATATGACACAAAAAAGTTGAGCAGAAAACTGATTGCCAAGCTTCGCTCTGTTTTAAATGCAAAACACAAAAATGTTCCAGAGATGTTTCTGCAGATACCTATTCTGGCTTAATACTGTAATTTCATGATGAATACACCAGATGATACCAGCATGCCTGTAAGGAAGATCCTTACAGATCCTGCATCATACTGCATAGCAAACAGTCTCCACAATATTTGACATCCTGTGCTAATTATACCAGGTAGAAATTGCCTGCAAGAATTTCCATCCCAGTTGCAAGTAAGCTATTAGTAAGCAAACCATTTCCACTTGATCCATCTTCACTTGAAACTTATGTGATTGTACTTCTTTTCCAGTCCTTACCACACACAATATCAACCAAAAATACTCAAGACATGATCACAACTGCAAACAAGTTAAAAAAAAATTTTAAATGTCTTTCATGGTATAAAACTTCCTATAGTAACTAACCACAACAATGTGCCATGTAGATGTTAGGAGATACATGGAACACAGGGATGAGCACATATCTGCTATCCTTCTACTATAGAATGGTACAAAACAAAACTTAAATAACCTCACAGTAATTGGGGGGGCTTTTTTTGTTGTTGTTGTTTCTTTCAATGCACAGCCCACATTGCATGCAAAGCAATTATCTAGGATTCAACTAAGGCATACAAGCCTGTACCTATAACCTCAGGTCTAAACCAGCAGCTTTAGGTAAATTCACACTTTTTAAAAAATCTTATTACTAATTTGTCTCTTTTTCTCAAATACTCTCCGGCCTCACTGTATTTTCCATTTCTCCCCTGTGCCCTGCAAGCTCTCACTGTCTCCACTGCACAACTTCTCCATGTCTTTGACTATTTGTTACGTATTATCTCTCTGTATAGTCCTTCTATCTGAGTCCAGATCCACCTGCCTTACAGAGGAATTATCACATCTGCTTTCCCTCTTCTTAATATCGTTAGGCAGCAATAGAGAAGATGCTTGTAAATTAAGCCTATGATGGCTAGCCCTGCCAGTCATCCAGATGTACATAAACCCATGGCCATATATAAATACATACCAGTATTTTAGTCAATTTAAAGAAGGCAAATTTGACTGCACAATATCAAGTTCAACTGTTTATCAGAATTTTTTCTAGTACTGCAACACTTGTTTTTTGAGAAAAATTAATTATTACTATATCCAATTTGAAATCTGTTTAGACCATATAATAGTACACAAAACCAACACTAATTTTAAGTCAATTGCTCTATGGGAAAAAGCACATGATGCAAATTTCAAAATGATTGGCAATGAAATTATTAAAGGTAACTACACATAACTGCTGCACAAATTATTTGGGCTTCCCTAACACACTGACTTTTACAAGGACTTGGCCCATAAAATACCCTTAAGAAAAGCTGAAACATTTTCCCATCAGGTTTCTTTAATCATAAATGCCTTCTCATTTGCTAAGAATATTTTGTTTCTCTGTCTTTGATATAAGTTCCCAAAGGAATCTGGAAGAAAAAAGGAGAGACTAGATGGACTATTGCAAGAACTATCTAATAACTTTTTTATGCAGTTCTTTCTTTAAGGTTTTGTTAATAGATAAGTGAGTTACAATTTCTTAATATATCCTGAAATTATGAGCATACCATTCAAAAATTAATTAAGTATTTTAATGTTAGCACAGAAGGCAGAAAAAATCAAAACTGATAGATTATTAACAAAAAACACTTGGAAAGAACATGGTAGTGTTGTGTCCTACACAAATGTAGGATGGGTAAAAAGTAACATGAATCCATATGCATTTCAAAAGCACTCTTTCCAAGCACTGCAATGGGACACGTGGGTAAACAAGACTTTAAGATTTAATTGAACCTCGTTTGGTGGCAAAGGCAATGTAATAATCCAAACCAGCTCTCTGATACCCCAATTTGCAACCTCTTCAGTTATTTCAATTAAATTCTATTTGGGGACAGGCTCTAAATTAGCTTAATTAAAGGAAGTGGTCACCAAAACTTAATTTCAATTTTGTTCCAAATAAAACAATGAGAAACTGCACTCTCATGCTACGATTATCCTTAATTTTTATATCTAGGCACATTCCTCCATAGCTGTGCTGAAGTTAAGCCAAGCCTGAGCTGCTGCCTTGGAATTTCTTCAACCACAGCCAACTTTTCTGATGTCTTTTTCCATAGAGCAAGAAATTATCTACAGCCAACTAAACAGAAGAAAACTGGAGATCATGAAGCACTTAGAGATGAGGAAAAAACCAAAATCCTTTTTACTTCGTTGGTCTGCAATTCCACTTACCATTTAACTTTAGTATAATGGTATGCTTTATTATATTTTATATCTTGGATGTTTTTCTTTTTTGAATTCCTAAAGCAAATTTTACTTCATTCCAAAGAATTCAATCCCTCTGTGATCAGTAACTGAACATTTCTGAGCAGTTTATAGCTCTGGGATATGTGTGTGCCATCTTCTGTGCATGCAACTTAATTGCTTTGCTGTCACTCTGTGCCTCTGGACCTCTGAGCTACACCTTTCTCCTATGGTCATAGCTCATCTTACATGGAGTTTGCAACTTATTACACTATTTGTCATAAAGTGCATCCTACAATACTAAACTAAAATCATAATGGATAAGGGAACAATTTCTTGGTCACTTTGCAATTGTTATTACAGCTGAAGAAGCTGTAACTGAGCCCCAGGTAAGCGTAAGAAAAGTGCAAAGTATGCCTGACAAGCCTTTTAAGGAAGCTAAGTAAGGTAATGCAAGTCTGTAGTCACTGACAGACAATGAAAATATTTTTTGTGATATAGATATGAGTCTGCTACTTGAATAGGGTTTCTGATTTGGAACCAGCCTCTGTGGGACTACAAATAGCTGGTCTGTAGGCAGAGCAAACAAAGAAAAGGGCACCAGAAACTTTCAACAATCCTGCTGGGCCAAAATCAGTGCTTACCCACTTTTAACACTGGAGCTGTGTTAGATGTCCCATAGCTGTACTTAGCTGGGTGCACATCAGCCCCTGGCCACTGGGTGCAGATCTGTTTTTCCAGCCAATGTTCAAAGCTCGGCAGCTGTGCTGCCTGTAACACAAACCACAAGCACTTCCAGCAACTACTTCCAATTTGAATCTCCAGCAACACCAGATTTACAAATCAAGTTCACTTTTTGATTTTAATGCTTAAAGTGGGAATACTTCCATAATCAAAGTTCTCTTCCTACACTCTTTTTACCACCTGTGTCTTTTGAACTAATTCACCTTTTAGCCAGGTATCTATTTGTGAGTTAATCAGCCACATATAGTGTGATAAAATATTTCTTTACAAAGAGACAGGACATCACATTTCCTTACTAATAACATTAACTCACTCCAAAATTCTATTAGAAAGGTCTGACAACAGGCAAGACTCCTGGAAAAAAAGAAATCACCACTGGGAGATGAACACCTTTACTATTTCTTTGAAATAAAGTAATATAAGAAAATAGTTTTTTGCTTTCAACCACTTATATGGGAAAAATTATAAAATACATATTTTGTAACCAGAAGTTGCCAAGTGGAATGGCAAATTCCAAGTGAAGATGGACACCTATGTATTCCTCTACATTCCTCAGAACCTTATTTCTCTGCACTGTCTCTGCTGAATATAAATAGAGTTTTCTGTATGGATTTTGGTCCTCCTGATTATTTTAATCATTTGATTAAAGGACCTATGTACCTCTTCATTAAAAAAAAAAAAGAAAAAAAAAGAGTACTCATTTGAACTAGGAATAAGGGATCAACGAGAAACCTACTTCTACACAGAGAAAATCTGCCAAAATCTCATTAATTCACTGAGAGGTAGATCTGCAAGGCAAGAAAAATCATCTTTTTAAAGCGATTATTGTTCTCAGTCATTTAAATGCGCACTTTTCACTTTTAAAGTAGTTACGATTTGACTTCTAAGAAAGGCAAAGTAACAAAAATATCTGGTTCCATATACCTGGATAATTTTTTAATACTTAAGAGAACCAGTTAATATACTTGTGAAACTAAAACATGTACCTGTTTATAATTTATAGTTCAAGCAATAAATTACTAGATCAGCAATAGCTTGCATAAGCAGGTGCTAAATGAATCATTTTCCACATGAAAATACTGCTCAAGAAAACAATTTTTAAAGGCTGCTCTTAATACAGCAGGTTTTCATGTTTCAGTAATTTAATTTTATCTGTTAGAACCATGCAAGTTGTCAAGGATTAAGTTTTTTCCTTCAGCATCATATGAAATGTATTTTACTGAATGCCTGAAGCCTTTCTACATTTATCTGTTATTCAGAGGAGTTATTGCTCAGTAGTCAGTGGTATACACCATTGCATATATGAGTCAAAAAGTGGGCTCTGAGAGGGTGCACAGAATTCAGATAAGATAATGTAGAACAGATGAAAAAAGTTACATTCTTTTGAGAAACAAACGTTTTCACTATTGAAAATTTATTCTTCCAGATGATCAAATGAACCTCATAACCCTCTGTAGCAGCACAGGAGACCTTCCTGCTCTCAGTTCCCATGCCCAACATTAAAGTACTGCAACATCATAGATAAAAGCACCTGTAGATAGTTCCTTGCAATTTCAAGACTATTTAGAACTTTAAAACTGACATTTAGAACTGAAAAACCAATTTCCCATTAAAAGATTTTTTCACCCAATTAGATTTACTTTTTCATCATTTTCCATTCTAGTTCAGGGATTTTGCTAATGTAAACACAAGCCATAACTTGACTGCCCTGCCCATACACACTCAACCACAAAATAAATATGAGTCTCTTCCTGGTGCCTTCTCTTTTTCTGTCTGCTCTTTATGTTACTGGTTTAGTAAATGGATTCCTCAGTATTTGCAGTTTGCTAAGCAAGGATATTTTGCTCAAAATATAAATTGCCAGTGACCAAGAGACAAAGCAAATTATATATAAGAATGGTATTTATTCACCCCTCCCCACATGTAATTGCATCACATTTCCACAGATGGTCTTTCTGAAAGTATAAGCCCAGTAATGCCTTATCCATAAATTCCTTTTACTGCTCAGGGAGTAGCAAGCAAGGGAAAATCAGACCAGGCCACTAGCAAATTGAAAAAGTAGTGAAATTAAGTGATTTTCTACTGGAAACATTGTAAGCCTCAGTAAGTCAGATCTGATAGAGGAGCACCTTGGAGCACATGGCTTAGAAGGGGAATGACCATGCTGGGCCCACTCCTTCCCATGGGAGGCCCCTGAGCAATAGGCTGAATTGAGTGACCACATGGCTGGAGTCTGGCTGACCCACTCCAGAGTTAAGACACAGGACCGTGTCAATAAAAACCTCTGGAGGTGCTCTGTATGATGTTGAGCTTTTAGTGGGAGAGTATCCAGCATCAAGTCACCAATTCAGGTGTTGCTCTGGCTAGCTATGTCTTAAAAATCATTCCAGGAAAGGGGTTTCATAGCCTTTAAATGACCTGCTCTTATGCAGCATGTACCCCATACTCCAAAGGGAATTTTCTTCCCTACCCCTAAGCCAAACATCCCAAGCTGCATTTTGCACCCTTGTTAAGGTGATTTTGTCTCCATCAGCTTTGTAATTGCCCCTCAAATACCCAGAGGCAGCTACTAGATCACCCTTTTGCTTCATCTTCACCAACGTTTAGAATTATAACAGCAAGACAACAGATGTTTCCCAGGAACCTGGATTTAGACCTTTCAGACCTGCCTGCTACAGAACCTAGGAACTTTTAAGTTATTTAAAAAATGTTTGGAAACTTCTACACCAAGTCTAGTAGCCAAAGTTACTGAAAAAACGAAGGTAAGTATCTCTCAGAATAAAGGCCACACAGTCTTGGAAGAGATTCGTACCAGAGCCATGGGAAAGCACGAGGGCAAACAGCAGAGTAACTGACAGCAGATGGTTTTAATTACTGGACAGTTAAACAAATTACCACAACACTTTTCTGCAGGCACATGGGCTGTGTCTCCGTGGTGATCACCCTTCTCCACTGCAGAAGCTTTTGCTGATTTCTTATACCTTGCAAAGTCTCCCCCCTGAGATCCCCTGCAGAAATACAGCTCTGCACTGCAGCTAGAGTAAGGTTGTACCTAACAAACTGCAAAGCCTGCAGGCAGTCTTTTCCACTAGAGTCACTGCTAGAGTTTCTGAAGTAAAAAGGAGTAAACAAACACATAAAATCATTGTTTGAAATAAACAGACTTCATATTAAAAAATTCTAACTCTAAACTTTGCAGAAAAGCTTACCAAAGAGTATAAAAGCAGAGAGTTTAACTGGTAGCTGTAGCAGATGTATCTAAAGCACGGTTATAATTTGTCATTTTGGGAGGGAGAGGACGCTTCTGCCAAGGCCTAAACAAAAGACTCAGCACATGTGTTGCTATGCTGGCACATAATTCAGGGTCTTTTTCACAAAGTGAGGTAAAATTAATTACTGTAACATAATTAACACCCTATAAACTCAGGGCCAAATTTTAATTTCTGTTGAAAACACTATTTAATGAGAGATTAAAAATTCCAAATCTGATCTGACTTTATGGAATTCAAATTAATACAGGATTAACTATGTAATATGTACTAACAAGTTTGAGAAAAGTATTCTCCTTAAGTGTTATTTGATGTTCTCTTTTTCCTGTGAAGGCTGTTTACATGGCAAAGAATGTTTTGTATCTAAATCTAGAAACATCAGATAAACGTGGAATCTTCAGAGCACAGACTCTGTTATTTGTTGTTCTAGGACATTTTTCCACTCCCAGTAAGAGGGAGGTGATTCCTCAGTCATCTCTGCTATGTGAGAAACTTTCTGAAGGAGTAGGGAATAAAGGTTAGCTGGCAATTAGCTCTACTTGTTCTTATCTTTTGCATCCCTGCCAGTCAATTTCCCTACACAGAATTAGAACAGATTTATTAAATTAGTATTCTTTCGCATCCTTCTTGCTGACCAGACATTTTTAAATTACAGCAACTTAGCTGAAATTCGTGAGAAGTAAGATTCAGATATTCTACTGAAACTATTCCCAATTCATTTTTAAAGAACAAAATAGATTAAGAAGTTACATAATCACAACACATTACTTTTAGTATTCAATTAGAAATATAGTAAAGATAATTTTTATTCTTTGGTATTACTGTGTTTTTACTGACTTCACTGGAATGCAGAAATAAAATTTTGGGTTACTAACATAATAAGATGTGATAACTCTGAGAAAAAGTAGAGAGACATGAAATTACATTTATCAGAAAATATAAATTGAATAAATCCTCAAAGACATTACTCATTTTAATTCACTGCCTGACTCTTGTTGCCAAAAAGGAAAAATATTCATGTGATGAGATTTTTAGAGCATCATAAGGGACACTGGATAGGCAAAACAATTGTAGATGAGAGGTGCTACCCTTCCCCTTTAAGAAGCATTTCAAGGGGGTTTTTAGTATTGTCTAGTTTACTACAAAGTTTTACATAACACTTGCAAAGATCAACAACACCAATTTTACTGCATTAATCACAGTAATTAACTGATGCAGTTATTAGGTCAAAACCTCTTAAATCAGGCATTATTTTTCTTTAAAATTGAAAAAAAACCACATAAAAATCATGTTCTGGGAATGTGAATTTAGCTTCTTTAGATTCTTAAATGCATTTAGTCATTTATGGAATTCAGAATATGTGTTGTTTATATTAAGGACATGTGAGACTCCAATACTGTTATTTCCTGAACAGCGTAATTCTCCTGTAGTTTCTATTCCACTGTATGTTTTGTGGAAACAGAGAAATAACTCAGATCCAAGAGCTGTTACTGCTTCTCCAGAAATATGAGGCAGCCTCAGGACAAGGCATTCTAGCATGAATACAGAATCCCCTGCAAGCACCAAGTGAATGCCTCTAAAGACAGTAAGGCACACTTTTTTCCCTGCTGTGGGCTGTGGGATGCCATGGTAAAGACTAAGATTCGAGCAAATTAAGGGATCCAAGTATTTTCTGTTTGAACCCAATAGTCCTCTACCAGTCAATAAAATCATCTAAACATTGTGGACAACTAAACTACGCTGGAGAGAAGGGCTTGTGTCAAATAGCCAGCAGCCCCCTCAGGGTGGGATACAATATTTTTACTAATTGTTTTCTTCTGAAAACAAATGCACCAGCACTTCAAATTCCCTTCCTAGGCTTCTGGCTATTAAATTGAGAACTTTAATATGATCAGAAAAACATCACCCTTGTGCATCAACAAAATCTGCTTACTACAGAAAAAGTCTTTAACATTCTGGAAATATTTTCAATAAACAATATTACTAAAGATCAATTCAGAACCTAATGAAAAATAAATATTATTTTAACAGTGTAATGAAATGTTTTAGTTGAATACAAAGGTTTTCAGAAGCCAATAATGTACATTTGTATTACTCTCACATACTCTTCAATATCACACACCTCTTCTGTTCAGGAACACAAACAATGTAATGATGGGAAAATTCTATTTCTGCCATACAAATAAGCTTTGTTATACTCATTAGTGGTATCATACAAACCCTAAATCAGGTTAAATATAAATACTACAGTACTGGCATTTCATGAGAACATGCAGAGCCAAAGCTCTCAGGAACCTTCTCACTATTCCCACAACAAGCTAACAAACATGATGGAATAAAACTCAAAAGAATTCAATGGAGCCACGACCATCCTGCATCACTGAGACCAGTGGCAGGAACAGCTCAGGTCCAGCCCAATGATCTATTTTACCTCTCAGAAGAGGAAGCAAATACACCTGCTCTGTATTGGGGATGGCCTCTGTCCCAGTGAACTTACACAAGACGACTGATGGAGAAAGCTGCACAGTCCACACCAAAAACCAGTCTGAGAAATCTGCAGAAACCCTTGAGAGTAGAGGGCTGACCTGTCCGACCAGAAGCATCTCCTGGGCCATCTTACCTTCCTGTAGCAGATGTTGTCAACAGTGTAGAGAGGTGACACACTGTCAGAAATCACATTATATTCAAACATTTTTTTGGCAGTTGTTACAAACAACATCCATAATTTATACATTTTTCCTTTACCACAGTAATAGCTTTTTTGTATTTGTCAACCCATGCCTTTTCTACCATATTATATAACCCACATGTAACTCTTGAGGAAGGGAATTTTAAATCCATATGATTACATCAGCTGGCTTCCCTTGATCAACTACATGGATTACCTTTCATATAAGAACAGTAGCTTTGAAAAGCAACACTTTCCACTCATGAAGCCCTGCTGGCTGTGACCACTGACTACATTGTCTATAAACATGTTTTAGTATCTCCCAGAATAATCTTCTTCATAATTTTACGAGCCATTGAACTGAGACTGATAGGCCTGTAGTTTCCAGGGTCATATTTCTTGCCTTTCTTAAAAACTGGGACAAGGCTGGCCAGCTTCCAGCTGGGACCTCTCCAGATTCCCAAGACTGTAGAGGTGGAGATGTGTCCCTTGAATGGAATTAGATAAGCCCATTTCACCCATCCCCAGGAGAGATACCTTTAGGTAAGACTTGTCCTCCCTGGTCGTGGTGACACTCTGATGCTCACCCATGCTGCTCTAGTGTACACATGTAGATTCTTTGTAACCCATTGGGTTTTTTTCCCCTCTGGTACCACCCTCATCTTCCCCCATAAATACCCCAGTTTCTACCCAGTTGAGGGGGGACCTGTCGTCCCTCGCAACCCTTTGCAGGGTGCTGGACAATAAATCTGTCCCTGTAGAACCACCACACGACTCTCCTGTCTCTCTGTCTCTGAGTCAGCCTGGAGGAACCCTGCAAGGCCAAGCTGAGATCACTGCGGAAATCACTGAGCTAAATCACTGGCAGCTACTGCCTTTGCAGAGGGATCCGGGGGCCAAGGGATTGCCTGAGACTCTGGAGAAGTTGTCTCTTGTGGGACCTCTCGCTCTGGGAAAGCTGTGGCATCCTGAGTCAGACCAAGAGGCCCGAGCCTGGCCGTCCACACAGGACCATTCAAAAATTATTGAGAGGGGCCCCACAAGGACATCAGCCAGGTCTTTGAGTATTCTTGGATGAAACCCATCTATTACCTTTTTGGAAATTGCCCAACGTTTTAATCTGTTTAGAGGAAAGCTGTTTAGAAAATATGCCAGGTGGTACAAGAACTTCATCTGCATTTCCAGACAATTCAAATTCTTTTCTTACTTTCATAAGTAAATTTGAGTTCTTAAACATTTGAGATAAACACTTAAATCTGATCTTTCAAAACATTTCTAGGTCTCTCCTTGAAAATGATCTAGGGTTTTCTAAAGCAGATCTTACATCTAATTCATTGATGCCTCTGTTTCAAAAGTATGTTGGAAGCAAGAGAAGATTTTATGAAGATGCTTATATACACTGAACTCACTTTGGAATTAGTTCAATGGTTGCCTCAAGCTCCTCACTGTTATAAAGACACAAATTAGATGATGCCAAGTATCAAAATGTAGCATCAGCATTGCTGGATAAGACATTTCACTGATCTCAGATTTTGTAATGTAGGAACATATTTAATTCCTGGTGCTTTTTCTGAGCATCACCAGTACTATAGAGCCATCAACTAAATTCAGAGAAACCTTAGTAAGAACAAAGTAACATTTAATTAATGCAAAAGAATACAACCTTTCTCTGAGAAGCTGACTCAAAAAGTTGTTGTCATTCAACTAAATAAAGTCAGGTTTCATTTGAGAAATTTCACTGTCTGTTTTTAGCCATTTTAGCAGCACAAAAACCCATCTCAGAAAATTCAAATATTCATACAAAACTTTGCCATCTCCAAAAATAGCCAAAAACAAGGCTAACACACTAAGTGTAAGTACATGATTTACAAGACGTTCTACATTAGCATTCATACTCTTAAAATTAACCAAATATTCCAGAAGAAGATGCAGGAAAATTTAAAATTAGTTAATACATACAGACCATTTCCTACTAAAATGCTGCAGTGGAGATTACTGGATAGAGCTTCATTGCCTTTAGAAGAATTTATTGTCAACTAAGTTTATGTATTCCCATTATCTTTTAAAATACAAGAAATTATGGCCAAACTGGTCTGTTTAGGGGCAAGAATGAAATTATTAACTGAAAAGAAATTACATTTGCCATGCAGATCCTAAGTTCCAAGAGTGTAGTAAGATATAATCTTTTCCACTAGGAAGAGAAAACTAATGTGGATCTACTCTTGCAGTACAGAAGAAATCATAGAATCATTTAAGATAAATTCTTATAGCTTACCAAGTACAACTCTCAAAGTGTTTCACACTACTGCCATATATTAACACCTATTAAATCATGTTCATTACTTGAGACATGACCAATAAAACACCACTGAATCTTTTTGAATCCATTCTCTGCTAGAAAAAAACATATCTTGGCATTATTTTCATTGATGCTCCTCAATCTATTGACTGTAAGATTTCAAAGGAATGAGGCCAAACAGTGTTGACTTCATAATTTTACTCAAGAAACACCAAATATAAAATTATTCAGCAATTATTTCTACAGAAATCTAGTTTTTCAGATCTCACACTTTGTTTTGATATGCTCACCTAAGAGATATGACAGGGTAAAAGAACCACACATCAACATTGGACTGAGTGGCAGAGTGCCACAGAATAACATCTAATGTGTTGCTGATCACCTACCATATGCTTTTTCATCCCACTAAATGATCTGTGTTAATTGTGCTTCTAATACTTTTAAGTAGTCTCAGTATTTAAACACAAAATGGTGAGGAAAAGTAAAAAATATTGCAACTACTTTTTACTTTTCAGGTTGTATGAGGCATAGACACAGAAGACAGTACCCTTCTACCTGTTCTTTCTTCCTTTCAAGAAAAGGTGCCCACAGAAATGCACATTTCTTCAAGAGGCACCAAAAAGGTCAGAAAGGAAAAGGCTACAATAATACCATTACTTTAACAAAGAGTAAACCAAAACATTCTCTAAGAAACTTAATTCCAATTAGTTAAAAAATACCATGTGGAACACAGAATATTAATAGCCTGAAAGAAATATTTTTTTTTTCATTTTAACTCATCACAGTAACAGCAGAACCTAACTTCCAATACATTTCAAAAGCTCCAGGACTTTTTTCTCCCAAACCAGAAGTAGTTGTCATGTAATGAAAGGAATCCACTGTACATCTTGCATTAGTGGGCAGTGAAATAGCTGGTTATTAAGGGACAAACAAGTATGTAAAGTGAAGGAAAGATTCTTCTCTCCTATAAGGCATAAATTCCTTTCTTCAGTGTCAAAACAATTTGTGACAGAAAAGACTTGTGAATTGCATTTGTGCTACCAAAATGAGAGAGTTCAAAGTATCTATCAGATGTTTAAAAAATGTAATTAGTCTTTGTCAAAGCCAGTATTATTTTCACCAGTGTCTGGCACAATGTATTACATCAATTAAAATATATACTCTACAATTAATGAAATCTCTGCATAAGTAGAAGTAAGTAAAATCTCCACAGAGCTGCAATTTATTATCAGATTTGAATATGAAAAATGGACCCCTTTTTTTCTCTTTTTATTGGCTTTTAGTAAGCTTTAGCTCAAACAGGCTTCTTTTATGGCTCTATTTGTACCTTCTCTTTAAAGATCATGTTCCAGCTGGGCATGTAAGGCCACAGTCAGCCTTTACTGCAGTGACCAAGAGGCAGTGGGGTTTCTGATCTTGAGAGGAGGGAAGAAAGCAGAAAGCAGGCTGCTAACACTGAGCTTCAGGCAAGATTTCAGCTTGCTCAGAAATCAGCTTGGCAGAGTTCTACAGGATCTAGTTATGGTAAGGAAAACCCTGAGCAGATGATCGATTTTTCAAGGATAACATCCTCCAAGCTCAAGAATGGTTGATCTTAACAAGCAAGAAGTCAAAGGTGGCAAGAAGCCTGCGAGGGTAAATAAAGTGTCCCTGACTGGACTAAGACAGAAGAAGGAAGTATTCAGGAGGTAAAAGCAGGGACAGGTAATCTAGAAGGAAGAAAAAGACACTATTCAAAGGTTAGGAAAGCCAAAGCCCACCTGGGCATCTGATACTAAGAGATGCTGAGAGATCTGGGACTGTCCAGCCCAGAAAAAACAGTATTCATGGAACCTCCTCAGCATATATAAATACTGATGGGCACAGCAAGGAAGACTGACTCAGATCTAGTAGACACAAGAGGCAACAAGCACAAGCTGAAATACTGAAATATGACCAGAAAAAGAAAGATTAGAAAAGAATACTGATTAGATCAGTGGACTGTGAGGTGGACTGAAAAGCAGAGGCTGAGTTCAAAGGGTAGTGATGAGCAAGCAAAAGAATTTCCAGCTGTAGGCCAGTCACTAGTGGAATATCCAGGAAGTAGATACTGGGACCAGCACTGTTTAACATTGCAATGTATGACCTGGTAATGGGACAGAGAACACCTTCTGAAAGTTTGCAGACTACATAAAGCAAGAAGGAAAAGTGATATAAAGGATGTTTGTGTTTCATTCAGATGAACCCTGAGAGGCTGGAGAAATACGTCAACAAGAGTTTAATGAAGTCCAAAGAAAAGTGTTCAGTCCTGGGAAGGAATAATCACACACCAATGCAGGCTTGGGGCAATTGCTACTGGAAGGCAACTTTGTAGAAAAAGATCTGGGGCCCTGGGTGGACACCATGTTGAGCATCAAGGACTGTGAGCCAGCAATACACCACTGAAGTAAAGAAGGCTGCCAGCAGCCTGGGCTGCATAAGGGAGATTGCTCTCTGCAGATCAAGGGAGATGATGCTTTCTCTCTCCACAGCAATGGTGTGATGAGGAAATATTGGAGCAAGTGCAGGGAACTGCACAAGGAGGCAAAGACAGTTGGGACTGTCCAGCCAAGAGAAGATAAAGCTCTGGGGACATGTGCTCACTGTATATAAGTACCTGAAGGAGACAGTAAAAAAGACTGGTCCAGAGAGATCCAGAACACACAAGAGTCAATGAGCACAAACTGAATACAGAAAACTGCATCTAAACATCAAAGAAATTGTTTTATTGGCAGGATAGAGAACACTAGAACAGATTGCCCTGGGAAGCTGTGGAGTCTCCACTCTGGGAGATACTCAGAACTTAACCAGCCACAGCCTTGAAAAACCTGCTACAATCAATGTTTTTTGGAGCAGAGGGGTTTGACTAGATGATCTTCAGAGGTCCTCTTCCAAACTGAAAAGTTCTGTGACCCTTTTCATTTTGTAGGTGTTTATTCTATCTGTTACCACTTAGGCTAGAAACAGTATTTTTTTAATCTGGGAGCAAGATTTTTGCTATAGTACCTATGATATTTTGAAGTGGAACACATACTTTCTATACTCTCTATGAATATTTAATGTATCTTTTATGTAAATTATTAATTTAAAAATTTTTGCTAGGATTTTCAATCTAAGCCTTTCTAAAAAAATCATGATGCCAAAAAAGAACTCTAAAGCTGCTGCTTTTGAAATCCTCTGTTATATTGACCTTAAAAGATGTTGGAGTGTTAAATCTGCAAGGAGAGTTTGCTCTTTTGCATGTAACCGTTTTTAAATATAAATCCACTGAAAAAACCCCAAACTAATGATGTAGACCTATTAACCAATGTAGTGAATAAATATATTTATCAGACACCACTTCACTAGTTATTTCCTTGTTGTTTATAGCTATCAGATTTTTCTCATGTCAAAGAGTATTTATGTTGTTCACTGTTAAGAGATCCATAATTTGAGCTGCAGAAAACAATCTCAAAGAAAACCCTTATCCAAAAAATTATTACAGATATTGTTGCATTTCAAGACCATGTCTGTTCTCAGCATGCAATCAAAAAACAAGCATATTTAAAGTAACCAAAATGCAGTAAGTTACAGAAGGCCAGTCATTTTAAAGAACAAGGTTTTAGCATGAACAGTAACTACAGGCTGAAATTATCTGAGTCAGGTACATGCTAAAAGTGATAACAAACACTAAAGCCTGTGACTTTTCCCAAAGCATATTCATTCTAACAAACAAGCCGGGTTGGGACATGGACAGAAATCATGCATACTAATTAAATGTTGGCTTACTCCTTGGCCCAGTTTGGCCTGTACTTACTAGCACTGCCCAGCAAATGAACCAGAACAGGTCAGGAGACAGCAGTGACCAAACACTGTGTCTGACAGGAGATACACAGGGCAGAGAACTGATCAGTTGCTTTTAACTGAGCTGTCACTTGTCCTGGGGTAGCTTCCTCACAAAATTCCCTTTGCATCCCTTTATCCCTGCTCAGTACTTTCACTTCCACCTCATAACTATAAGAAGTTCAACCACACACACAGTTGCACCAGCCCCAAGCATAATACAGGGAATACTGAATGCAGTATTCTGAATTCTTAAGAGAAATTATAAATCAAAAGTGTGCACTAACTGCTTAATAAATTACAGACCTAATTACCATTTTTAATATTTCTAATGATATTACTACTATTAAAAAAAACCCAAAAAAACCAAACCGAAACTAAAACAAACAAAACAAAATCCTCAACCAAAAAAAAAGCCAAACCAATTTTAAAAACCCCTAAACAAAATAAAAAAACTAAAACCAAACACAAAGACCCCCAAAAACAAACAAATCCCCCCAAAAAATAAAAAACCAAAAAAACACCAAGCCCCACCAGAAAATAATCATCTATTAAATATTAATAACACTGCCCTTCTGTGAAGCACTAACGGCAATAAACTGAAATTATAATCTCTGATATGGTATATAGCTCAATAAATGTTTGCATGTTTTCATTTAGATTAAATGTTAACAAACATTATGCTCCTTATTTATAAAAAGCCCTTGTTAGAAAACAATTACATCAGAGAATATAAGATCTTATTGCAAAATATTAAGAAAGTATATCATGTTTAAAGATTATAAAAATGAACCAATGACAATTGACCCTGAATAAACCTAGCAGGACCTAAAGCTAAAAAAATCCCAAACATAACAAACATAGAATGCTAGTCAAAACAGAATCCACTTGCATTTTTATTATCTCACAGAGTTTTCTTCAAAATACCAGTCCCTATTAATTAATGTATGCCCAATGTTCCAAAGCCACTACAGATCTGGACTGCTTCTCAGTTTACATATTCATTTAACAAATGCATTCCTCAAAACTGCAACTAGGAATTGGGCTAGAAGAATGAATTTGCTTCGTTTGCAATTAGTGTTTTACTGAGGAAAGCTCCAACCCCTATGTTCCACTTCATTTTAAGAGGCATTTGTAATCAAAGATCACTTCTTAGTTCTCAAATAAAGCGAGATGTGCATATTTTGAGAAGAAGGAAATTCAGTCTTCCAAATAGCCGTGCAAAAGTTCATCTGCAGTGTCCCTTTGCCAGTTAAGGCCAAGATACATCTCTTCCTTCAGTTTGCAGATGTTTTCAGGCAGTCCTTACAAAATACTTATTAATATCTCTTAATCAGGCCAAATATTTCTTTCAGAGTTGTTTAGTTCAAAGAAATCAAGAATTCCACTCCTATACCCTGAACAACAAAAAGCGTGGTACAAATTCCCCTATCAGTCTTATGCTTCTGAACTTGTCCCTTCAAATAATAATAAAAAAAACCTCCAAAAACCAACAAAACAACAGCAACAACAAAAAACCCACCCCAAAATAAACCAACAACAAAAAAAACCAAAACAACAAAAGCAAGAAAAAAACAAAAACCCCCAAACAAACAAGGTAACCCAAACCGATAGTGGAACTTGCATTCTGAAGTACAATATGCAAGTGTTTCTTGTTTCCATACTGGCTGAGCAACACAGCACAACATATGGCACAGGCATTATCATTTCAAGATTAAAGGAACAGATGATGCCTGCTGAAAACCAATGAATACAATGAAGCATTTATTACAATAATATATATTCAATATTTTACATTTAATATAATGCCACTCCTAATTAGCACCACATGTTTCCATATATTCCAGATGCCATTCCAACATATGATTCTCCCATCACTATGTTATTCCCCCTAACTACAGGCTGTGATCTAATTCTGTAGGACTCCTCCCTTTCCTATTATCATCTGCTTTAATTATCAGCTCTGTGAACAACATGGCACTTCAAAAAGCCCTTTGAATATCTTAAACCTACACTGTAAGTCCAGAAGATAGAAAAAGCCTTATCATATTGCTGCAGGCATTATGAAACCCAGAAATACGGTCTTTTTTTGCTAGTATAAGGCTCAGAAAATAGTATGCAAGCACATTCATAAGGATTGCTCAAAGTATCCTACAAATACCTTTTGTCTACATGATTTTAAAGAAAAGAGTGTGCTACCCAAAGAGCCAATGAGTCAAGAAACAAGATAGACACAATATAGTTTTGTCCTGAGTGGCTGAAAGTACAAGAGTGTCTTGGGTTACAATGGAAAGTATAACCAAAAATATGTATTCTATTACCATGCACATAAGCTGCTAAAATACGTGGGGCAGTGTTCATCTTCTCCATTACTCAGTTCTGATAACTCCCTCTGGGGAAGGAGCAGCTACCCTGAGGTGGCCATCTGTGCTAATGGGCCATCAATGTGTCTCATAGAATGACATCATCCCCCTGTGATGGCCCATCTTTGGTCGAGGAACCAACCATGCCTACCTGTATATAATCAGAGACTTGGAACACCAGAGAAGCACTGCCACTGGATTCCAGGACAAGAGCTCAGTAACTACCACTGGACCTTCAGAGAAGGAGAGCAGGCCTTGCTACAGGATTACCTGACAAAACCACATTCATCACCCCAACGGGACTGTAGCCACCCTTTGATCAGACTGCCACCACCACCCTGACCAGCAGGTTGTCAGGCTGTACTCTGTCTCTTTAAGCCAGTGTTTCTGTACTATTGCCTTTGTTTTAATTTTTCTATTAAATTGTAATTCTGATGGAATCTCTTGCAACATATTTGTGTTAATTCCTCCAGCTGGTTTGCCTTTAAACCAGACAAAGAGAAATATGCATATTTGAAGACAGAATACTCTCTGTTAGCACATGATACCTGTCCTGGGTGGCTGGGCCAAGAGACTTGAAGAACAATCCAGCACAGTCAGAGCTGATCACCTTGAAGTAATTTTTTTCCAGGGTCTTCTCTCAGTCCATCCTGGTCCCAGCTTAAGTCATCCTTCCTCACTTTAATACATCACCAGTAACTATTTTCCTGTAAGGCCTGAACCCTCAACCTGCAGAAAAGTTATCTGCAACCTACAGCCCTTCCATATTCAGACAGTATCTATTTATTTTGCCCAATGCTTTTCCTGCTTTAGCAACAGCTGACATTAAATTATCAGCTCACACTCTCAGCACTCCTGTTCCTTCACAGGAATGCCATCAGAGGTCAGGTGGGCAGGTGCCTGTGCACCTCCACCTCCTCCTGGGAGGAAGCAAGAGATTTTAATCAATGATGAGCAAACCCTCAGGACACGATACAGAGAAATTTGCTGTGCCAAAAACCAATATGTTTGGATTCCCAGCTTTCTGACTGCCACACACCACTGCCCAGTAAACAGATTCTGTTTGGCAAGTAGGAACTCACTTGCTCCAGTTCCCCAGCCAAGTACTTTGCAAGGTCAAGAGTGCAGTCAGCTCTCAGTCGAAGCTGGAATGACACGGCAGAAGTCTGTGCATAACATATCTACTTTCCTGGCTGCTGCCCCTAGTACAGCTTCAGTCCAAAAACTACATCTAGACTCATGAATTTAATGTGCCAGAACTGTTCTCTGGCCTGGATCCCTCCTGAGAGCCCATGTCATGACTGTTAACCTTTTCTTCTCCATCCCAGTCAAAGAGGCCTCACACACCTCCTCTGGTTCTTGCTAACCTGAAGAGGCTTTAAGTCAGTTGTAGTTCTTTTGGATCAAACAATGCTAGACTTCATGGTGACAACAACCCAGTGCGGACCACCAAGGTGCAACGTCCTGGAATAGTTATCACTGCAGCATGATGCTGTACCTTGTACCCAAGCTAGGAGTAAGGTATGTATGACTTGGCAAGATATCAAGACACTGCCTCTGCAAAAAAACTAAATGGAACTTGCCTGAAAATATTGCTAGCTCACAGTTTTCACCTTAACTGTCATTCTGTTTGGTGCTTTTTTTATAACGTTTTTATTACTGAGCCAGTGTTAAAAATAAAAGTAAATACGTAAAAAGGCAGCACTTTTCAAGGCCATATATAAGGCTTGAAAGTCACAGGGCTTTGAAAAGAAGGATTGTCTGCATGCAGGTATACTGGCATCACCAGCTGAACTTTGTTCTCTGGCCTGAACCCCCTACACTGAGACCTCATAAGCTGTAAAAAGACAAAATGAGACACTCAGTGTCTGAGACACATTAACCACCCTTCAGTCTCCTGGATCTAGAAACATTTCAATATGCTACGTTTTCTGAGATAGCCCAGGAAAGAGGCTTTTGTCTTTCATTTAAAGGGTTACAGGGAGGGTCTGCACTAACTGGATTTGTTATAACTGTGCTTACTGTCATCTACCACTCAGGTGAATACTGCCCCACTTGCCCAGGTTAACTTGAAATGGTGCTTTATAGCCAAGATCTAACAAACAACAGAATCAGCCTTGGCATTGGCCAGCCCCTGAGCAGGTGGGTGAACACATTCATGGGACCATTCCCAAAAGACTTCACCAGCCTGGCCTCTGGTCTGTGCCTCAGAGGCATTCCAGGCCAGGACAATGTCATAAATGAAGACACAGAAATGGTGTCATGATCCTGAATTATCTCCATTGCTTTGGAATAAGCAAAACTGGGGGGAAAAAATCCAAAATATTGTGAGGAATAATTTGTTCATATTTTAGCTAGAAATAATAAAAAAGTTGTATCTCTTATTACAGAGAATTTTTAAAGACCAAAACCATAATGACTAACAATTTTTAAAAATCCAAACTCTAGCATAAAAGACAAAATGCACCTCTTGAGAGTCTTACATAGTGACACATTCTACAAATTAAAACATACAGTGAAAACAAATATGGCCATACCTTCATCAACACCTAAGCAGACATGCATCCTTCATCCATTTTAAAACCATTAATAAATCCCATCAAAGTGTGAACTCCACAAAAATGTGCCCATCTGACACAGATGAGGCACTTGGATGTCTATAGAAATACAACAAAACAGCTCACACTAGTGTTGGAATGTAAGGAGCAGGTGACAAACTAAGCAATTTAATAAATGTCTTTTTCTTGACATTTTTTATTTCTTATTTTTTCAGTTTTGAAATCAATTCAGAAAAGCACTTTGTATCTAATCATGCTATATATAGAAATCACTGAGGTGCAGTGACAGCAAAACCTACTTAAAGCTCTGCAGGATGAGGTATTACTGCAAGCTTGCTCAGAAAGCAAACTCTGCTGAGCATCTTCACAATGATCAGAAAACAGTCAAAACCATTCATGCCAGTCCAGCAGGATCTGTTTTATTTTGACAACTGTTCTGTTGGAATATATCCCAGGGAATCATTTTAATTTCATAATTATGGAGAGCAATGTTAGTGCATAACTGAGAAAAGATTTCCAAAATACATATTTTCAGCACTCACGGCATGATTTTGAATATAAGCCCCTTCAAAACATGTATTTGGTATTCTAGCCAGAAATGCTGCCTTGGAATGAGTAAAAGCCAACATTTGTGCACTCAGTGAAACGGGAGAGAGCTACTTGAGGTAGGTTGGCTCTGAGAAGCACCATAATATTAGAGTGGCTCCAAAATGGCTGGAGCCTACTTAATTTCTGAGAAGATAATTGGTTAAAGGATACTAATGTATCTGTATTGCTTTAGGGGGCTAAAAATACCATATTTAGCTAGGCAAGTAGCTCTTCAGCAAATTGCCTTGCCTTCCATCAAAAATTCTTCAGAAGTGGAGTCCAGACTGGCTTTTCTGAGCTATACCAAGATGCTACAGACTATTGGTATGTCAACATTTACAAATAAATGCTGTCTCTAAAGCCTGATCAGTTTTAACCTTAAAAATTTCTTCTCCTACTTTCAATTCCGCTGACAATTTTGTTCCCCAAAGAAACAGAAGGCTTTGGTCTACAGTACACTGAACACACAGTTCTGAATTGGTTGGAAATAAGAATCTCAACCTTAAATACATGGATGAGCAAAATAGGCTCACACAGACTAAACTAAAAAAATTATTTAAACAATTTTTGTACACCTTTTTACGTAATAACTGATAGTTCTGTCTCATCCCAGTGACTTCTCTTGTCACTTTTCCCTGTCATTTTTACTTTCTTTCCACCTTGCTTATCTTCATATTTTTATCAGTAATCCAGATGAAAATTCATATAAATACTTTTCTCAAAATCAGGGGTAACAATCTTATTCACTGAATTACTGTATTTTCACTTATTGACAAGATTTTCCCTATCCCTCTTCTATGCATAGAGTTGTGTGTTAATAATCACTCTGCAGTGCAATGATTTTTAATCATTTGTTCAAACAAACCAATTCAAACTAGAGAAAATCTTTTCACTTAATAAAGTTGGCTGAAATCAGGTGTACCCAAATAAAATATTTAATTAGGATGAATCTATCATAATATATTCCAAATGGAAAGAAATATGTCCTGAGGTCACTAATTTATTTTTTATCTACTCCCAACCATGTCATGGAAAACCACGCATATTTAGTTCTTGTTTAGAACTGCTATACAGAATAAGGACTTTATTCACTCATTACAAAATCATTCATCTGGCACAGCCACACTCTTAGTTTTCAGTTTTATGTATAATTAAGCTAATTTTTGAGAATTAGGAACTCAGCAGTATTAACTATTCTATTGATTTAGTGTGATATATAATTTGATACTTTCAAATATTAAAGTTCTTATTTAGAATTTACTTTATAATGTGCATTACTCTTCTTATGTATCTTCCTCCACATCTTTTAAAGTGTCCTGTGCAATGCGAGAGAAGCAAAAATTCTTCATTTAGAAATGAAAAGTACAGTGTAACAGCCTAATTTTTTTTTGTAACATTTTTTTTTTTATGCTATGTATTCATTGGTACTATTGCTCTCAGTATACTCTCTCTTTTATTAGCCCTGGTTTCTTTTAGGTAATATAATACAGAGTTAAATATACCCTGTTAAGTACTCCCAGCCTTACTTTGCATCCAAGAACAGCTGAAGGAAAGGCACACTGGTGTACCTCATGATTACATTTAGAAATCCCCGGCAATTAATAGACTAATTTTCTTTTCCCTGTGGAGGTTTGACTGTTTCCAGAAGAGAAATGAAGATAAAAATCAAATTCATATATTGAATAAGGAATTTCTTTATTAGGATTGCTTCAAAAAACTGGACACAGACTCAAGAATCCGGAGCATGGAGGTATGTACAATGAAACTTTCACCTGGGATAAAAGTCATGGGATAAAATAGCAAACAGACTTTCTTGGTGAGAACATATTTTACATTACACTGTAATTATTTTAGGCAATATAATTCAACAACCAACACAAACATTTCTAAATTTCAGTGATCTTATTCTTTTAAAGTCATGCTGCAGTTACATTTTTAACACTGACAGACAATACTCAGGGATTCATAGTCAAATCTCAAGAACAGATCAAGAATGTATTGTGACTTTGAGGCTGCTCTCTCAGATACTTCAATACTGCTGTCATTCACAACTACCCCACACGACACTGACAATTAAAAGCCAACCTACAGGTTTGGCCACCTCCACTCCAATCCTTTTACCACAAAGATTTTCCTGTGCTGAAAGGAGACAAAAAATTTGCTTATTCCAGTTTTCAAAAAACCTCTGTATATCTCAAACTCCGAACATAGACAAAATAGCTGCATGAGCAAGACTAGTTGAGCTTCACTCTAAGCTGTATTTCAGCCTCCTGATTGTTCAGGCTGCAGGCTTACAAGTAGGTACATAACAGGTATGCTTTGTCTGAAACAACTTGCCTTTGTGATTAGCTGCTCTTTAAAAATAATGAAGCTTTGAACACTGATATTTTTGGAAGGTTTCTATGAGTGTGAAAGTTGTGAAATATATAAAGAAACACCATCCTTCTGCTTGAAGAGAAAGGTAAGGTTTTATAGAAGGCCCCACTAATACAAAGAATAATTGAAAACACACAAAAAAAAGCATGCAAGTTTCTATCTTCTCCTCTTCCACACACACCACTGTAATCACAAACTTTGGTTATTGCAGCTTTCTTTCTTTTTGAGGTTCTTGGCACCCCAATTCCTTTCCCCAAGCATATTGGAAACATTGTCTTTAAATGTTTTTGGTTTCCTTTCATTCTGACTTCCAAGTAACATTAAAGATTTCCAAATTCCCTTTTTTTGTCCTCGGAGAAGAATAAACATATTGTCCTTATATTTTTAGGACTTCACAAACTCAGCCACTCAGGTGTCTGTGCAGCCTCTCTGACAGAGCAATAGCAACAAGACACTGTTTGCATCTGTGAACACAAAGTAGTATAACGTATTTTCCTGTTACTCACAAGGTCTTTCTGAGCAAAACTGTTATTCTCTGTCAATGAACAAGAATATTTGACTAGTTTCACCTAACTGAATCCACTCTGTGGACATTAGATTAGGCATGAGACCTTGAGCTAATCTAAAAAACAATGTGTAAACCCCATGAGGATTTACAAAGCACTGCACTCAGACCAAGTGATTCAAATGGCACATGGAAGAGAAGCCATTATTTTGTTTAGGAGAAAAGGACAGAAAGTATGGAGCAGTGTGCAGTGTGACACTAAGCCACACATTAGACCTCCACCTAACCTTCAACTGAATACAGTAAGGGGAAGGCTTATTCTTCATGAAGGGGAATAGAAAGTAGAGTCATAAATTGTTCTGGCTCTACTCTTGGTCATACTGAGATGTGCCATTAAGAGATGTACTGCGAGGGTGGGTCAAGCACTGGGCAAGGTTAAGTTGTGGAGTGTCCAGCCTTACAGCTATTCAAGACCTGACTGGGCATCACCCTGAGCAACCTCTCCTGGCAAGTCCACTCTGAACAAGGGGTTGGACTGGACAAACCCCAGAAGTGACTTTCCAGCCCCGTGGTTCTGTGACTCCAAGAACGAACAAAGGCTGCCTGAAAATGTTCACTGGAACGTCTCCCCAATGGCTTCCAACGGTCAAATGTCTGCAATGAGCTCCTTAGACACCTCTTCATTCTGTAACACTTCTAAATCCTGAGTCTTGACACCATCCTTTCACCTTTTGTCTTCTTAAAAGGTTTTGTTTACAGGCCACTAACATTAAAAAATAACTACTCCCAAGACCATATAATGAGCAATTTTCCTTCCATAAGGATTTATTTTTGATTTAAATTTTTAATTTAAATTATCCTCTGTGACTGTATCACTTGGTAGTGAAGACCAGATTTTCATGGGGTTTGCATATAAAGAAACAACATGTAAAAAATTTAAAAAAGTAACAACACAAAATTTAAACAAAACTAGTGCTGAACAAGCAACATGAAAATGCTGCTGTATAACTCAAGTAATACAAGGATATAAACATTCATTATGTATCTGGATGCAGAAAATCTTTTAATCAGAAGTCACTCTGACTCAAGCATGGAGTTTCTAGAAATCTGACCTACTTTCACTTTTAGAACAACTTGTGTAATGTGCATACATTTCAGTGCCACAAACTTCACAATGCAATCTGAAATAGTTGCAGATTGATTTAAAAATGTAGTAGGTGGTTTCCCAGGGGAGGAGGAAGGCCTTAGCTTAAAGCCCTGGGAAATCCCTTTGTAGGCCTAGTAGGCAAAGGGCTCAACCCCATAATTCCTCTGTTCTGTGGATCATTGCTAGAAAGTTCTAAGTCTCCTCTGTTATTACAGGTTGTCTTTTGGTGCAGAAATGTTAATATTCTCAATCATTCTCCCCACTGGACCCTTCCCTCAGACCCCAGCTTAACCCTGCCCTGACTCCTCCCCACACCAAGTTGTATAAACACCTCTGCCTGAGCCTGGCCCTTGCCTCTGCCCCTTGTCTGCTTGCTCCAGTTAGTTCTTGATACAGTGTATGCCTTCCTGTAGTTACTCTCCATCAGTTACAGTCCCGAGGAAACTTCAAGGGGTCTGAATGTCCAGGCATGGACCCCTGAAGGGTTTCATGTAAGTTTGCAAAGAGTTGCAGAGCAGCGTGAGAACTTTTTTCTTAGTTTTAATTCCTTATGATTACATTCTGCAGTCACATATCAATGATAATCTATCTTAAAAGTGTTGAAAAGTCAGTAACAGAAGACCTAAAAGCAAAGCAATATTGTGAAATGTTTTCTTAGGAAGAATGAAGATGTTGAATTTTGTGTTTGATTGAGAGAGTGGTCACATGAAAAATGTCAACAAGCAACTTTATTTCACATGCATGCATTTTTATTATTTAGCAAACTAAACAGAGCCCATGCTCTTTCCCCAAAATTCAAGAGAGACTGTTTTCCTGGTTGCATTTTATGTCTTGGTGAATTTAAACATGATAAACTAGCATTGCAAAAGTTAAAGTAAATAAAACGTGAGCACATCAGTTCCTCGATTGCATATTAGTTCCATATAATATTGAAAAAAATCCCAAACAATTTTATTTAGAGATTTTGATAATGTCACAAGGGCATTTACATATAACATGTAATAATACATGAATGGTTTTATAGAGGCCTCTGGAGATTTCATAGCAGCAAGCATTAATTATTTCTTCCTAACAACTGTTACACAAAAATACATTGAACCATTTAATGCTCCATATCTTCTCATTGTGCCTCTCCCTGTTAGCAGCAATCCCTTCAGTTCCCTGAGTTCCATAATCCCCAAGCCTCTGTCATCTCCAGGTATTATCAGTGTTTGTAGCACCTGCATATTGAACTTTACGTTTGACTGGAGCAAAACTTATATTGCTCCATTTTATTTTTCCATTTATACAGCATCCCACCAAATAGCAGTTATTTGTCTGTTACTCTCTTATACTTCCAGTTAATAATTAAAATTTTCATATCTAAACCTTCCTTGTCTATCTAGATGACCAATGTTATGCTCTTTTCACAAAGCCAGAAACCATTTTGAGAACATCTGCTTTCTGAAAATCAATGGTTATTTCAGTCAATGCTAAGACTTATAGTGATGTTAAACTGGCTTTAGACCAAAGTGGCAATGTTAAATGTATTATACATCAGCAGTTTCATGTCACAGCAGACCTCAGGTTAGAGACAGAAATGAGACAAGACACACACTCTTGTTCAACAGAGTGAAGAAGTCCTGGTTTATTCTTTCTCACAGCTCAGCCAACAGACTCCAGTTCCAGCAAACTCCCACTCTGCAGGCTTCCCTTGCAGACTCTGACTGACCTCACAGCAGCAATTCTCTCTCCCATTTGGTCAGGCCTTCCCCGTCAGCTAACCCAGTTTTTTATCACACTCATTGGATATAGCTGTGACCTATTAAGGGCAAGGCTGGTTTTGGTAATTAGCACAGCTTATCAGCGGAGAGGTTGCTTTTCATCCATTCTCCTACAGTTTCAGATATCTAATCTTAACATTAAACATAATGACTTGTCAATACTGGAACATTTGGTGTTCCATCTTTTGAATTTTCCCTTTGTAGTAAGAACCACTGGTCATTGGGAAGCAAGCAAAATAATAAGCATATATTGCAAGTGAAAAAAAAAAAGAAATTTAAAAAAATCCTAACTTTTGTAATAGTCATTCTTTTAAGTTGCCAGCTAGAAATATAAAATTCCTGAAACATTTAATCTAAATATACAAAGGCCCGAGCAGAATGTACACTAATGCTATGTTTTAACTGACTCAAAATTAATTTAAAAGGGGCATTTTCTTTTAAAACTGACTGAATAATAAAATAATTGTCCCACATTCATCAGAGAATATAATTTTGCATGTTTAAATTGTTTTAAGTACAACTCAGCACATGTAAACTTCCATTCTGAAATCAAATTCAGTGGTGTTTGCAAGCATCTTAACAAAAATTTGTTTTCTCATAAAACCATAGACTTAAAAAATTGAAGTATTTACGTTGCAGAACGTTGCTAAACGTTTTCCTTTTCTTCAATAAAAATGAAAATTATGTATAGAAATGTCATAAATGAAACTAAACTCTACTCTTTAGATACCATTGAATGTAAGTGGTTTTGGAGTTGTCCAAGCTGAAAGAAAACCAATCCAAAACCTGTCTTGTGTGAAAAAAAATACTCCTGAAATTTCTTTTCATTAGAGACACTGAGTTGTCAAAGTAATAGACTAGTCATCTGGAACAGAACAAATAAAAATCCCTCCATGCCTTCTCTTTTTAGTTCATAGTTTAATATTTTCATCAGCATAACACAGGAGCTATCTTGGCTTATTTTAATTCACCATTAAAGAAAGAAAAATTGACAACAACCCTTCCTGAACTGACAAAGGCTTTCCTTTCCAGGAAGAAAAAGAAACAAAACTGACAAGAAGTGACAGAATGCAGTTGTTTTTCATGTCATTCCCTGCTATAGAAAAAAAAGTGGTTTTTGAGAAAAAGGTTAGTTTTTAAAAGCTTGCAAAAACTTTAAAACCTTTTTACTGTCATGAACCAAAATAGGTTTAGAAACAGAGTATTTGTGAAATAAATGTAAAAGCACTGGTTTCTACATCAAAAATACCATGAGAAGTTATTTCTGACAGAAAACATTCTAAGGCAGTATTTTGTGTATTAATCATAGAATTATAGAATCACTAAGGTTGTAAAAGACCACCAAGAGCATAGAATCCAACTTTGAGCAAAAACAGTTCCCCATTAACTTCTCCAGTGTGAGTCCATCCCATGGGCAACAGCTCCCATCAAACTGCTGCAGCGTGGAAGCTTCCATGAGGCGCAGGTTGCTCTAGCAGGAGCAGGGCCCCTCTTTCCACGGGTTTCCCACAGGATCACTGACTCCTCTAGGGATCCAGCTGCTCTGGTGTGGGGCTTCTCCACAGGCTGCAGGTGGATCTCCATGGGCTGCAGGGGCACAGCTGCCTCACTGTGGTCCTCGCAATGGGCTGCAGGGAAATCCCAGCTTTGGTGCCTGGAGCACTTCCTCCCCCTCCTGCACCAACCTTGGTGTCTGCAGGGTTGTTCTGCTCACATGTTCTCACTGTGCTTTTCTCTGGCTGGTATTAAAACAGCTTCTACAACCTTTGTTTTGATTTCTTCCTGACAACACTGTAAAAGTGGGGTTTCTGCCATCTCTGGCTGGCCCAGCTTTGGCCAGTGGCATGTCCATCTTCAGAGCCATCAGGGATTGGCTCTGCCATGCATGGTGGAAGCTTCTGGAACCTTCTCACACCTCTGTGGCCCCCTGCTACTGAAAAACAGATCATGCAGACCCAATCCAGTGTGCTCACTGGGATGAACAGAACTTAATATTGTTACTAGGAACAACACTGACCCCAGTAAAAATAAGATATTTCACAGGCAGTAACTCACGTATATGTCAGCTTTTCTTTGTAACATGTTAAATCTCCGCATATTTTTTTCCATTTTGTGCTCTTTAACACCTACCCAGGACCTTTGTCAATTAGGAACAGAGAATGATTTCATACGCAGTGCCTTTCTTCCATCTCTGCAAGAACTGTGTTGATGGAAGACTAGAAAAGTAATTAATTAGGCTATGCATCTTTTTATTGGACTATTTTGTGAAAAGCAAACTGTTATTAAATTTTCCAAAGTATTTCTTTGTGAAAAATATTAATAGCATGAGTATATATTTTCTTGTATAACATGTACATTCTACTACTTTATCACTATGAACAATACAAAAATGCTGTTTATTACAAGCATCTGGAGTATAACTCATAAGACTTGAGATGCATATTAACAAGTTTTGCCAAGACTTTATTCCTCTGTTCTCCCAAAAAGTACTATGATGTTCTCTTTCAAAAAGTAATTTAAATATAAAAGGAAGTCTCTTTAAAGCATTATTCTCTACAGAGATTTGTTATTTGTTTCTAATTAAAAAAAAAATCTTTTTATTAACACAAAACAAGAATCATAACTAATTTACTTTTGGTCATAATATGGCCTTAAAGGACTGCCAGAAGTATTGCACTTAATCATAACAAATTAAGCCTTCATTGGATTTGCAGGAAAAGCCTGAGTGACAGCCACAATAGCACAGCTCTACAGAAATTGAAACATTCATATTTTTCATCTTCTTCATAAAGTAAGACTGACCCATCAAAAATTAATTTAAATTATTCTATTTTAAGCTGATTAAGACTCATACCTGGAGCAGTCAGTTATTTTTCTGTCTATGCAATATCAGGAGGACAGTTCACTTATAAAAAAAAAAAGTCTTATTAAAAGGATGAAGAAAATAGAGAAATCAGTAAGAAAGATACTGTCTTCCTAAGTATGTGAAAGAAGTCCAAACACAGTATGTGTCATCAACCTCTTACATGAAGTCCTTTATAATCCCCTTTCACACAACATCTAATAGTTTTAGAGTCTTGAAAGCATTGCACACAACGGGCTCGTGAGGCAGAACACTGTTTGCCAGCTCTGTAGATACCCAGACAAGGAAGGGCAGGACTAAAGGCTACCAAGCAGTCAGACAGGAGCTTCCTCTGCCTTGCTCCACAAGGACCTACCACAGATAAGTTCCAAGCACAAGATGGTAGAGATATGATTAACTTCAGAGCCATTCCCAAAATTCAAAATCACCATGGTTTTAGTACAAGCACTAACATGGCTCTATATAAAAATTTTTGTGGTTAATAAAGCAGTTAACTCACAGTTCTCTGAAGACACACTGAGCGAGCTGCGATTGTTCAGCTTGCAGAAGGAAAGGCTCCAGGAAGACCTAACTGCATCCTGAAGGGAGCCTACAAGAAAAGCTGGAGAGGGTCTTCTACATGGGTATGCAGTGATAGGACAGGGGGCACTGGCTTTAAGATGAATGATGGTAGGTTTAGAGTCTATGAAGTACCCAGGCTCTTCCTTCACCAAGGGGGCAATATTCTCCCTTCTTTTTAAGTAAAAAGACTCAAGGCCCCAGCACAACTATTACCCAATTTGATTTCTAAAGCTCTTTTCAATGATTTTCAGACACATACAACTGGCAAAACTGATATAACTGTTCAGTGTGAAAAAACCCAAATGATTTGACAGAAATTATATGCAAGGAATACTGGAATTTTCAGTCTACAAGAGCCAATGACTTACGTGTATAGATGCTCCTTTTACAAAATCAGTTCCCTCAGTTGCACTTAAGATCATACAAACATTTTTCCCACTGTTCATCTCTGCCAATCAGATATTCATGGCTACTGTATCTTAGTCACAATTTCTGGTAAGACATACAAAATCTTGAGAGGAAGGCAACAATGGTTAACCATACAATTTTTTCTGATGTCTGCAATGGCAGCTGAAAATTTATTCTGCCCATTAATTTTGATGACAAGTTCCAGAGGGCAATAAATCCAATTTTAGCAGTAGAGATTTCCTAAGTATCATATATGACATTTAAAGCTTATTCTGTCTTTAATTTTCTTCAAAACAAAAATTCCTTCAAAGTCTTTCCTGTTAATAGCACCACAGAGAGGCTAATCCTAAAGGATGCCAACAGTATCTAGGAATGTAATTGTGTATGAATGTCTGTGCACAACAGAAAGACAGTGAGAATGCAGGTGTTCATACGGCCATGAAATCTGTCTTTCTGTGACAGTGGCAATGAACTTCTGCATCTCACAGAAGCATCCTCAGATACTTAATGCCACCACAGTCCAAAGGTCATTTCTTAAAAATAACAGGTGAAAAGTCTGCAGCTGTACATGGCGAAGGTGGGAAGTATCAGTGAGGAAAGTTTTGACGGTATGTGAGGAGTCTGGCAAAGATACAAGGATGCAGTTGGCTGGAGATATTTTCAACAAGCATTGTTAAAAGAGAAGTAACTGATGGTGAAATAGACAAAGTTCATTCCAAATCACCTTAAATCAGCTATAATTATATTGAAATTGGGATTGTATGACTAAGACAGAAAATAATGAAGTGTCCTAATTGTGCCTCAAGACAGTTAAATAGAAATTATATGTATGGCTTGCATAAATGTCACTTTATCAGATGTTATAATTTTCATCAAAATTACTCTCTTTTAATTGTCTTACTTCCCCTGCTCCCCACAAAAGTGCAGTTCCCAAATGACTATGTGAATATCAACCATTCTTATTTCACTGCATGAATAATAACATTATTCTATGGATATACATTTACTCAGTTAAAACTAGCTGAATTCTGCTAAGATGTGTATTATGGAAAGAAAATGGTTCCCAGGAAACACAGCTTAAAAGCATGCCCAGCTTCTTTCGATAGCCTTCAGCATATGCAATTACCTAGCAACTCACTGGGGACAGAAAACAAATAGAAAAGATTCAGAACATTCTTGCTTCAGTTGCCTAAGAAATTATTTTTTCCTAAAAATTATTTTCACTTACCAACCTTTTCCTCTTTACGTAGTTGCTGCCTAACTGTGTTAGTATTACTTGCAAGTATTCTCCAAATAACTATAAAATGTAAGCACACAATCATCTCTTGCACTTCTGATTTTGTGTTAGTTACTATGTAGTACATAGGTTAAGAAGTGTCTCTCCAAAGACACTGAGTCAGCTTTAATTGTTTTTGTAGAGTTTTAGTAACACACTTTGAAGCTAGACAGCAACTCTTTGATCTTTAAAAGCTTAAGTGAGAGATTCAAGTGCATATCCTCAAACTTGCAGTTAATCTGAATTAAGACTCAAAATGAGGGACTGATTCATATTTCAAATTAATCACACATCTTAAGATGACAGTGGCTAACTGATTAGTGCCCAAAATATGTAATTCTTACAGAGGAATAAATCTAAAGAAACATTTACCCTGTAACTTTTATCAGTAACATTCTGATATGAAGACCTCACTCAATGTGTAATACACTCATAGAGAAGCAATTTCAGTTCTTCTTGGAGTCAATAGACACTGTACTCAACTATTCATATGACATAAAGATTTAATAATTTCCGTTTTGCACTCAGAGCACAGCTAAAAGAAGGTAGTTATTTCAAAATTACATCACTGCTTTTCACATCAATGTAGAAAAATCTAAAATAACTGAAGAGTGAAATGTAATACTAGGTGGGTTTTTTTTCCTTTGCATAATGGTGGTTTGATTTTCTCCACATTCTTTCCAAAAGGAGAGGCATTTGTTCACATCTTTCCCCTTCCACTTCCATAATTATGTCCCAGCTGCACTTCCAGCACAAACATACAGACACACACACCTTTTTTAAATGTTAAATCAGCCACATGTAGGTCTGAAGAAAGATGAAAAGAACACTAGTACAATAATGACTGATGTTTCAATAACATCATATAACATTACTTGCTTTAAAAGGACAACACACTTAGAATAGCTGTCCTAGTCTACTTACAATTATGCTTGGTAGTCTCAAAAAAGGATACAAAGACATCTGGATTTACAAAGAAACTGAAAAAAAACCCCAAAACTTTATACAAGAAAAGGGAGCCTAAAAGTGTCCTACTATGACTCAACTCTTGAAGGTTGGGGACCTCACAGTCTCTAATCAGTATAAGAAGGAGACAAATATGTTAGAAACAACTATGTCAGCCGCCAGGCAGCTGCAAACCAAGCCCCTACACCCACCCAGCCACCCAGCTGAAACTGCAGAGATGCTGGCTCTCTCCCAGAGCGAGAACTCAAGCAAAGTCTCTCTACTCCACTATATGAGAAGATCAGGTTTACTAGTTCATACTGAACTACAGGAAAAATCCAAACCATTCATCTTAATATAGATACTAAGATCCTGTGATGCCATGACAAAAAGTAAACAGTTTGGAAGAAGGGAGAGTAGGAGTCTGTGAAAACATCCAGCTCAAACATCAATGGTTTTGAGTTGTTCATCTTCACTCGGAGAAATGTCACAGGACTTCTCTCAGATGCATTTAATAAACCTGCAGCTACTTAACCATATTCCTCACTGTGAGCAAATGCTGCTTGTTCTTACATACAACATGGGACAGTAATCCTGAAATCCTCAACTTAGTGTCAGCACAGAGCCAGCAGATGACACTTATGTGTGCTACAGATGGCTTAACATGCTCAGCACTGGCTGTAGTCTTCAGCTTTTAATCATACCATGACTGTAGAGCCATGCTGATACAAAGTGTAGCCTTCAAAATGAGATATAATCCCTTAATTTGTCATTTATTGCAAAAGTCCTAAGGAGTTGCTTCAAGTTTTCCTCTGTTATGGCTCATTTCCTACTTTCTCCTCTTTATTTTAAAATTAAAGTCTTATGAGTCTGATAGAGGGAGATAAAATAAACGCTCCAATTGATTATTCAACCAATATACCACAGGAGGTTATGAAAAAACTTGCATGCACAGCATAAAGTTGTATTATCAAGTACATGAAACATTATTCAGATTTACACATAAGTGATTTCAAAATAATAAACTTAAAAGTGAGAACTGTATAGCTTCTCCACACAGAATATAATAACTAATTCATTTACTATCCTGTGAGAATCTTTTGGGATCTCTACACTGCTAGCTGACAGTCAAGCACTGCAATCACATGGAGTAGTTGTGACCTCAGATTCAAGATTTCCGTGCTACATCCTGCAGTGGTAAGGAAAATCTGTCAGTCCAGTGCAAATACAGATGTTCTCTGAATCACTGACAGTCTTAAAAAAGGAGTTTCAAAATAACATGTATATAATCACTGGTCTTCTTGGTGGGAGAAGAGTTGGTGAGACAATATTGTCACAGACATTACTAGGTTTGAGAATTAATTTTCTGCTGAAAATAGTGAGATTATAGATTCTGGTGTTGTGTTCAGCTCACTTTGGGCTCCAATAAGAACCAAATACTGCCCTATATTTGCCCTAAACTTTCTCATCTGCATTTTCCATCTCACAACCTATTTCATGATGAACCTGCGAATTTTCAATGTAAAGTGTTACTATGTATGGAAACAATTTGAAATTACTGAAAGAGATATGCTGTATTATTTTGAAATTTCAATTAATACCAGCTTCCACTACTTAACCACCCCACCACCCCCCCCCATATGTGTTGTTTTCTCTGGGATTTTGGTCAAGCTTCCTCCAGAACACAGAAAATTTGCAATCAAAAATCACTTCTTCAGGGAAACAAATATATTAAATACTCCTTATTTGTCTCTTTATCTCCAACTACTGTTGTCATTTTATCAGACCCTTTACTGGACAGCACAGACACATCAGAAAGAAAATTCTGATGGTAGAGATGACAACTATTTTGTAATGTACCATTACAGATTTGAAAGAAAATCAGATTCAATTAATTTCATTTGTTCTTAATGACAGAACAAGAGGCAACACTTCAAGCTGTAGTAGGGTACATTATTCGCCCTACCAGAGGAAGAAATTACACTTACCAGATCATTAAACAAACTGCCAAGTGAAGTTACAGACTCATTATCACTTGAAACATGACACTTATCAGAGATGCCAGAAATAATAAATTTGCCTTGCCAAAATGGGAATTGGTTGTCCATAAATTCCAGAAGAAACACATTCCAAAACTAAAATGTCTTGATTACATTACAAAAATTACTGGTTATTACAGTCTGCATCATTTTGTTTAGTCAGTAAGAAAGAACATGAGAAGTGCTACAGCAAACAGCCTTTTGACATATTACTTGACTGGCAGTGTATTTAATGAACCTTTTTGTTATAGACCTTCATTTCTTTTCTTACTGTTTCAAAATTCATAACTTTGCATAACATAATGCAGTTTTGGGCAGGAAATAAAATCCCTTCAGTTGTGTTTTTTGCATTTATTTCCTATACATATAAAAACAATGCCACCTGCTTGTCATCCCATTCTATACCTTATGTGAGGAAAACAATCAGGTATGGGGCTGAACACAGACAGCCTCAGGCAAGCACTGTGGCAGTGGCAGGGGCCTGGCTGTCACAGGCAGCTCTGCACAGAGCTAATTGTGAAAATCAAACCATTTCAGTACAGGTAGGGTAACCTCTGTCAGCAGGGTACAGCTATTACTGTACAGAGACAGGCCATGTTTAAAATGAGCATCTCTGCAGACGTCTGCCACACTAGGAAGAGGCTTCCTGCCAGCTTTAGTGACTTAAGTAAATGACACAGAAGTCTGAAAGTGAGAACTGTGAAAACATTAAGGTTCAGTAGCATGCATATGTTAACTTAGAGGGAATGAAATTAGCAAGGGCAGTAAAAAGCACTACAGCAGTGACAAACACCACACGGCCTTATTTGCAAGCACTGTCTTTGAACAGGTTTCCACAGCTTAGGAGAGGGAATATGAGGCCTGATATTTAACCTCAACACTCATAAATTTTCCTCTCAAGCTACACATTAAATGGCTTTCACAGACAAAACATCAAAACACATGCATTGAAGCTTTAACATGAGTCCTCTTCCAAACAGAAAAGTCATTGTTAGGCTGACAAAGAATTGATCTTGGTCCAGAAAGTCACCCACTTCACTTTCAGGGACAGCCAGGAATAACACTTTGTAAAGACCATGAAAAGGAAATACGTCAAAAAAATTAAAAGATAGAATCTTGAGCATAGAAAAATGCTAGCTGTGAAAGAGCAACCAAAGTTAAAATGATTGACAATTTAGCAAGGTTCTTTTTTTCTTCTTAGATATTAAAGTTAATTAAAATTGGTGAAGTCATCAAGTCATCTGTGGCTTATCCTAAATGTAACATAATCTCATCTGAAAAGCATGAAATTGCTCTGCCTATATCTATGACTTCAATTCTTGGAAACTATTATAGTCATTCAATAATCCAATTACTATAAATTACATTGCAGAAGTAGGTCTATGCAATAGCCAAAATAGAAAAGAGTTGTGACATTGTCTGCACAACATTAATTGACCAAAAGAAACGCATTAGGTAAAGCAAACTGAAGAAAACAAAGCTTGTTTTGACTTCCCACAATATATACGTCTGAAAGTCTTCCAGCAGAACAGAACACTATGAACATACGTACATTTTCAAATGCAAGAGTCAAAATGTATATTGAATCTAGAATGTAATATTAACATTTGCTTTCAATGCAGTTCAGAAGGTGCTGTTTGACATCAGTAAATAGGCACTCTTGGATGCTGATCAAAGAAACACCCTAAAATACAGGAACAAGGTACTCATCCATGTAAAGTTCCATTTTCTGGTGCCTGACACAAAAGGGTTTCATCTAATCCTCCCAAGTGTGGAGCCACTGAGATTCAAGACTTGCATGCAAAGAAGAAGTTCCCAGAAGAAGGGATATTTAATAAATACTGGTATTCATTGTCTACTTCCACTGGTTTAAAATCTGTTTTCAGTTCAGAGCTTTTTAACACAAAAAAATACTTATCTTAAGTTTATAAACACAAGGAATCATTTATTTTGGCTAGAGTCTTGCCAAATATCTGATAAAAATCCAGCTTTTCAGTGTCAGCTCAGGAATCAAAGCCAAAACCACTCATGTTAAGGGAGAAAAGATGATACAATCTGAAGAGTTCAAGGTTGCAAAAGGTTTGACTGAAAGGGTGAATGGAGAGTAAAACCAAACTGTTTCATTTTCCAAACATTTCCAAACAAAATTTTAAATGTAAGTTTAAACTCCGCAAAACTAGATAGTAAAAATGCTGCTTTGGAATATGAGCCCATCTGAGTTTAGAAAAATCATTAGCTGTTATGCAAAGCTAGAGAAATGTTAAATGGTAAGAAACAACATTTTTATTTATCCTGTTGTACATTCCAATTTATAAGGATGCAACATTCAGATGAGCAGATCACCAAGCTTGATGGAAACATACTGTCACTGACGTCCACAGCCAGCTGGGGTCTGTGTCCTGACTGCTCACATCTACAATGAGAATCCATTCAACCCAGTGTCCCCACCCAAAGCTACACAGCACTATCTTTCTTCATGATACAAAAACCTTATTAGAATTATCCTAAAAAAGTCAAGATCATTCCCAATTTCCTTTGTCACTTGTATTTACAGAAGAGAAACACTTTACAGAATATTTAAAATGGTCCTGTGAAACAGAAGGCATGGGGGGGTTATTTTGCAGATAACTGGAATACAATGACCACACGAACAACTTTTCACTATATATTTTACTATATGTATTTAATGAGTTTTGTAAAATCCATATCCAATAATAGAAAACCTCCAAACTAAGCATGAACTATCATCATTTGCGACAGAAAAATAATTACTTCCTTTCCTTTTTAAAATTATGAAAAACATAAGGCAAAAATATGAAGTTTTTGAAAAAGTAACTTTTCAGAAATTGTTGATATTGTTTTCTTCTATTGCTCTGGACTTAACAGCCCAGAAAAAAACCAGTTCCCATACATTTCTTTAAGGTATTTAGATTTCATATGCATCACAAATGAAATCTCTCTCATGGAACATGAAAGCATATTCTCTGAAATTCTTCCTAAATGCAAAGCACAGTCTAACTCTGTAAATCTCCAGAACTGCCAAGAAGTAATGCAGGCAAGAAAAAAATAAAAAATATACACACTGGTGCACAAGGTAAAATAAGACTCAAACCCAATTCTGATGGATTAATTACAAAAGCTTATACTTATCTAAAAATTGTGCACCCTCACTAAGGTTAACACATCCCACAGAAATTGCACTTGTATTAATGATATCCAGTGGATCTAAAGTCACTGTCATAAAAGTGTAACAACTCATATGGAGTGAAAAAGAAAAAAAAAAGCTACAGTGTTAATATAAGTTACAAAATAACTGCAGATGTGATTTCTTTGAATTTTTACATGGAATTTCCTACAGAAAAGAGATCTGTTTACTGTTTTAGTGTTTGAGATAAGTAAAATATTTCAGTTACATCTAGAAAATGGTGACAACCAAAGCTGCGGAAGAAAAAAAAGGTTTTACTGAAAAGAAATATTATATTTCACTTTTTCATTTTTTTTGTTGCTGATATATCCCCTTATGTTTTGCCCAGTACACTTGTTTCTTTTTATACCTCTGCATGTTTTAGTAAGTTAGTATTTCATTTTTAAAAATACATATAATTTTTCTCCATGGTTACAAACCAGGTTGATTGATCCTCTGTCCTAGTTGAGATTCCAATTTCTATTCAGCTGGTTCATGATCCGAGTACCTCTATTATAATGAAAATCCTGAACAGCACAACACATTTTTATCAGCTACTATTCATTTTTGAAAAGATTTGATAATAAGTAATTAGAAACTGTAACAGCAAAGTTAAGTTTGAATATGAAATGTAGTTGTGTCTGACCTAGTAATATATTTCCAATATTTTGCCTACTTTAACTCGGTAATTTGCCATCATTTGCCAACAACACCAAGCTGTGTGGTGCAGTCAGTAAGCTGGACAGAAGTGATGTCATCCAGACAGACTTGAGAGGTGGGTCCATGCAGACCACATGGATTTCAGTAAGGCCAAGTGCAAGGTGCTGCATCTAGACTGGGGCAATCCCAAGCAAAAATATAGGCTGGGTGAAGAATGTACTGAGAGCCCTGAGGAGAAGACTTGAGGGTGTTTGTTGAAGAGAAGCTCAATGTGATCCATCCATATGTACTTGCAGCCCAGAATTCAAACAATCCTGGGCTGCATTCAAAGGAGCATGGCCAACAGGTCAAGGGGGGGGTTCTGCCCCTCTATTCTGCTGCTGAGACCCCACTTGGAGTGCTGCATTCAGCTCTTGGGTGTCCAACAAAGAAGGACGTGCACCTGCTGAAGTGAGTCCAGGGGACAATCATGAACATGAGCACTGAGCTCCCCATAGAAGACTGGGGAAGCCTAAGAGCAGCTTGCCCTAAACCTACCCTCTAAAAGGGTCCTAAAAGAAAGCCAGACTTTTGACAAGGGTTAGCATGTGTTGGGGTTTAGGATTTTTCCATTTGTTTATTTCTCTTAGGGAATTTTCACCCTTTTTGTTGCTAAGAAATAATAATGTCTGGTACTTAGGGGAGACAAAAGACACAACCACAGAGAAGGGAGAGGAGTGCAGCTGGGTTTACCAGCCTAGCTGGGGGACATTCTCCTGGGAAGGGCAGAGATACCACGAGATTTTGGCTGGGGGAATGGGCTGGGTGTAGCTCCCAGCCCTCTCTTGCTGTCAGCTTCAGAGGAGGATGGTCCAGTTGCTGTGCACTGGTCATGAATTTGCTGTTGCCACCGGAGCCAAGCCCCGTCCTGCTTCTTATGCCGTGGGTGAGCCTTTGCTCATGAGAGCAGCCACTGAACTGGAACCTTACTAACACCTTAGCTCACTAAAAAAGAGACTTTCCCCATCTGCTGGGGTGCTGGGGAAACCCCAGGACCCCAGGCCCTCTCCCATTCAAGGAGCCACTCTCTGCCATGTTCCGGAGGGGGCCTGCTGCTGCCCTGCCATGTCTCTGCTACTGATGGGAAGGTTTTTTTGCTACACTGTAGCCATGCACCCCTGCCTGCTGGGACCAGCTACGGCTGTGAAGGCTCTGACATATCTTGTCCACCACTCCAGGATTTTCCTTCTCCCTGCTGTTCCAGCTTGACACTTCTGAGGTTCCTGCTAGAGCTCCTTTTGCTATCCAGCGGGAGGTCAGGATCAGTGGCCCCTGGGGTTTGTGCAGAAAGCCCCTTCTCCACCCATTTCTGCCGGCTGTGTTGGGGAGACGCCGGAACTAGCGCCACAGCGCCCCCTGCAGGCACGGGGAAATCATTGCACCTGCCCTGCCCAGCTGGGAGTCGCCAGCGCCCCTGCTGGCGGTGACCGGAACTGCACCAAAGGGGAAAGTGCCATAGCTGAGAGAGCGGCTGTCACCGGGTTCCTGTGCTGTTTGTTGTTCCTGCTATTCTTGTTGTAATTTGTTTGCCTTGTAATGCATACTAAAGAACTTTTATTCCCCTTCCCATATCTTTGCCTGAAAGCCCCTTAATTTCAAAGTTATAGTAATTCAGAGAGAAGGGAGTAATATTTTCCATTCTAAGGAAGGTTCCTGCCTTCTTTGGCTGACACCTGTCTTTCAAATGAAGACAGCGTGACAGGACAAGGGGGAATTGACTTCAAGTGAAAGAGGGTAGATTTAGTTTAGTTATTAGGAAAAAACATCTTCACTGTTAGGGTGGTGAGAGCTTGCTCAGAGAGGCTGTAGATGCCCTGTTCCTGGAAGTGTTCAGTGAAAGGCTTCCAAACCATTCTGTGATCCTATGATATGAAAATAAAATCCATTACTGAATGCTGGAATTTTCAAGTTCTTAATAATAAACCAGTTGTTGTAGAAAGACATTATATATGTCACATTATAGAAAGAAGAAATCAAAGTATAATATTAGCTTTTAGAAGTCTCCTAAAAATGCTTTCTCTGTCCCAGTGCAATATATATTCATTAAGTTAAATCTTCCTCTGAGAAAACATAATATTCCTACTTCTTGTTTAGTAACACAGTGTGCCATGGTCATTTTACCATGTGGCTTTCCTATATTTTGACCAGGTATTAGATCTCCTTCTGCCTTAATTAATTTTATATTCAGCATCTGCAAAGTAACAAGAGCTTTAATGTAACCTTTTTTGTTTTACCCTGACACAATTCAAATGTCATTATACGAATTGATACATTATCTGAAAAGAAAGTCCTGGATACTGATTCTGTAATTCCATCCACGTTATCTTACTTACATTTCACTTCTTGAAGTACCACAGAGATGCATCAGATCGTGGTATGACATGAGATTCAAGACTTGCATGCAAAGAAAAAGTTCCCAGAAGAAGGGATATTTATTTAATAAATACTGGTATTCATTGTCTACTTCTACTGGTTTAAAATCTGTTTTCAGTTCAGAGCTTTTTAATACAAAAAAATCCCACCACAGGGACTCCTGGAGATGTCTAGGGCAGCCTTCTGCTCACAGCAGGCTCTTCTGTGACAAGTAGACCCACAACCACTACATCCAGAGTCCAGACATTTAACTCATGTCACCTATCCAGATCATAATGTACCTGTATCCTTGCTATAAAGTACAGTTATATAGAAGACAGTTTCAAAAGCCATGCTGAAGTACAAGTAAACAAAATCTGCTACTCTCTCCTTGTACACAAATCCCATTATTTTGTTATAAAAGGCTGGTTGGTCAGGCATGATCTAACCTTGCGAAGTCCACACTGACTGTTCATAATCACCTTCTCTTTTATGCACTCAAGAAATCTCTGTCACATTCTAAAAGGATCCAGCTCCACAATACTGTGAGGGCCCAGCCTGTATTTCCACATATCTAACTATAGATCTGTTATTAAGATTGGTGCAAGGTATGTCTTTCTCTGTTTATCCAGAATCTCCCCTAAAGCCTATGATCTTTAAAAGATGATAGAAAGTGGCCTTGCAAGGACATCACCCAGTGCTCTCAGCACTCCTGTATTCAGCTATATCCCATAGAGTCTCATGGAGTTCTTGCAAGGAAACTGTGTTTTGATCCTCACCCACTGCTGCCATTTCTTCTTTTCAGACTGCTCTGAAAATCAGAAGCCTGGGACCTGATAGCTGAAGACAGAGAAAAAGGAAGGCACCAAGCAGAACCATAGAATCAGTTAGACCATAGAATCATTTAGTCAGAAAAGGCCTTTAAGGTCAAGTCCAACTGTAAACCTAACACTGCCAAGTCCACCACTAAACCACGTCTGTAAGTGCCACGTGTATGTGTCTTTTAAACAACTTCAGGGATGGTGACTCGACCACTTCTCTGGGCAGCCTGTTCCAATGTTTGACAACCCTTTCAGTGAAGAGCATTTTCCTAATATCCAATGTAAACTTCCCCATGTAGAACCTGAGGCCATTTCCCCTCATACTAACTTAAGGACTATTTTTCTTATTCCAGAATATCTCAGCTTTGTGTCTGCTTTCAACTGCTCAATTCAGCAACAGTCCCACATTTCCCCAGTTCAGCCTTTTAACACTAGTATAGCAAAGGAAGCTCTTCTTGTTGCCCTCAGTGTCCCTTGCAAGTCTTAACTCCATCTGAGCTTTGACCGACCTGATGCCATTCCCACACAACCATGCAATATTTCTAAATTTCTACTTTGTAGTCCATCTTTGCTGTATTTTTGCATCAAAGCATAGCCATGAGTTTAACAAAGTTTCTATCCTACCAATTCTATTTGACATCCTGATTATTGTGACAGATATTGTTGTTCATGGAGGAGGTCTCTTCATGAGGTTTCTAGTCTGTCACTCCAGTCTGGCTGGAGAGATGGTTGGACCTAATTACCTACAAATTTCACCATGAGAAAAGTAATCTCACACAGATTGGTTAAATCACAGCAAGACAATGTAATTATCTGTGTTTATTAGTATGAAGTTACACTAAAATCTTTAATCCCTTAGGTCCAGAAGTTTCCTTGATCAAGAAGATAAATGCTATGGCCAAATCTTTACTTAACATACACTAAAACAATGTCTGTAATTGAGCTTTACCTTATTCTCTTTCATAAAAGAACTCTGATAGCCAAAATACTCTGGATAAGAATAGGGACAATGAAGAACATTTAACAATCCTCAAAATTGTAGTCTTTGACTGATTTTCTCCTTAAAGTAATATATATTAAGTGGTAAAAGACACACTTCAGAAAGATAGACTTCACTTTGCAAGCTAAAAAAACCCCAAACATAAAAAATATTTTAACAGAATATTTTAACATATTTTAACAATATCTAAATTTAAAATACTGTTATATTTTAACAGAAATAAACAGCTACAAAACATCAGAACTTCTTTTTTTTCTGTAAAAAAATAGGGAAAATTACAAGTTAAACACAAATCAATCATCTATTTCATGCTCCAAGATATGTATTTATGACTACTTCATGAGAGACACCTAGAGTATCAGATATTGACCAGATGGCAGCTGGATTCCTATGAACAATTTTTAAAGATATGGGCCAACTGAAAGAGCTGTTGCAAAGAGTAAATATCCTACTGCAAGATCAGCTTGGGTCTCCAGGTGCTAGGAAGCAGTGAGAATGGGCTTTTCCACCAGGGAAGGCAAGCAGGGAGCTCTGGGTGGTTGAGAGGCAGACAGGGGCAGTTAGTGTCTGGACCCACCAGAAGCATTGTCCCACAGTTCACAAGAAAAGTAGAGCCAAAGTACAATAGCAAACATCAGAAATAGTGAGGAGAGTTCACAAACAGGCACAGTTAATGCATGAACAGACATGCATACACTCTTTACATATGATCAGATTAGAAACATTCTTTCTCCTGCTATTCATCTGATCCATGAGAAGGCTTTGTGTCATGTTGTTGCTTCTTTTCACTACCACTATAATGAAATTGTTGGCTGACTAAGAGTCAAGCTATTAGCAATAGTTGGCAACATGCAACAGGAATTGAGAAAAACTGGGAATTAAGTTATTAGGGTAATGGGCACTGCAGTCATATTTATGCACTGCTTTTCAAAGGCAGAAAAAGCCCTGTGTTACTCTCAGGACACGGGTGTCATCTCATGCTCAAGGATGCTTTGAACTAGAATTAAAGCACCTAAAATAGTCTTTCTGAAAGATTTTTTCACAACTCTAATCTTCCCCCAATCTTTAGTTTATTTCCCAACTTTTCCTAATGAATTAATAGGAAGAACAACTTCCTCGTGCAAAAAGAGAGGGTGTTTTGCATGCCTCAAAGATTACCCACATCTACTATCTGAAATATTCTTCACTAATATGTTGTATCTCATTTCTTAAAAGAACCATGATGAATATTCTGCAGTCCATGAAGAAGAGGAACAAAACATACAGCAGAGTTTCTTCCCTCTAGAGTTCCTCAATTTGTGTAATTAAAGAAATTTGCAAATTGAGGGAATATTTGCCATCTTACTTCTCATAGCACACCTGATAATAATTCTCAAAATCACTCCCTCTAAAATAAAAAAAAAAAAAAGAAGGAATATTAAGGAGGAGAAAGAAAAAGAGCTGCTAATAATTATTTTATCCTGACCTTCAGTGCTACACACCAATTTCAAAAGAAAGTGGGGACTTAGCAGGGTAGGAAAGGAAGACACAGGTACTTTTCTTATTTGTACACTGTGGGGGGTGGGGAGTGGGAAGGGGGAAAGAGAGAGTGGGTAGTAAGGGGACTGCATCTTTTAATCACATTTGGAATATAAAAACAGAATCAAATTTACTGAGCCTGTATCTACACAGACTAGTAATGCAGTGTAAAAGAACTTGATCTGCAGAGAGTAAAACTACTTTTTGTCAGGGATTCAACACTCCTACTATCAGCATGTTGAAGAGATTTTAATTTGGACTTGTTATGGCATGGTCATACAGACTGAACCCTCACTGCAGTCTGCAATTAATCAGGTGCATCTATGAAGCAACTTTTAATTTAGTTCCATCTGAAAGCCTGGATGCTTCTCTATCAGCATTTGAGTTTGCACTAGAAGCCGATTTTTGAAGCAAGTGTCCTCCAGTCATTCCCACGTCTCATACCATGGTCTCCATCATAGCATAGTCCCAGAGCACATGAGCTGGAGGTGCTCCAGGGGCAAACCTAGACAGACCAATCACTAACAGTCCACAAGACCAAGCTAAAGCTAACCTGAAATCAAACTGTTGATGTTTGATGACTGAGTGTTCAGTCCCTCTGCCTTATTCCACAAATCCACCTGTATTCAGATGTTCTACTTGCCAACACAGGATATAATTTTGATGCTCACCCTTTTGTGAGCCCCCATCCAAAATAAAATATTAATGCACATGTCCTAGGATGAAATAGACTTTTTGGAATGGATTATTTTCCACTACTTTATGCTTCATTCTGCAAATCAGAGATGGTCTAAATACTTGTTTGTTTGAAAAAAAAAAAGTCCTTTACTCCGATCACTGATGGTAAATTTTCCTGAGTGAAAGGGTCAGCAAGTTTTAAAGACTTCTGAGCACATCAGGTTAGTACAAGGACAAAGAGGCAGCTACAGCAGGCAGCTGAGGGCCTGAAGGTCAGATGGCACAACTTGTATGAGTGACTCTAAATGCTTTTGTCCTTCTTGAAGACATGGACCACAACCACACCTCCCACAGGAATGGTCAGTACCAAGTCACATTTTGGATATGACCTGGAAGACTGCTAACTAGCATAGGACAAAGCTATGCAAAGGAAATGTTAACATTTTAGCAGTTATGATCAAATGCATTTTAGTGCTTGGCATTCTGCCATGGCCACGTTCATGTACTCTTACTGACTGCATCTCTGTGGTGTAGGCAGTAGTAATTCCCACCCACAGAAGGGTACCACTTAAATGGAATATTATTCTGCTTATATAGCAGTTACTCCCAGATCCCAAAGCAGGGCTATACCTTTAAGTCACAGGTTACCCTTTACCAGCAGTGGAAAAGTTGGAAACTATTAAGTCTTGAAAAACTGAGGCAAGGTGTTATGTTCCAATTAACTGAAACAGTCATAAAAAGTATCTGCAGAACTCATTAGTGAAAGTACTTAATTTCACATAAGAACATGAATTAGTTCCACAAGGTATCTGATCTGTAAATATCAAGCAAGCTGATGAAACACTGTTTAGACTGTAATTTATAACTAGCATAACTAATTTTTTATTCTGTGCAATGATGTTCAAGATGACAATTTTCCATTATATTTAAGCAAGAAAATACTATTCAGTATTTCTTGCAGATTACATATGCAGAACATGGAATACCACTTTGGCTGCTCTTTTAAGTCACATCCAATTAAATGTAAGATAGAGAATTAGTTGTCTGTGAGAAGAAGCCCTCCTAATGAAACATCAACACCAAAAGTAAAATCAGAGGTTACAGTCAGACTAGTAGTTACAGAGAGGTAGTATTCTTAGACCTACAGAATATTTCTTCATCTTTCATTTTGGAGAATGTTTTGATTACTTTCTTTACATGGAAAAGCTCCCTTCTCCTAAGACAAGAGTTTTTTCAATTTATATTGATAATACTCTCTTGGCTGGCCTCTATTTGCAGAAGTTTAACAGAAATACTTGAAAAATAATGATGGTCTGTAAAGCAATCTACTTTTTACCCATTATAAATTCCATCCAAAAGGAATTTATAGAATATCATTATGTTAATCTCACACCTCAGTGCCATGCACAACAGGTTGGTGGATTTGTTTTAGTTTTATTTCTTAGTTCTGCTGAATATGCTGGGTTAAGCCATAATTTTTTAAGGTGGAATAGTCTGCCTTACAAAAAACATTTTTATATTTCTCCCAGAGCAGACAACACTAACACTAATTGCTTAAAATTATACATGAAACACTCTCTGTACTTCTTTGTGGCACTTGGCAATGAATCACATATTGGACTAATAGAGGGGCAATTTTATAATTTTTAAAAGATTAAGTCTTCATTTTATGCTATAAATTGATGAAGCAAGAGTTTTTTACAAAACAGAATTAGGTTGACCCCAATCAGATTAAAATGATACTGGTATAATGAGAATTAGAAAGTCAATTCAAGCAGGTTTACTACATTCAGGTATTTTTTGCTATGAAAATTACACCAAATTGACACTGAGGTAAGCTCAACAACATTCATAAAAGACTGCCAAACTGCTAAAAAATGGAAAGAAGAAACAGAGATAGCAGAGACATAAGTATGGACTTTCTCTATTACATGAACCCAGCACTCCCTGAGGTCTAGGCAAACGTGTCTGCCTACTCACCCCTTTCACATCCATTCTCTTTTTATAACTACCCTATAATGTTTATGGTTGTAGGAAAAAAATCCTCTCCTGATTTTTTTGTTAACTGAAATGGAGGACCTACAAGAATACATGTTCAGCTAATGAGAAAGTCTGATTTATTTTTATTAGATCTACAGCAAAGGTTATGAAGAAAGAGTACAAACTAGCAAAGTACAGAATTAGAGGAGTAAATAAGCATAATAGCACATAAGCACGATTAGTCAAAATAGACTAAAAATTGAAGAGATGATAAAAAATCCCTACATCAAGTCAGCTTGTCAGCTGTGGTTTGTTTGGGTTTTTTCCTTACTGTCAGTAAAATATCTGGCCTCTTTCCTGACATTTGAAAGTATTGTTCTTGAGGATTTAGTCACAGATGGTTCCAACTGCTACAAGACTGCCCTTAGTAAGTATTACAAATCTAAATTTTGTTTTCTTATTCAAAAGGTTCGATTATAGGTAGTAAAAGTAAGAGGAACGAAGCATTCCTTCAAGCTGCAATTTATATTATCTGACTCTGTCATAAATAACAGAGAGCTCTGTGGGATTATGCATGCAAATCAGATCTAAACAATTGCAGTGTAAATTGAACCACTAAGTTGTTGTGGTAGCATTTTAAAGATGAGAGGACACAGTCTTAAGCTGCACCAGGGGAGGTTTAGGTTGGACATTAGGAAGAAATTCTTCACAGAAAGGGTGATTGGGCATTGGACTGGGCTGCCCAGGAAGGTGATGGAGTCACAACCCCTGAAGGTGTTTAAGAAAAGAGTGGATGTGCCATGGTCTAGTTTAAAAGGTGGTGTTAGGTCACAGCCTCCATGATCTCAAAGGTCTTTCCCACCTAATTAATTCCGTGATTTTGTCATTTTGACAGCTCAGACTTCATACTTTCTTCCTGGGCCATCTTCCTACACCATCTACCTTTAGGAGTATCCACCTATTTCAAAGCCAAATGTGCTAAAAGCAGACAGCTTTCTTATTGGATTAAGCATGTTTTCTGAAAAAAACATGTTGTTTTTCAAAGTCTTTTGAGAACAACACATCCTGCTACATTCTCAACTTTGATTGTTTAAACAGAGTTGTGACAATGCCATGCTTTTGTTAATGTCCTGTTTAACAAAAAATACTACAGCTGTTAAAACTTCAGAATGTCTAATTTAAATGAAGAAATTAATTTTTTGTAAATTGAAGATACATTGAATAGATTTAAGTTTCATCTTCTGAAACTTTTTAAGCAGGAAGTTTTGTATCAAATTTTATTTGATTGGGAGTGGAGATGTGTAACTCTAAACAGTGAATAAATTAGCCCATATATAATTTCTGCCATCCTTCCCTTGGCACTATGGAAATGGCACTATGGAAATGACACTATAGAATGAAGTGATAAATCAGCCTTAGACTAATGTCAGACAATTATTTCATCTGCAGTACACTTCAGTAATTTTCTAACGTAAAATGAGTGTGAAGTTTGTCCTAAATATATGAAAGAAATTGGAGGTTTGTATAGAGTTAGATACTGTGGGATGAGGTATATCTATTGCCTACAGGTTATCTGAAGACTGAGAAGGTCTTTGTTTAATGTTTGATAACCTTGGAGGACATATAACTTCTATCCATTGTAAGAATAAAAATGTCTTGCCTTACAAATTGTAAATGGTACTACCATAATTTATTCTGTGATTATCAGTCACAGAAGTGGAAGAAGTATCATATAGCTAGCCCATGCATAATACAGTTTTTGTCAGAGAAGAATGTCTTTTTTACCCCTCTACTTTTCAGAAATTATGAATACAGACACATACAGGTATGCACACATGTTCCACTAAAATCAAAGATTCCTTTAATGATCACAAAATCCTGTAAAAGCAGCTTGGAGATTTTTGAAAAATAAAGTAACTCTTCAAAGCACATTAGGAAGTCTAATCCTTTTATGTAGTGTATTTTCCCCCTTATTATTCAAAAAAGAGCATTCTGTTTAGCACACCCAGCATATGCACCATATGATGCACCAGATGCCTCAGTAAATAATTCATCTCTTAATGAAAAGTACAATAAATAGTTGCATAAAACTGTGTGATGATGCAACTGATAACTACCCTTTCAAAACTAGAAAAAGAGGAGATTTTATAAAGAGCAACGACAGTATCACCAAACAATACTGTCAGACTGAACTGGCAACATATGCTTAATTATGCTTCAACTGTATTCTGGAAATGAGCACACAGCACAGATTACTGCATATCCTTATATTGCTGCACCATCAGGGCTTGTGAAGCGTGGCTGAAGAATGTCTAAATGATACATTTACAATGCCTAAGACAGCAGGATAGGTTGAGAAAGGGAGAAAAAGACACATGACATAAAATAAGATTGTAAGGCCTGCTCGAAGTGAGTATTTTACTGGTATAGAAGACATTAGCATTTTATTAACACAGCAACATCTATGAGTAATTCCTAAAGCCTTTCTAAAAATGTGACTTAATACTGTTAAGATAGGATTTATATGAAAAGATGTGCCCATGAATTTCCTTGCAGTATCTATGTCTTAGCTGCAGCCAGTAAAACAAATAAAAAATCTATCTCTTTGCCTGTTGATTTAACAGGCTTGCTGGAGAGGAAGATGGCAACACACTTGTGACAAACAGCTTTCAAATATGCATGTGTCCTCATGCTGTCCCATATGACATCACTTCTTCTGACACTTTCCTCCTATAAACTTACTATTTGCACATATACCTAGAAGAAAAACACAGCTCCTATAAAGGAAACAACATTCTTTACTATCTCCCATTTCATTTAGCACTGTTTTGAATGTGTATTTTTGTTCTCCTCTATTTTTTATATTACATATTAGCATTATATAAGCTACATAATATATCCATGGTCATGGTAATCCTAAGCATACTAGCCCTTAGACAAGTGGCAGCTGCCATTCAGTTAGATGAATCAGATTTCTCTAAAGTCTACATCCATTACTGGATGGGACAAAGCAGTGCATGATCTAGTGAGGAAAAAAAAATCTAATTGATACACAAAAGAAAACTTTGAAAAATATTCTCTACATAATATATGGGGGAGTTTTGTCAGGTATTCACAAAATGTAATTTCCTCAATCCAAATTTACAAAGAAAACCCCAAAACCAACTCAAAACTTTAACTGAAATCTCTTTCCTTCAGTTTTTCCACTGGTAAAAGTAGGAACAATAACGCTCACCCCACAGTGTGTTTTGAAACTTACCATGTTACTATTTACATTTGCTCTGGTGTACAGATAGATATTAACATCAGTTAGTGAAACCAGTGTTGTATCACTGTGGAAATGCTGTCTGGCAGCATGCAAATTGCAGCCAACAGACTTTTTTTACTGGCTGTGTGAGAACAGACCATCACAAAACAGGGTGAGCTACTCTGAGCCCCATTTCAACTCATTCCATTGTAGTCAGGCCCCCAGCAAAACCTGGGCATAAATGAGAATTCCCATCAAAATGTAAAACCAACCAACAATTGTTTTGCAGCAAGGAAAAATCATCAAGAGCTGATGATACAGCTTTAACACGAAAAGGGTTTGATTCCAGCCCTGAGTTAGACTGCGTCTGTGGTCCTCAACAAATCACTTAAGCCTGTCTGCTGCATCTTGCTGTAACTGCTGCTTTCAATCAAGGGAGTGCTAAGGAATTCAGCCACTCAGACTCTGGGAAAGCACTGTGTTTACAGTGTGGATGTTAAGCACCCATGAAGAAAAGCTACTCCAGATGCACTTTGCACAGCAGATGGCATTACACAGAACTTGCCTGTTTAGGAAAAAGGTTTCTCCTTAGCTTTTAATCATCTGGTGACTTAAAATTCTCAAATAAGCTCTGCAGAGGTAAAAATCACAAAACAACCGGCATGAAACAGTCATGCAAGTTTGATATGGTGGAGGGAAGCATTATAAGGGTAATGATTTTAGAGTATCATACAGCATGAGTGTGTACAATGCCTCTTTTAAACACCGTACAAAAAACCCTGATATTTTCATTGATTTTTCTGCCCAGAACGTCTCTAAATACTAGAAATGCATTTTGTTCCTATAACAATCTGAACTTCACAAGGATATGATAAATGAGATAATATTGATTAGATTGTGCTAAAGGGTTCCAGCTCTTCAAGGTTATATCCTTTAGAGAGTTTGTAAATCTCATTACAGAAGTTTGCCTGTTGATATACATAAATAAAGAGTGGCAGAAGGGGTCCAGCATGACAGCTCTCACTGGAGTCATGCTGTTCTTCAGACAGAAAGTTCAGACAAGCAGGTACAGAAGAGCTCAAAACAGTAGAATCAGCTGCCCTTTTTTAAAATAGATCAATAAAATTTAGATCATAACTGCTGTAAGAGTATTACTGACAAAGAGTGTCCGTAGTGAAACATAATTGTGGGCTTCAGTTGGCTTTAACAGTCTGCTTCATCTGTAATGTGAAAGATGAGTAAGTCCACTAAATTGTTCCAAGATTAACATGCAGTTCTTACAGTAAATGAATCTTAACTTCAGATGAAAGTCAGCATGAGCCTTTTCTTGCTTGTGGTGGTGAAAAAAAATAAATGTCAAGGAGCATACCAAAAAGCAAGTGCAATAATCTGCTAAATTCCCCTGGAGTTCTGCATTCACTCTCAATATAAAGAGGACAAGAAGAGGCACTTAAACTGCCCATCTGCTTTTTAAAAACTTCAGATTTCTCCCTGAGACATGGCAGAGGAGAGGGCTATGTGTGATGTGTGGGGAAGAGTATATGAAAAGAACTAGGAGTCCTTCTGTCCTGATGGGCAGGAGTCACCAGTGCACGATGACAGCCACAAAGCCTGACAGCATTAGCCACAACAGAGAGCAATCCATGTACTCATTTCCCTTTACTTGGCACTCATTACACTGCACCCAGGTTTGGGCACTGCAACACAAGAAACACTCTGACAAATGAGAGCAAGTCCTATCAAAGCCCACTGAAATGGGCCAGGGGCTGAAGTACTTCCCCTGTAGGAAGTGGATGATAAGCTGGGCCTGCTTGAACCTAAGGAAGTAGGAGCTTCAAGAGAGGAGCTAACAGCACACCCCCTATTCACCAGGAAAACAACCCAGCAGGGAGCAGCTTGCACAGAGAGGTTAAGCTCCATCCTTGGAGGTTTTGAAGATGCACTGGGAAAAGACCTGGGAAGCTCAATCTGAATTCCAGACAGTCACTGCTTTCAGGGAAGGGTAATGCCTGTGGACCTCCCAAGGTCCCTTTCAACCTGAATGAATCTGATTTGTGTTTGCAGCCTCCATTATTGTGACACTGCTGACAAGCATTATTAGGTGTCAGTTTTGTAGGAACATGGTCATGCTCTGTTCCTTTCTGCTGAGCTCTACTACCATTTCTATTCTAAGCAGTCTCTGAACTCTCAAGTGAAAGTGATTCTATTTATATTCATCTCATAAAATGTTTAAAACATCAGAAAAAAAAAAAAGCTTGCTTACAATCTGAAACACAGATCTGAGGTGTAAAAGGAATACCAATGCTCTTCTTTTTCTGAGCAGCAGGTGGGCACAAGTCTTATTTCCATTAAGATGTTAAAGCCATAAGCTTGAATATGTTGTTTTGTTTGGTTTTTTTATCACCTTGATAAGTGGTTTTTATATCACCTGGATATATCAACAGGTAAAAGCCATATTCAGATTTGATTTGTGAAAGCAAGGAAGCCAAGTGAAGAAGGAAATATTTGGTCACTGATATTTAGTAACTGTTTGGTAAAGTTCTTTAATAGGATCTTGAAACTATTAATTTCACAGATTTTTTTAGGGAGAAAAAACATCTTCTCAAATAAGTGGAAAGACAACAAAAAAAAGACAGTAATTACTAGGCTTCAGACAACAGAGTACATGGACACCTTCTCCCTGTCATGAAGCTCCACCATCTGTTTTCTTGTGTTTGTCATTCCCAAATCAGAAGACAAATTCTGTTCACTTTACAGCAAAAGTTTCTGAAATCAGCTTTTGACAAGCAAGGAATTTTAATAGAAAACAGTATCTGAAGAAAAAGCTTCAATTAGTAACTACATCCTATTGATTTGTATTGTGGTATAGACAGATCTTGGAAATAATCTTGAAATCCATGACACCTCAGTACTGGTAACTTCTCATAAAAATCACAGGAAAACTGAAGCTTCTGACAGTCACATACAGTATGACTGAATGCATTCCAAACTTATAAAATACTGGTATGGAATATAATGGTGGTCATCTGTTTTACAAAAATGTCAGGGTTAACTGTTGACCCTGAAAAGATAGGGAGAGGACAAGACACAAGATGCTTGTGGTAACATGACACCTAGTGTTCACTTTCAGGAAGCTTCAGTATTGGTGGGCGCCAAATGCTGAAGAAACATCAATGCCCCAGGACCTCTTTCCAAAAAAAAAAAAAAAAAAATAGATATTTATTCTAGCATCTCCAAGCAAGTGCCTAAATGACACACAGACAGTGAAAACCGAGGGGAGGAAAGGAACAGAAAATCTGCCTGTGCTGCACTTTCCTTTCCTACTGAGTACACAGTTTGGGTAACTGCAGAAAGAGTGCTATCCAAACAAGTTTCATGTCGCTGGGTGGTTTTTTTTTTGTTTGTTTGGTTGGTTGTTTGTTTTTGGGTTTTTTTAGGTTTATGCTGCAAAAAGAAACCATCTATCTATTGCTCTTTTTCTGGTTGTGTATGGAAGTTAATAGAAAACTGGATCTACTACATATAATATGCACAGATTTAAGAGAACAGTCCCTATTAAAAAAAAAAAGACAAAAAAGGTTTATTTATACATAGCAATGAACTATACATTTATTTCTTCATTTAAAATCGTGGTGTATCAACAGTACAAGTGCCTGTTACATTATCATTCCCTTCCAAGCTTCTAGCAATGCAATGCACAGTAATTAATGCATACTAGATCAATGAGACCATAAAATCCATGTAAGAACATGGCAAAAGCACTCTAACATAGTAACAATTACTAAGAGATATGACCCCTTGAGTATTCTAAGGGCAAAGGGGGGAAAGGATTATATGAGAAATTAGAACATAACATTTACTACAGATAGAGGAAAAATACTGATTTTTGCTTGAGTATGAACAAGAATCCACGTCTAATATTGAATGAAACAGGCGTCAGCAATTACACTGAGATTGGCAAAGCATTATAGACAAGGTCTGACTGAAACTTCAGTTCTACAGAACTGATCATAAACAATTGCACTTCAAGAAGTTTATAGATAAACTACGAGAAACATTCTTAAAAGAGCATTAAGGTTAAGAACATGCGTGCAAAACAAATCAGTATTGTAATTCAAATATAACATTGTCTTTATTTTAAAAGTATGATCAGTTATTTTCCAGGGAGTTATCCTTCTGAAGAGAAAAAAAGCACTAAGACAACTATCTATATTTTAGCATTAATATTGTCTAGCTACCAGAATCCCAAACAATTAATTTGACTCAGCAAGCAATATTTAGTAAACATTAACTACTGTTATTATACCTTATTTCTGAGAAAAATATGCCCACAGTCAATACACAGGTATTAAAATACACATTTTTCTTTTAACAAGGTAAACAGATCTAGATTCCAATACTGCTAAATAGCTCAAGAAGATGCAAGTCAAGCACTTGTCACACTGTGAATTATAAATCAAGTTCTTATTTTTCAATAAAATTTGAGCATAATTTTCTTCAGAAGTTTAGTATGTGGCATATCTGGGGAGCCAAGCAATTATGAACTCACCTAAATAAGTATCTGCCATAACATGTCCCTGTTGAACTTGAGTCTAAATGGCTTTTTTACTAAGACTATATATTCATTCCTTCTTTCAATCACATATCATATCTTTATTTGAAATAGCCAGGAAAATGAGGCCTTAGATTCGTAGCACTATTTTTCATTTTGGGTCAAGGTTGAGTTGCGTAGTCACATGTCTTTAGTTACTACTGCTTTTGTCCAAAATATAAGTTCACCATTCATGAAGTGTCTGGTTTGGTCCCAGGCATGTCCTATGAGTAGCAGCAGAAATGGCATGTCCTATTGGTCTTAAACATATACATTTGACACAACTACAAGAATACCAGCCATAAAATTCACATATTGAAAGGGATTTTCCCTCACCTTTAACGCTGAGATACCCTGTGCTGTCATACAACCCACTCAGCTGTTAATATTTCAGATTGCTGCAGAGATTATTTTTGCAGTTCCCGAACTGCTCTTACAAATTAAAAACTGTGAAACAACTTTAAAACACAGAGAATTCCACAGTAGGCTTAATTCCGTTATTTCTTTTTGAATTATAGAAATTCTAAAAGCCCAAAGGTTCAATTTATGCATCTCCTCACATACAGTTGAAACATAGATGCAAATGCAGGCTGTGAAAGCTTCTCAGACAAGACAAGTTTGTTTCCACAGACTTATGTGCAACTGTCATCCATGCTTATGATGTCAGGTATCATCTACCCATTTCTTCTACACTGGAATTTCCAAATATTACTTTCATTTTCATGATTACAGAAGCTTGGAGTAGTTACAAATTCACCGTGAGGGATAACGTGTCTCTAAGTCAGCTTTCATGCAGCTCAGGCACCTTCTAAATAACACTGGATAAAACATCAGGAAGATAAACAGAGTTTTTTCCTTTAAAAATTACAAGGCTGTGGTCACCAAAACAGCTCGAAGAACAAGGCAAAAAAAAAAAAAAAAGTTTATTTTAGCACTAGTACTAGTACATATAAACACAATTAATATTGTTTTAGCTGGTGATCGAAAACGACTGCGATGACGCTTCAACAAAACAACTTTACATGCCAAAAAGAGCGGCATGTTAAACCACAGAGTCTGTAATGATTTTAAAAGGTCCGCAGGGCAGACCTACTACATTTTATATAAACCAGGACAGCGGAGAACTGCCGTCAGAGGGCATCATTCATAATGATTTGCCAAATACGCTGTCGTGAAGTAGCAAGTTATTTTCTAACTCCCTCACGGGCTTCTCTCCTAAAAGTGCATGAGGTGCTAAATACAGCCAAGTAGCTTTTTTATTTTTTAATCATCGCAGGCTTGCAGCTGGGTTTCAAACTGAGTGATTCACCGCGACCCTCACCCTGCAGCCTGTCAGGGCGCGTTGAACATCGCGGGCAGGATCACCGGGACACGACCGGCCCGGCCGCGCTGGGGCCCCGGTGCCGCCCGGCAGCGGGAGGCGGGCGGGACAGGGGGACAGCGGGACAGCGGGACAGCGGCCGTCCGGCCCGGGGAGCCGCGGCAGTGCCGCCCCGTCGCTGCCAGAGCCCCGCGGCGGCCCGAGCCCGCACCGCCCCGCTCGCGATCCCTCATGCAGCGCCTCCCTCCCTCCCTGCGGGCAGCGCCGCCGGCGGGACCCTCCCCACCCCCGCCCCGCCGCGGGAGCTGGCACCGGGACGGGCTGAGGGGGAGCGGTACTTGCCCAGGTGGGGACGAGGAGGCTGCCGGGCCGCTCGAGCGGTGCTGGAGAAGGCTGCTTCCCCGCCACGCTCATCTCCTCCCATGCAGCTGGCGTAGTCCTCTCAGA
>VWYE01009238.1:73825-92197 GCA_013398995.1 Alaudala cheleensis | reverse complement strand
AAAAAAAAAAAAAAAAGTTTATTTTAGCACTAGTACTAGTACATATAAACACAATTAATATTGTTTTAGCTGGTGATCGAAAACGACTGCGATGACGCTTCAACAAAACAACTTTACATGCCAAAAAGAGCGGCATGTTAAACCACAGAGTCTGTAATGATTTTAAAAGGTCCGCAGGGCAGACCTACTACATTTTATATAAACCAGGACAGCGGAGAACTGCCGTCAGAGGGCATCATTCATAATGATTTGCCAAATACGCTGTCGTGAAGTAGCAAGTTATTTTCTAACTCCCTCACGGGCTTCTCTCCTAAAAGTGCATGAGGTGCTAAATACAGCCAAGTAGCTTTTTTATTTTTTTAATCATCGCAGGCTTGCAGCTGGGTTTCAAACTGAGTGATTCACCGCGACCCTCACCCTGCAGCCTGTCAGGGCGCGTTGAACATCGCGGGCAGGATCACCGGGACACGACCGGCCCGGCCGCGCTGGGGCCCCGGTGCCGCCCGGCAGCGGGAGGCGGGNGCTCGAGCGGTGCTGGAGAAGGCTGCTTCCCCGCCACGCTCATCTCCTCCCATGCAGCTGGCGTAGTCCTCTCAGACGGGCGGCTCGCCGGGACGCGGCGCCTCCGGCACCGACTCTCAAGCGCCCGCCCCTCTCGGCAGCGCCGGCGTCCCGGCTCGGCGGGGCAGGCTGGCTCCGCTGCCCTCCGCCGCCCGGGCGGGGCGGGGTGGCACGGGGGGCGTTCGCCGAGGGCTCGGAGCCGGGAGGGGAGAGCGAAGCGGCGGCGTGGCGCTGGCTATTTAACTTGGCTCTTCGCCGGGGGAAGGTGCCGCCGCTGCCGCTCCCCTCCCCTCCGCGGCCGCATCCCGACAGCCGAGCTCTGGGTGCTCTTGCGAGCGCCGCCGCGCTCCTCCCCGACACCGCACGGCTCCGCTCGGCCCGCCCGCGCCACCCCGCGGGGCAAGGGCGGGCGGGGGCTCCGGCCTCCCGCGCCGCTCCGGTGGGGCAGGGGGGCTGCTGCTGAGGGAAGGTGGCCGACGTGGCGGGGCTTTGCGGGTGAGGGTGCTGCCACTCCGAGTGCAGCCTCCCGCACCTCCTCCGCGCTCGTAGCGGGCAGCTGCGTCTCGTGTTGGGTCATAAGCGACAGCCTCACATGGCCCTCTCTCGTTTATCTCTGAATAAAAATCAAGAGGACTTTTATATCCCTCGAATATTCTTGGTACCCTCGGCATTGTGTACCACTTGGCCGGGAAACGTCCCCAGTCCTGAACATTGTCATGAAATTTTGCTCTTCAGTGCATCTCTAGCTTCCATCCAGTTCCTGATCATGGGCCATTGCCCAGACTATCAGTTTTGGGGAGCTTCTTGCAGTCTAGTGCTAGCAATGTTGAAGCTGATCCTACAGCAAAAAGTACATCCTGGTCCTTAATATACTACTTTATTAGAAGACATATATTTCTATTTTTGAGGAGAGAGACAGGAAAGCTTATAATTTTTCCTATGAGTTGATTTAAAAATATATGCTTCATGCACATATCTTTCTGTTTTCTTACTTAAATGCAATTTGAAAAGGCATGTCTGTTTTCTTTTGACGACTCTACCTTTGTCATGCACAAATAGATAACAAAGTACCACTAGAGTTGGCTAGACTTTTTATAGTTACTTTTAGCGCTGTTTGTTTTTTCCCTTGCTAAAGCTCATGCGTATAGCAGGAAAGAAACATGCATAATCTTTTTCTTGGAGGTAAATCCATACAAAATATTTGTTGTCACTGCTATATTTTACCCTAGAATGAATTTTTCTCTTTCCAAGTTTTTGTGGTCAAATAATACCTGACAACATCCCTGTCTACTGTTTGATCTTTGTACGTACCAGGGCCCTGGAGAAGGTGGGGAGGGGTGGATGAGAGGGCAGTTTGCTCTGTGGAATCGTGGGGTTTCATTTGTTCTCCTGCTCAGGGCCCTCCACCTGTGCCAGAGGTTTTTTCTCTACCATGCACAGAGGTGTGGAATTCAACATGCAGCAAGGAGTTGATGCCATTCTGCTAAAGAGCTGGAGTTTGTACTCAACCCAATCTGCCCCATCCATCCTATGCGCAAAAAGGCATTTATCTAACTCTGTGCCTGTAGAAAAGCGTGTGACAACACTCCAGAGTGTCAAATGTTGGAAGAGATGAGACTGGGCCACTGCCTTGTGTGGCCATCCAAACTGTGGTGCATGCAGACACTGTGAGAGGTATGAGTGCTTCAGGCTAAAGACAATTAAAGAAAGCAAAGCCACACAGATGAGCTGCACTCCCTTTGGAGGTGGACTGCTCCAGGCTCCATGGGAGTTGCCAGGAACCAGCAAATAACAGCAGCAGTCCTGGCAGGTATTTGCTAGTATAGATAATAGTTTTCCTGTGACTACAAACTTGTTACCTCATCCAGCTTCTCATGGTTCTTCCTCATAAATATGGCACGTAAGTGGGGATTAAAAAGTGGAGATGTAAGTTAATGTAAATATAAAATAAATAGCATAGCTATATGACAATGCACAGGTAATATATATGGGAAATTACTGTCAGAGATAAGTAGAATAGAAAGAATTTACTTTCTAGAATGCTTCTCTTTACCTAAAAGCTGTGCTTTTGAAACTTAAAAATCTTTTTCAGTTGGTATAATTAAGCCTTTTACACAATATATGACTTCCTGAGTGGCATATCTTAAAATGGACAATTACCTAGATGATTTTTGGAATTTGTCAGAATCAGACAGCCAAGGATAATTTAATTTTAATGTTAATTTATTTCTGGAATTAACAAGTTCCCTTCACTGAATTATATTTTCCCATGGTTTTAGTGTACTGAACGTCAGTCGGTACCTAAAATTGTGGGAAGGATTGGGAAAAAATAAATATTTTTACTTAAATTGAGCTAAGCCAGTTTGTGATTGCCTCATGTAATGCTTTATTTCAAGAGGTGATCGAGTTTAATAACTTAAAAAACCCATGAGCTTCTTTAGGAGTTGATGTCTTACCCAGTTTGTTACTAGTTGAAAGCATATATGCATTTCTCCCTTTCTTCTTTTTGTACTTTTTCAGTTTTTCTGCATCTCTGATCCTCCAAATCTTTTGCTTTTGCCATTTCTGAAAAAAAGCAAATGGAAGCTAGCAGCCACATAGCTCTTTTAGTGATGACTTTCTTTTTTTCTGGATTACATTATATCCTATAATTTGAAATGAGGCAATTATTTGAAAATTTCATTAAAATTTATGAAATATCAAGAAAGTAATCATGCAAAGAGATGACAGTTCAAGACAATGTGGAATGTTTTCAGTAAGATGACTTTAACCCAAACTCATTATTTTGGGGTGTTACATTGGATAATTGCCAAGGAGCTTCATTCAGCTCTGACTTGGCTCACAACAGGAAAACTGAAAATTGTGCAAAAGGTTTGAATAAAATCAGCATGCATGAAAACAGATGCAAACTGCTGAATCTGGAAGGTATTGTTTTACAGACACGTCTTTATTTCCTTCTGTTTTCATGGACATGTTTTGCATTTGTATATACAAGCACACACACACACAGATGATACCTGGCTTAGAGAATGGAAACAGAAGACTATTAGCAAATAAATAATTTATTTTACATAATTTTATTTTACAAATGAAACAATAAATAATTTATTTTACTAAGATGTCAAGGATAAAGACTTTCCAGAGAAGTGGATCAAAGAATATAATTTGGTTTTCCAGGAAATGTGGGTATGCAGACATTAAAACATAGCTCTGTCTATACAAAAATGTTCATAAAACTATTGAAGCCAATTTGTTGTCTTAATACAAACTCCAAAATTTGCAGATGCCATTTTAGTTTTTAGATTTTAATATTTCTTGTACTAATCAGGAAGGAGACCTTTTGTAAAACTTAATTGCTTTGTGAACTTCATTACACCTAATGTTTTACCACCAAAATAAATGCTTCTCCTTTTTTTTTTTTTTTTTTGGTGAGAAGAGATCCAAGACATGGAGAAACAAAAATACTTTTTAAACTATATTGGGTTTACGTGGCCAAGCTTTGGTAGGTGGATTCTGTGAGCACCTGCCAGAAGCTTCCTCTGTGTCCAGCAGAGGCAATGCCAGACAGCTCCAAGGATGGATGTGCCCCTGGCCAAGGGTGGATCAGTTAGAAATGGTGGAAACAACTCTGAGATAACAGAGTGTCTTGGTTTGGAAAGACAGGGAAAAAAGCCGGAGCCTCCCTTGCAATGGAGAATGTAAACCCCCCTTGGAATTATTATAAATTTGGAATCAAGGGGCTTTCAGGCAAAGATATGAGAATAGGAATAACAGTTCTTTACTAGGGATATCAAATATAAAAACGTAGTAGTACAAAACACAAAACAAAAAGAAAACACTGACAGAGTCAGAATATGACCTGACACCCTGTTGACTGGTGTGTTGGTAGCAGTCCAGTTAAGTCCTCCTGGAGCGACAGATGTTGGAGCAGAGATCCTGTAGAAGGGTGTAGTTTCCTTCTGAGGGTCCAGTGATGATGAGATGGGTTCAGTCTTCCTCTGGAATCCAGAGTCCTGGTGTTCTGACTCTCAGGTTTTTATCCAGGTGGGAATGCTTGGCTCGTCCCACTGGGTGGAGTATCTCCCAATGGGATGATGTAATTTATCAGTCATGCAGTGAGCCTTACATGGCCCATTAACAGCAGATATCCCCTGGAGGGAGGATGGGTCATTGAAGAGATAAAGAACACTGCCCCCCTGGTTTTAACAGCTGGCCCTGTAACAGAAGACACTTGCCCCCCTCCCTCCTGGATTTAGGAGAGATAAAGAAAAGCACTTCTCCACCCAATTTCAACAGATGGTAAATAGAATATATACTTTCGGTTACATATTGCATTGCAACCCAAGACACAGAGTTAAGAAAAAGAAAAGTGATTGTGCAGGTATAATTGTGGCTAGAGCAGAGCAGGATAAGAACATGTGAGAGGAAACAGCTCTGCAGACACTAAGGTCAGTGCAGAAGGTGCTCCAGACACCAGAGCTGAGATTACCCTCCAGCGCATGTGCCCCTGCAGCCCATGGAGAACCACAGAGATCCACCTGCAGCCCATGGAGGGGACCCACAGCAGGGCACGTGGATGGCTGAGAGGAGGCTGTGACCCTGTGGGAGGCCTGTGCTGGAGCAGGGTCCTGGCAGGGACCTGCGGACTCGTGGAGAGAAGAGAAACCACAGGTGATAAACTGACCACAACCCCCATTCCCATATCCCTGCACTGTGTGGGGAGGAGGAGGTAGAACTGGGAAGAAGGGAGGGGTCAGGGGAAGGTGTTTTTAAGGTCTTAGCTTACTTCACATTATACTGCTCTGATTTTGTTAGTAATAAATTTAATACCTCTAATTGGCATCTGTTTTGCGTGTGACAGTATTTGGTGAGTGATCTCTCCCAGTCATTATCTCAGCCTATGAACTCTTTGTTAAATTATCTCTCCCCTGTCCAACTGCAAAGAGGAATGAAAGAGCAGCTTTGGTGGGTGCCTGGAATTCAGCCAGAGACAACCAACTACAGAAAGAAGTTTTTGACTTGGAAATTGTAGGTAAGGCATTTTAAAAATACCAGATGTCCTAAGGACACTGCTGCCTATCCTGAGGAGGATGCTGCCATTTACCTACCTGTATTCTCCAATTTAGGAGGAGTAAGGAAGGCACTATTATGCTGACAATCAGCCTTAGATCCCTATCTCCATCTGCTCTCAATTTGCCACTTTCATTGTGTCAAACTCAGAAATAAGGGGCAAATTACAAAAAAATAACAACTGGACAGCCTATCAGAGGACAGTAATGTTCGAGTCTTCTTAAATATACACTCATAAATCACTAAAATTTTACAGATATGTTCTTTTTCTTCAAAATACCAACATTCCCTTGCTTTCCCAAAACTACAATGTGTATCAAATACCCTGTAAGTTGTCCCAGAAGTTTCTTCTGTTCAATGAGTAGGGTAAAAAACTGTAATTGTACATATGGCGGTAGCAAACTGGAAAGAAACAATAGAATTGTCTGTAACATTAAGGGAAAGGAGGAGACTGCTGTATTTCAAAGAAACAAGCAAAAGCTTTTCTTGAACAACTGTTGTTTATGAAAGGGTGATTGAAATAATCTTCTCATCCTTTGGGGCAGGAGGCTCGAGCAGCATGTGGGAGAGACTGTTAAAAAGTTTGCTGGTCTTTACCCACCCCTTATTGAGGCACAGGTGCATGTTACCTGAGCACCCTGCTGTCAAAGTTAAGGATTGGTTAGGACAAGCAGTACTATTTTGGCTGTCACTATCACAGGAGTGGGTATTGACTGCATCAATCAGGAATTCAGCATCCCAGGCTATTCAAGGGAGCAACTCATCACTGCTGTCCTGAGCAAGTTATCACGAAAGATGATCAAAAATGGGTACCTGAGTCACTGGACATCTAAAAGATGTATTTCCAGTGGGTGTTTATAGAGGAACATTGAATTGATCAGTATGTATTGTTCAAAATCAGACGGTTTTGATGACACTGAAAACATCATTGTAGACTTCCAGTGCTTATCACCAGCTGAGGAAAAGTAGCAAGTAGCAAGTGGCAAGCAATTGGCTAAACAGCACTGTGGAACCAAGTAGGATTTTAGTGCTGCTCCTTGAAGCTGCTGATAAAATATTCATTCTTGCCTGTCCTTGAAATCTGCCTTGTATTACCAAGCGGAGGAGCTGATGTTCTGCAAATTGAGTATTTTGTGCGTGCTGGTTCTTTGCAGACAGCAGTGTGCCAAGACATTCTGTGGAAGCTCTGCCAATATGCAAAAGGGAATATGGTATTTCATGGCCAAAGGAAACACAAACAAATATTCAGCATGTGAGAGGGGGAAGAAATAAGTTCTGAAAACATACTGTCATTACTCAGTTTTATCCAGAAATTGCTTGGCACCAAAATAGTTGCCACTTCTGGGAAAAGGCAGTAGAATATAGAAATCCCTGCTTCTTGGGAAGTGCCTGTCTCACTGAGATAGGATGTGATGTTCTTTTCAGCTTTCCATTTCACACTGGTTTTTGTTCAGTAGTACATTTCATGACCAATGTATAAGCCTCATTGTGAGCTATTTATCATATCACATAGTTTGTTTGCATGGATTCTCTATTTGTGCTTAAAAATTACTTAACCAAATTCACTCTTATCCAATAAATATATGCAAGTAACCAAGACTCATTTAATGAAGACAGAACATGTATTTCACAAAGAAAGTAAAATTGATTGTAGGTCAAAGCACTGGTAAATTATAATCAATGAAACAAGGCAATGTTATATGCTTTGTGTCACAAATAAATAAATCAGATGGGAACTTATGAGTACATAATTCATGGCCAACTTCTGTCAAAAACTCCAGAGCCTTGTCTATTAATAATTTCATTACAGTTGGACATTATTTTTATGGATTTGCTGCTTCATTTATGAATAATTCATTAGCAGAAGCAAGGGTACCATTTTGTTCTTGAATTGTTCAAGTAGCTGTATTCCTATCCCATCCTTATACTATTTTGAATCAATTTATACCTTATTTTCAAAGGGTTTCATTTGAGACAGACATGCTTTGTTGAGAAAAAAGTGGCATGGACAATTAAAAGAAAGTAAGAATTTTATTTGTGGTTTTGTTGCCTAGAAAATGTTATACAAGTAGTCTACACTTAAAATGCTATATAAGGAGTCTATACTTAATAGTCCCCAATGCAAAATAGAATAGGAAATACAAGAAAATGTTCACTGCAGTGGTAATACCCCTTTTCTCTCATCTTTCTATAACAAAATTTTGCTCTGTGTACTGGCATGCAAAATATTTATTGTTTTAAACCAGTTTTCTCTAGCTTTTAATCTACTAAGGTTTAGAGTCATACTTGTGTATTATAAGTTATAGAAAAAAATATGCCAAATCTTCACGCCAAATTAATTTTTCAAAGACATTTAGCCACCAAGTTATTTTTAATCTTATTTTATTTCTATATATTCAATCATAGTCAAAGGTTGGGCAAAGTGCTGATTAAGCTAATTTCCTCTCTTTACAGAGGAATTAAATGGAAATATTAAGTGAACCTAAACAAAAGCAACCAGTGCTTTCTATACACCCTTTATCACCTTCTAATAAACTTAACAACTGACTTCAGTAATTTTCACTGATGTCTTGGGCAACTGTGGGAGTATAACAGCAAAATGGCATGGGAGGCTATTGCCCCACTGCAACAGGTTTTGCATTAGCTTACCACTGACTGCAGTTGTATGGATGGCCTTGAAGTGTAGCAATGAAAAATTGAGTGGTTGTTGTGTAACTAACCTGAGGGGAATAGGAAGAGGCAGGCCAATCAAACAGACCTGTTTAAAACAACCCTAAGAAGACCCAAGAGCAAACAGAAGAGCAAGAGCAAACTTCCCAGCCAAGAACTCAGGTCTCTGGTGACCTGGAGGTCTTCTGAAATGAGGCTCACAGTGGCAATTTTAGTATCCTGAAGGTAATGGGGAGGGTAAGCATAAAACAAGAAGACAGGGTTAGGATGGCAGAAAGCATACAACTGAAATAATCAAATTAATGGGGATTAGCTATAATTGGATAATTTGGAATACATGTGTTAGTAATGTTGTACTGGATTAATATGTCTTTGTTGTATTAGGCTGCCAAAACACTAATTAGACTGCTAATAAATTCATGGCTCTGCATATGATGAGTGTTCTGTTAAGCCAAAACAAATTGCTCGTGGTTAATGCAACAAAGTGGGTGGGTATGAAGACAATGTGGGCAAATGTTGCTGAGAGGACTTTCTGAAAATGTGAGAAGGAGAGGAAGCCAAGAGCTGTGGGAAGTTTGGGCTGTTGATGAGAAGGAGTAATCTGAAGAACTCCTTTTAAATGTCCTTGGACATGGAGCAGTCTTCTGCTTCTTCCTTAGAGTAGAGTAGTTCTGAATTTATAAAGTAGAAAGCTCAAAGAGACATGGAATGAAACCCTATAGCTCTATAGAGGGGATAAAATATAAAAAGAGAGAAGGGAAGAGGAAATAAAACCCTGCTGGATCAGGATTTCTGAAGAAGCTTATAGGAGATTCACTCTGTCTCACATCCACATTTAACCAGGCACACCTGGATGACCCAGTTCAATGCTGGTTTGGTGGGGGACGAGGAGCCTCTGATTATGGAGAACAGGCTTTTTCTCTAATGTGATGTAAAGACCAGAAAGCTAAATGCCAATTGAAGACACTAAGATGTCTAGTAATAGTAGTAATTGGGGATGCATGTGTGGAGTTACCAGAATAAATTGCATGCAAAAAGATACATTTGGTTTAGATGAATTAAAAATACTGTAGGCCCAGCATGTCCCAAATCACCTTAGTATCTCAGTGAAGGTAGTTATTCAAGCAGAACTATGTAAAGTATGAATAACTTTGATATACTATCAGGAAGAAAGGGCCCACTCAAATTTAGACTGTTTTAAGTAAGTTTATGTTCTCAGACTTTTATCAGTTGAAGTGTGAGAACTCTATCTAGTATGCTACAGATACCCTGTATGAGGAATGTAAAATTATGTGAATTTTCTAAATCCCAGGTAGGATTTATGTAGTAGGGGTAGGATTAAATACAGTTTTAAGTGCATATCACAGCAGAAGTTCTAAATTTAATCAATATATAGAAGTGTGTCTATAATCCTGATGCCTGTTTCCCCACGCACACATTTCTGATTTCTTTTATGAACTGGCATATTCAATAAGACACTTGTTCCATTCATTTCCTTCAGTTTTTTTTAACAGTTTTGTTTTAATGTATTGAAAGAGAGTACAAAAGACTAGCCACTGATTTGGTTGATACTCTTTCTGTCAAAGGTGAGCTGTTTGCTCTAAATACTTATTAATATCTATATCCAAAGGAGTTTGCAATGAGCTTCACTGAGATGCAGGTCCAGCTGTAAATGTCATACTCTGTGTAAAAATGGTGTTACTATTCTGATCAGGTAAACAGCTTCCTCTCCATATGCTCTGATCTAGTTTTTATTAAGCAGGGACAATCACTTAGTTTAAATAATTTGCATATAACTATTATATCACATTTAATACATACTTTAATTGTTCAGTCATGACTTTGAATTCTTCTAGTTTTTCTTGTAATCATCATTAACTTTTGTGGCTTCTTACCTATTCTTAGCCTCCTATTTTTTATGCCAATTGGCGTTTATGGTTCCAGCTGTATCTGAAATTGAATCCAATTATATATCTATATATATGTATGTATGTATGTATACAGATAGGCTACACACTATAAAGAAATCAGCTGAAGAATTCTCCACTCACCAAGGTTGTATTGCAAAATGCATTTTTTATTTTTTATGCAATAGGATCATTTGAGCAAAAGATAATTAATATAAATAAAGTTTTTGGTGTGCTTTTTTTGTTGTTGTTTTTTTTTAAGTTAGCGTTTATCCACTCTAAAAAGAGGATTGAATGGGTTACTATTTGTCCTAGAGTGACGTTATGATGTTTGTATCCCCAGTTTGAATTTATGCTGGATGTTTCACTCTGAACACGGCAGTGTTGGGTCTGGGAGCAGGGAGGAGGGGGAGGTGCAGTTTTGTTTTCAGAGGCTCTGCTCCTCTGGGTGGCCTTGAGCGTCTGGAGTTTTGATAACACAAGGTGTGGGACAGGGAGGCTCTTTATTTCCCCTTTTTCTTTAGTTAATTAGTTAGTGTAGCTAGCTGCTGGAGAATTTTTTTCCTTCGATTTTTTTGTTTGTTTGTTTTGCTTTTCCCTGGAACTGTTTGCATATCTTTGGACTGAGGACCTGGGACAGTGCCGGGGCGCTCGCACCTGGGACCCACCAAGGTCCACCCTGTGCAGCAACTTCTCCTGGCACCAGAGAGACTGAGAACAGAGCAACCACCTTCAGGGCAGACCTTCTTTCTGAATCTGTCATCTCTCCAGAGCAGCACAAAGTTCTTGTCATCTGGCATTGTTCAATTTATTGTGCTGGGGAGTGCTTTGCCTATTTAATAAACAGGTTTCTTTCCACTTGTTTCTGAGAAAGCCTTTCCCGAACCAGTTGGGGGGAGGGGAGGGAGAGCCCCTTAGGAGGTTTTCTCCCAAATTTGCCCTAAACCAGTATAGTAAGCTGAAAAACTATTTCTGCAAAAGTGTTGACAGGTCCTTTTTGTTTGTTGGTTTACTTGCTTCTAGCATTCTTCATTCTGTTTGTTTCTTTTCCTTTGAAAAGGAACTATTCTATTTTAGGTTCTATAAATTAAGGAACTGTTTTAGCTTTCTATTGCAATATTTAAAAAAATGCAGTGATATGTGTACCTGCATTATTTTTGTGATGGAAATAGAAAGTGTTTTTCAAAAGCTCAAATATATTTTTGACCCTGAAGATATTACTGTTAATTATGAACAGAGAAAAGCAGCATCAAGAAAAGGTAATCTGAACTTAAAAATAAACTATTTTAATATTATTTTCAGTATAGAGTATTTTAATATTATGTTTTAGTATAGAGTGTAGAACTCGAGAGACATTCTAGGTTACTGAATAGTTCAAGAAGATCCAGAGACTCCAACCACATTTCAAAGTGTCAAACAAAGTCAAGTTCACATCTAGGCTGTCACAAAACACAAGAAAGGAAGCTACAATAAAGATATTAATGGTATTAATACAGAGTAAGAAAACAGTATCAAATTTGGATTGGAATTTTTTCTGATGTGTAAGGGAGGGTTGAGGAAATAACATTGCAGTGCAAGGAGAGCTGAAGAAGAATAACAAAGAAAGCTCACTTAGAAAAATGTCATTGACTTCTTAAGTGGCACTGGGCAAACAGTTTATTGTCTCTATTTCCACTATTTTCCCTCGTATAATTAGGCTTACCTTTTATTAGACAAGTGTCTAATAAACAGTAATAATAAGCAAACAAACTAGAAATATTGAGAAATAAAACTAACTTCTGAACATAACTAACAGAATTCGGTCAAGATACTCTACTAGTACAGAAATTTATCTGGTCTGAGGCAGTGCTGACATTTTACATTTGTGAGAGAATAGAAAAAAATCAATAATAGATTACATAAAGAGAAGAGGCATAAACTTAAAATTTAGGAGTAAAACCATAATGTTAAATAGGATGAATCATATGAATCATATAAAGTCATGTGATTCGTTGGAAACTGAAGGAGGAATGTATTTATTTTGGCAGTTGATTAAAAAACTTTCTCATCCCTCTTATGTGTGCTACCCCTTGACTTGTGCTGTGGACCACATCCATGAACAAATCAATGTTCAAAATTACCTAGTAAGGGGAATGAGCTGCTAGGGTAGTAGATAAAACAGTCTCCAATGCCAGTATTGCTTATAAATCCCCCATAAATCAAAACTTGAGACAAATTATTTGAGTATATCCCAGGAAACAAAAGGCTTGAAATATTGAAAATAAAAACCAAACAACTAACCCAAAATGTGTCCTAATATTCCATCACTCCTTGAATTTATCAGTTATGATTACCCAAGCAGTAATGTAATTAGTATAGTTCAAAAATATGATGCATAAAGAGAGAACAGGTGTGAGGACCTTATGCCTACACAATGCATGTTTCAAGGAGAGTAATTTTTGTCTGGCCTCCTGAGCTGAATACTCCAACCTTTCAATTTATTTCCAGACAACACATCATCATTATCCTGGAAGAATACCCAAAGGCAGTTTAAACACTGAGTGCACACCATGGTGCCAACCTAAGCATGGTAAGTCAAGAGATACATATCAAAAGTGAATCCAAACTAAAACTCTAATGTCGGTGTAATTTTTTTCATTCCAGCTCTCAGTGAAAGGATCCTAAATTTGCTTTCTGCTTCCCTCTGTGGTAGAAATGAAGATCCACAAGATCAGCCCAGTGTGGGGAGCACATGACTGAGAACAGTTAATTCAAAAGACCTTTGATTACTAGACCTATAAGCTTTTCTGAAACTTTTTGATGACCTAAAAGCCAAAACTGTGCCCTCCCCTTGATTAGGAAGAAAATTCCAGAAAAGAGGGGCCTGTTTTCTGTCATCTCACCAGTATAGCATTTGACCATAGGCCATCTCCAGTTCTGCAGTGTTTCATAGGAAGCATGAGATTAATTGATTCTGTTACTTAAGGCTTATAAATATTAGAGAATGTAATAAAAATGCTTGAGGTAAGTCAGAGTGTTGGACTACGACTTTTAACTGCACAACAGAAAAAAATGTTGAACAATCTTGCTGCTCTGCTCTGTATTGTCTGCAACCTGTACTTGAGTTTAAAAATATGATATCACATTGAATAAAACAGAGATCACCACTTCAAAGAAATGGTAAGTCACCTCCTAAAAAGCCATATCTGTAAAACTATTTCCCCATACATCTGTGCAGTACCTATGGGGTACTGATTAGGAAACCTACCTGCCCAGGTAATTTACATGAACCATAAATTTATTTGTAGTGAGTTAGTCATCTGCCCTTTTAAGAAACTAATTGTGTAATACAGTAATTATCAATACTGTTCCTGTCACAGGTCAGAATTATAAAGCTTTTCCAGTCAGAAACAATTTATCTTATAGAAATATAGAGTAATTTGTGCTTTCCTAATTAACCTATTAGGTAAATATTTTACCTGAAAGAGCTGATATCAACATATGCCAAAATGCTTTGATGTACCCAGGAAAAAATTTTTAGTTTTAAACTAAGATAACTTGTTCTCAAAAGTGGATTATTTATAGCATAACAGGAGGCTCAATGTATCCATAAAGTTCAAGATACAAAGACTGTCTTTGTATAGAAAGGTCAGATGCTTTTTTTAAAACAAAAGAGAACCAAACCAAAACACATCGCCTCAGCTTCTCCTCTAATGTAAAGATATCTACCATTGTCCAGCTTATTTCTCCATTGTATCACAGAATGGAAGCTCAGCCATAGTTCCAACATATGGTAATCTGGTTGTTGATTTTTTCCCTGCTTGTTTGTCACTTAAATCTAAGAACTTTAAAGCAAACTACAACTAAAATTGTCAAGGTTTTTTTTCCCCTAACCCACTTCTTTGTATTTGAAGCTGTTCTAATTTGTTAAAGGACCCATCTTCTACCTCACTGAGATCACTAAGAAGTAAAAACTAAAATCTGAAGCCAATGATCAGCTGCTACTTCCTTATTATCAAAAAGTTTTGGAGATAACTGATATTTTCCTTCAGTATTAGAAACAAATCATAGATCATTCTACTAAAATTCATCATGCTACACCACTGAATAGGTTTTAAAGCGGGCCAAATTTTCAAAAGAAGTCTCTCTAATTTGTAAGCCCAGTTGTGTGTACCATTGTTTGTTTGAATAGTATGTCTCTTTGAATCTGCAAATTATGTTTTGAATTGTGAAGGTTTGTGTCTAATTTATGCTATTACTCTTTCCATAGAATACCAGGTTGGAAGAGACCTTGAGAATCATCTATTTACACCTTTCTTGACAAAATTACAGTCTTTGGATCACCTTTTTGGCCCTTCCCTGGACCCTTTCCAACTGGTCCACATCTTTTTGCATAGTGTGAGCCTAAACTGAGCACGGTGATCCAGGTGTGGCCTGACAAGCATGAGTGGGACAATGACTTCTGTGTCTCTGTGGTGATGCCCCTGTTGATGCAGCCCAGCACTCTGCTGGCTCTCTGTGCCACAGCAGCTCCACTCACTCACTCTGAGCTTATCATCCCCAGGACCCCCAGGTCCCTTTCCACAGAGCTGCTCCCCAGCCAGGTAGGTCGCAGCTTATGTTGCACTCCTGGGTTATGTTTTCCCAGCTGCAAGACTTTTGAGTATGTGGTCATAATATTGGTCATAAAAAATCCTTCCAGGAGCTGTGTTTGGGAACGAGGTGTGGTATGTTACAGGTAATTCATTTAATATTAACATTTCTTACAATTTCTCTTCTATTTATTTTGAAATAGGCCNACAAAGAGAATTGCAGCCCCTCCAAGGACTTTGTCCTCTATCCTTGGTGAATGCATGGCACCTTGACATATGCAGGTGGAATCATAACTATAAATTCAGCTATGGGTAAAAACTCGCACTAAGAAGAGAATGTATGTGTGAGCCTTGTAGTCTGTTGCTGTGGCAGAATACTTGTTAAAAAACACTATCATTTTTTTAGGTGACATAGGAAGTAGAAAACACTGGGGGGGGGTTGTGTTTTCTTTTTATTTTTTTCTTTTTTTACATGGAATATTGCCTCTGCTGCTGCTGATAGTATTTAGTCTTTTTGGCAGCAAAATAGCATTTTTCTCAGTGTTATAACAAGTGCAGATACTTAATGATAAACACAGTATCCATTAGTTACAAGAATTTTAGGCCTCTATATCTGTAGATTGCGGTCATTTTAAATCTATCTCATTTGATGGATTTAAAATTGTTAAAATGTTGTGGTCACCTAGCTAAAAACCATTTCTGTTTTTCTCTTCTTTCAGCCTGCTCTCCAGTATAAATACTTGTGTGTGTGAGAAGATTTGCAGGGAGTTTGCTTTTCCCCTTTGGTACACAGAGACTCAAGTAAGGAACATCTGTAATATCTGACCTTCTGTGCACAGATTCCCCAGTGTGCACAAAAACATCCAACCCCTTTGTATTTTGATCCCTCAAAGTGAAGGGATATGCCATAAGTCAATCAAAATCAAAATAGATAAATAAATTCTGAGGATTTGAAAATTAAATAAAAGAAGTAAAATCCATGGATTTCCTTACATTTTCAAAATTTTTAGTGTATTTCAGAAAGGTCTGCTGAAAATCAATTTTTCATTGCAGAAAGCAATGAAGTCTCAAAGCACATATTTCACTTTTCCTTCACTTTCCTAAACTTCAAACTTTGAGGAACAGTTTTCTAGATCTGATCTTGTCTCACAGGCTTGTTTCTCTTTAAATCTAAATTAGTCAATTTTTAGAACACTGTGATAAAGAAGAGTAAAATATGGTTCTCTCACACTAAAAGAAGAAAGCAAAACAAAATACCCAGTTGCCACCTTTTTTCTTTTTTTTTTCTTTTTTTTTTTTTTTAAACAAACCCTNTTTTTTTTTTTAAACAGAACCACTTCCACTGCTGCTGGTATCAAGTGATGAACCCTGACATTGAAAGACCTCTTGCTGTGGAAAAGTGCATCTGCATGTTCTAATAAGCATTAGTTTTGAATTGACCAAGTTGTGAGTTCACAAATCACACATTGGGTATGTACAATAGATTTGCTTCACACGTTTTTGCTAAGTTTCTAAGGCCATCCCCTATTCTGGATAATGAAATATGTTCTGCAGGTGCATAGATCTGAAGAAAAACTTCAGCAGGAGTCCTGCCAGCTGATAACATTCATCAAAGAAAACCATCTACTGCAATGCAGAATGTGAGGTCATAGACCAGAAATCTAAATGGAATCATTTAGATTGGAAAAGACCTTTCATATTGAATCCAACAGTAAACCTAACACTTCCAGGTTTGCCATTACACCACTTCCCTAAATACCATATCCACATGTCTTCGAAATACCTCAAGGGATGAAGACTCAACCACTTTCCTGGACATCCAGTGCTTGAGAGTCCTTTCACAGAAAGGCACAGCTTGAGGACTCCTCTTCCTATCACTTGTTACCTGGGAAAAGAGACTGACCCCCACGTTGCTAAAAACTCCTTTCAGGCAGTTGGAGAGAGCAAACTCTGTGCCTCCTTATCTCTGAGGGGATAAACCATCCCTCAGCTGCTCCTCATAGGGCCTGTTCTCTGCAAGAATCAAAAGCTCCATTTTCTTTTTTTCCCAGGAAGCCTCAAAACTCACGGGGCTATCATTCTGCTCCCTTCCCCTCTTACATAATTTGGGAGTCCCCTGCATGAGACCTGGTCTTGGGGTTCTTTGCTCTCTGGGAATAGTTTCCACCTTTTGGGCATGAGGGTCTGGATCCTCACTGGATATAAATGGCTTGGGTTTGAGGGTTTCTTAGAGATCATGTAATTCCAAACATATCTGGTATNGTCCCTTTCCACAGAGCTGCTCCCCAGCCAGGTAGGTCGCAGCTTATGTTGCACTCCTGGGTTATGTTTTCCCAGCTGCAAGACTTTTGAGTATGTGGTCATAATATTGGTCATAAAAAATCCTTCCAGGAGCTGTGTTTGGGAACGAGGTGTGGTATGTTACAGGTAATTCATTTAATATTAACATTTCTTACAATTTCTCTTCTATTTATTTTGAAATAGGCCTTTTATGGTTAAAAAGGTATGAACAGGTGGCTCTTCTTCTGAAATTCCAGTCTTATTTTTGAAAAATACTTTTGGGCTTCTGTGTTCATTTACTGACATTATCACATTTCAGTGGGAATTACAATTTAGATTTAAAATGTAATGACCAGTTGTCATTATTCCATTTTCCACATTCTGCCACTGCTGATGTAGTATATTAATTTGAATAAACTAAAATAATGTGTCTTACAGAAATTTGCAAATGGGCTACTAAACCAGGTAGATTTAAAACAATCTGAATATTAAAAAAAAACCACCATGAGCTTGTCATCATATTGGCTAGCATAGTTGACTAATCATCCCAAGCAAGATTGCTTCTGTGATTAAGGAGGTATTTTCTGTGGACATGTATCCCATCTAGCTCCTAGCCTGGCCAGGGTAGGTGACAAAGAGAATTGCAGCCCCTCCAAGGACTTTGTCCTCTATCCTTGGTGAATGCATGGCACCTGGACATATGCAGGTGGAATCATAACTATAAATTCAGCTATGGGTAAAAACTCGCACTAAGAAGAGAATGTATGTGTGAGCCTTGTAGTCTGTTGCTGTGGCAGAATACTTGTTAAAAAACACTATCATTTTTTTAGGTGACATAGGAAGTAGAAAACACTGGGGGGGGGTTGTGTTTTCTTTTTATTTTTTTCTTTTTTTACATGGAATATTGCCTCTGCTGCTGCTGATAGTATTTAGTCTTTTTGGCAGCAAAATAGCATTTTTCTCAGTGTTATAACAAGTGCAGATACTTAATGATAAACACAGTATCCATTAGTTACAAGAATTTTAGGCCTCTATATCTGTAGGTGCGGTCATTTTAAATCTATCTCATTTGATGGATTTAAAATTGTTAAAATGTTGTGGTCACCTAGCTAAAAACCACTTCTGTTTTTCTCTTCTTTCAGCCTGCTCTCCAGTATAAATACTTATGTGTGTGAGAAGATTTGCAGGGAGTTTGCTTTTCCCCTTTGGTACACAGAGACTCAAGTAAGGAACATCTGTAATATCTGACCTTCTGTGCACAGATTCCCCAGTGTGCACAAAAACATCCAACCCCTTTGTATTTTGATCCCTCA
>VWYE01009238.1:35613-73770 GCA_013398995.1 Alaudala cheleensis | reverse complement strand
ACCAAGTTGTGAGTTCACAAATCACACATTGGGTATGTACAATAGATTTGCTTCACACGTTTTTGCTAAGTTTCTAAGGCCATCCCCTATTCTGGATAATGAAATATGTTCTGCAGGTGCATAGATCTGAGGAAAAACTTCAGCAGGAGTCCTGCCAGCTGATAACATTCATCAAAGAAAACCATCTACTGCAATGCAGAATGTGAGGTCATAGACCAGAAATCTAAATGGAATCATTTAGATTGGAAAAGACCTTTCATATTGAATCCAACAGTAAACCTAACACTTCCAGGTTTGCCATTACACCACTTCCCTAAATACCATATCCACATGTCTTCGAAATACCTCAAGGGATGAAGACTCAACCACTTTCCTGGACATCCAGTGCTTGAGAGTCCTTTCACAGAAAGGCACAGCTTGAGGACTCCTCTTCCTATCACTTGTTACCTGGGAAAAGAGACTGACCCCCACGTTGCTAAAAACTCCTTTCAGGCAGTTGGAGAGAGCAAACTCTGTGCCTCCTTATCTCTGAGGGGATAAACCATCCCTCAGCTGCTCCTCATAGGGCCTGTTCTCTGCAAGAATCAAAAGCTCCATTTTCTTTTTTTCCCAGGAAGCCTCAAAACTCACGGGGCTATCATTCTGCTCCCTTCCCCTCTTACATAATTTGGGAGTCCCCTGCATGAGACCTGGTCTTGGGGTTCTTTGCTCTCTGGGAATAGTTTCCACCTTTTGGGCATGAGGGTCTGGATCCTCACTGGATATAAATGGCTTGGGTTTGAGGGTTTCTTAGAGATCATGTAATTCCAAACATATCTGGTATGGGATGCCACCCACTACATCAGGTTTCCCAGGCTCACACCTGTCCTTGAACATTTCCAGGGACAGGGCATCCACAACATGCCTCCAGGTGGGACACCCTTCTGCAGGTATGCCCACACAAACCAAGGCTGGCCACCTATTTCAGAAAAGTAGAATTAATCCAGGTATTTTTCCTCTGTTACATTAAGAAATTCACCTGAAATCTCTGCCTAGGGATAGTCTTCCTTCAAAGCTACATATATTCTGGGATAACAAGTGTGAGTTTGAGACAATAGTCAAAATATATTGTAGTGATATCTGACACAAAGGTAGGGGCAGAAAACACCATACACACCACAGCGTTAATGAATGTTTTAAATTAGTAACCATTTCCTGTCAGTAGTTTAATTTTGCAAGATTTTTTATTTCAAAACCTTTAATTCTTTTATATTTCTTGAATGGAATTCATTTTTTTTATATGTAACTGGTGTTGTAAGGTAGTTGAAATCTTTCAGCAAAACCAGAAATTTCAAGTAGCTGTTTGAATGTGTGACTTGTTCAAACTTCTTTAGACGTGCTCTTATTTTTTCATAACAGGTAGTGTTTAACAAATGTGATCTCTACTGAGTGAGAACACACAGGAGAGATGGAAGTAATGAAAATATGGAAGCCATTGGTCACTTCTTTGCTGAATATTCACTGGAAATTTTTGCATGTCAATTTTGAAGAGTATGCTGGTACTTAATAAATTTTACAAAAATGTTTCATCATTTTAATTTTTAAAGTCCTATTGGGACAATGTGTACTGTAAGGGAATGAATACCTTTGTTTCTAAAAGTATAGGAGGAGTTTAATTTTATCTTTTGTAAACAAAATTGCAAACTTTTATTCAGCTCTAAGAACACAAAAGTTTCACAAAATAACTATAATCTGTGTGGATATTAAAATTTTATTTTAATTATTGATATTAAGGAAGTGTATAGGAGATCCCAATCCTATACATAGACATGTTTTTTAAAGTATCATATGGGAAAATACTGCTCCTGAAACTTAAAGAAAAGGCAGACAGACTTGGGAGCAAAACTCTTGGCAGAACTTTCAGTAAGCACTTAATTGACTTAGGATGAGAAGTCCATTAGTAGTGAAAGACATGCATTTTTTGAAATTACAGACGTGGCAATTCCCTTAAGGTTAAACAGAGGGATAAAAAAAGTTGTGAAGTGTATCCAATCCTTTTAATAGACATTAAAATGATACTTCCACTGGAAAACTCAGATTATCTCATATCATCCACTAAATTTAAATAGATCCTATCCTTATCTCCTTTTTGCTTGTTCACATGATCTATAAAAGTCACAAAGAATCTTGTGCAGATTATTCTCAGATAATCAGGCCTTCAGCATAAATTCAGCTGGGTTTATGGCAGCTTTATACACCTGCAGTGGGAATAGAAAAAGCAGCATTTATAATCCTGACCTGTGATCCAGCCCAAACCAAGATGACTTCCCACCAGTAAGTCACATGTTTGAGGCGTTTTGCAGGTCCTTTCCTATCTGCTGGAGAACAAACCAGCAATCCAAGGGTTCTGCATTTTCTTTATATCACTATTTCTATTGCAACACACATAACATGCACATTCTATATTAATCAGGTATCAAATTGAAGTGATTGCAGGCACTCACCTTTCCAGGTATCACCTGATAAGCTGATACACTGGGCGCTGGATCAGCAGAAATTGTCTACAAAATTAGTTCTAACATGTTTGATGGAAAGGTGAAATTATTAATCTTGGAGGCATCAGCTTCTCCCTACATAAAACACCTTCAGAAAGCTAATGAAATAACTTATTATCAGAATAATTATTGTCTGTAACTTTTAAAACTCTAAAGCCAATTGTAACAGACTATATGAAGAGATAAGGAGAATATATGATCTGAAATTAATACAAAGTTTTATATAAAGAAGTACTTTATATACAGTATTAGGTTTTTTTAAAAAGATAAATTCAATTATTTCAATGTTTCATATAAAGAAAAAATTTTATGTTGAGAAAATCGTCTTAAAAAAAAACAAAAATAGAGAAGCAGAAACAATAACTGAATTCCCAAAATAGCCTAAAAAGAGTAGACATAAAGTGTTAGAAAAACCCCTATCCTCTCTCTCCCTTCTGCTGTTGTGGTCCCAGCTAGGTGTGTGAGTGGGTCCTGCCTTCTTCTTCCTCTCGGGGGAGAGCCGCGGTCCCGTGGGTGCGTGTGAGCTTGCAGGAAGGAGGGAAGGGGGAGATTCTAACATAGATAGGGTTTCTCTGAGGTAAGGATGAGGGACACTGGCTTCCAGATGAACAAGCAGTTTATTAGGCTGCTGTCCCCCAAAAGCCCCAAGCCCCGGGGGGAAAGCATTCTTAAAACCTTTGTCCTGGGCATGGATAACACGGGACTGTCCAATCAGATACAGAGAAATCAGAGAGTGACATTGTGACAGCAACCAGTAGCTTTTGGGCTTCCATGCATATTCATATCCTCATTAAAACTTTCCTGCTCTCCCAGGGGGAACAAAAGGCCACGCCGCCACCACCCCGGGCAGCCACAATAAAGCACCATCAATGTAAATTCATTTTAACCTCAGTGTCTCAGCAACAGGATGCCTTTACTCATGCTGGATAGGTGCCATCAAGAGATTATTACTCACACTCAGGACAGGGAAGGCTAAAGTTATGTTCAGATTACTAGAAGGCGTAAGATAAGCAAAAAATAACCAACCAAACAAAAAAAGAAGCAGGTGAGATTAGTGCTCTGAAAAACCTGCATTTTTTAGTTTTAAAATACTGATGTGAGGAAGCATGAACTGCCCAGAGAATATGGCAAGAAGAGGAAAACAGAATGAATTAGGAAAGAAAGATGAGATATACTTATTGTAAGTTTGTGACCAGTCTGTATTTGTATTTCCATTAAAGCAAACAGGAAACAGGTGGTGTTTGGGGAATAAAGATAATGGAAACCACAAGCAGCAGACTGAGAAGTGTAAAGATGTTAAGAATTCTGAGACTATCAGTTAATTCTTTTTCTGATACTTGGAACACAATTAAGAAATTATAAATAGTTTTGAGATGTTCTGTTTAAATATTTGGAACTGTAGAACTCTTAAATATATATTGGGAAAACTGCATCCATCAGAGAGTGATTTCACATTTTTTGTGTGTTTATTTTTAAAGTTGAATGCTTTCCATAAGTATTCCTAGGACTGCAACAGGCCCATACATCAATAAATTTAGCTCCTCTCTGCCATAGCTGATATAGTAAATTGAATGACAGAGACAGTTTAAAACAGTAAGACTGAATTTGACAGCAAGCTTGATAGGATTGAAAGAAAAACACGAGCACTATCTCACAGTTCCGCCCTTCAAAATGGTTAGCTGTTTTCTACATTCTCTGTCCACCAGCTTGCTCTAATCTCTTACTGTATTTTTATCCTGGAAAATTTAGCACAAAGTTAAAGTATCAGATTAAAACCACGGAGTAGTAAAATGCAAATGCTGCTTAGTTCAAAAGTGTATTATTAGACCTAAAAGAGAAGAAACAGAGTGAAGGTTATAGTTCATGATTTACAGGCTGTCAAACTAGCCAATTTCATGGCACCTTTTAATGTTACGTACCACTGGAACTACTAAGAGATGCAAATTTTCACATCAGTGTAAAAAGTTGGAAGGTTCAAAGCACATTCAGCATTCAAAGGTGAGTGAGTATAAGCTGATGTGAATGTTTCACTTGATGTTTTTGACTATGTTCATGGTTGTACGGTATCTTTTATTAGTCAAAAGAATATTAAAATCCAGGGATGTACTAATTTCTTTAAAATGTGACTGAAATGTTATTCTCTAATTTGGTTCATTCATTGAGGATTATGTACAACTAAAAAGTTTGGGGTGCTCAGGATTTTTAAGTTTAGAGCATTAACTGTTTCACAGGAGGATTTGCTATTAGCAAAACCCTTCCTTTGTTCTTTATCAGTTTGCAGAGAAATGGCAAATCATTAAAGATAAATAACTTTCTAAGAAGTAATTTTTGGATATAATTTTTATGTGTGTGATATACACATATCTTTGCTGAGGAAAAAGCAATGTCCCTGAAAGGGTTTTATGTATTATTTTGACATAACATATTATTTTGGCAAGGTTTCATTCTGCTTCAACCTTTTAAAGCTTAGTATTTATTCCATGCCTATACAAGCCATTTTGGTAGTCAAAAGAGAAAAGACACATAATTGCCAAAGGTATGAAACTCCTTAAAAGTTAATGCGTTTGGTGTTTACTTGATACAGTCTGGTTTTAGCAGAGTCTCTAGACTGTTGCCCTGAGCTAGCTGAAGATAGGCTGGATGGACCATTTTAAACTTCCTTCTCTGGCAACTGATTGAGCTGGGGGGACACACAGGTCAGCACCATCACCAACAATCACAGAATTTTTTAGAATCTCCTTTAATCATTAAGTTACTATTAACAAACACAAGCTACTCTTGTTAGTGGCAGGCAGCTCCTCACACACTTCTTTGCTCACAGCCTTCACCAGCACACTTTGCACTCTCACACGGTTACATGCTGGTGCCCGGCAGGGAGGACAGCCCCAGCTGTTTGCTCAGAAGCTCAGAGATGGGTTGTTCTGCAGCAGGTAGCAGAAGATAGTCTTACTAATGCAAGATCACCTTTCAATCATAAAGATACCACTCATGAAAGAAAGATGGAAGCCTACACTTTTTATATCTGCAGAGGATTTGTGTGTGTAGTCCAAGCTGTGTCAACCCATGACGTTGTGCTACCATCTATGTATTATCAAGACAAATGTCTGATCACTGCAACATGTATCTTTCAGAGTGAATATTATATAAAGAGCATGCAAGATTAATGATCCAGCAGATGTAGTCTATAGCAGCTGGCCCAAACTTATATTTTCCTTCAAAATCTGCATAGCAATTACAATGCTTTTACGTAAGAGTACTTTGGGAGGATTATAGGGTGAGTGTAGGGTCCTAAGCACCAAGATTTTCCTTATGAATCTGATTCCCACTTGTACGTAAAACCATCCTCTTTTGCAGCATATTTGAGTTCTTAACAATTACTCGTGATTTCATTCCTGTCATTGTCAAAGTTGGAATCCATGTCTAGTCTAGACAGTGCAGACTTCCTTGTTTCAGTTTCCTGAAACAAACTGATGTAATATTGGGAATAATAAAAAATTAATCTATGCAAAACTTGCAGGATAAACTGGACAAGTCTTCTTGGGTAATGCATTTCCACAGAGATCTTATGATTCTGATTTCTTCTTTGCAGTGTTGTGGTCTTTATATATTTTTAGGTTTTTGATTTCTTTGATTTTTTTTAAATTCAGTTTGCTCTCTTAAGATGTATTTGTGTGTTCTTTATGTATGTCTTTTTTTTTTGTCTTCTTAAGTGCTTGTGATGCCTGACTTAGAATACATTTTACTAATGCTGTACAACTAGCTACATCTGAGCGATTTATATGCACTTTTGCAGCTGAGGCAAAGATGGGAAGAAATTAACTTCTAAGGTAGAGTACATATTTTCATAGAATAGTCATTTGGAAGGAATCAAATTAATTCTATTTTTAGGATTAGGTATTTCTCCAGCACTGACTGCCTGAGTAACTTGGGGGAACCATCTCAGAGATCTAGCAAGTATAAGCCTAAAAATAGATGAGATAGATCCAACCTTGAAAGTTTCCCAGACAAATTCTGTGAAGAAGTGTTGTTTATGTTGATGCATCCAAAATCATTCCTGGGGATCAGAACTTTCCTTGATTGCTGCTGCCATCTTTATGCAGCCTGTGGCTGTTCTGGACTGTGCTGCTTCCTCCCTGCAAAAAAATTAGCTTTGGTTCTTTGGCACTCTAGTTGAAACATTTATAGCAGTTCCAGTTAAAGGCAGACACTATAACGGTGTTTTACTCCCCATCTACTGTGGTACTTGTCACCTGCAAAAAAAGCTAAGATGTTAGTAGTTTATGCACTTACTGGAGTAAATGGCTGTGTGGGAGCCTGATTTTCTGTTCTGCAGTGCAATGCTCCCTTTTACCTTGCCAGAACATGCAATCCAGGCTGAGTGTGCTGCACTGGCCTCTAATTCACTATGGTTTAGTGCATTACTTCTAGAGCCACTCTCACTCTTGGGCTATTGAGGCCCATTAAAATCTGATCTCATGCAGAGCCTAAAGATTCATCAAAGCTCAATGTTTAACTCAATAATATAAAATTCTGACTGAAATATTTTATATTTTTACTTTTTCTTGCTTTATGAGAGTAAATATGGATCTTTCAAAAGCTTTATTCTTATTAGGAGTGCAATGATCTGCAAACTTCTGTGGCATTGTCTGATAACTTGTTCTTCCTGAGCTAATGGAAGGTGTCTACAAGAAAGCAATTACATATCTCCAAGGTAGCAATTTATTTTTGAAAATATATTTATGCAATTGCTTTCTGTGACTCTTCTCACCTTCATGAAGAAATTAATGGTTTGGTTTTTTTCAGGCCTTAGTTCACCTACATTCCCAGTTCTATATTTGAATTCTAAATTGCTTCCACATTTTAGTTGCTTTTTTTTCCATGCCAGCATTTTAAGATTCTTTCTTCAGTTCTGCCCATTCTGTGATTTTTGCTCTACCATCACAGTTAGTGAGTTTTTTTTGAGGTGCTTATGAATGAAAAAGGACTGTAATGTACAAACTGTTAAGCTACCAGCATGGATAGCAACCTTTTAAAATGGAGAGATAAAATCAGTGGACCAAGTCTTTGGATATTACATCTTGTGTAAACATGGAAGCTAATTTTAGGAAGCCATTCAAATACTTTGACTACATATTGCCTTCTCAGGTCCCTGAAGCTGCCTAAGCTTACTTTTCAAAAATCCATTATCCTTATTTTCTATGCACTATTAAACAAAATTACCAATTGTTGTATATCTATGCATTATAAGTACTTGAGGGATTATTTCTTCAGCACAATTAAATGAAAATACTTTAATTTTGGGAAAATACAGTATCTCTATGCTTTAAGCAGCTCCAAAAATATTAAGCCAATTTATTTTACTCCAGAGGGACAAGGTTCTGAGCTCACTAATGACCTTATTTTCCTTTAGTAAAAAACTAAAGTTGTAAGTATTAGTAAGCCTATTGCTGCTTTTGTTATTGCTTTATGTTTGCATGAGAATAATTCATTGGCTGAAGTACAATAAAATCTTATCTTATCTTTAAAAATATGAGCATGATATAGGGGATACATACTTACAATGCTATAAAATTCTCTCCTGAATTACTGGACTTCTACTTTGTTTTAGAGTTGTGTTCCTCTGGTTTATAATGAATATATATAGGTTTTGAAATAAATCAGTAGAAGGCTTTCAAGCCATATTTCACATTTTCTTATGCATAATTACTGGCAGCCTGTATTACAATCCCTATGAGCCTAAATCACAGTAGTTCAGATGATGTCTCAAATCTGCTGTGTTGTTGACAACACTCTTCATCCTACCTCTGGCTATATCAATACTAGCAAAATAAATGTGCCAAGTACCAGTCTGTGCCACTGAAGCCCTTAGCAAGCAACAATTAAAAGTTTAGCCTTGAAATTTGGAGGGGGGATGGCAGAGGCACACTTCTTTCAAACAAACATGAATTCTTTGGGAGATCTGTTATGTGACCTGGACCCAAAATCTGCCAGGGTCTCCTAGATGGTTTTCTCATGATTTGTATAGAAACACAGAGACCTGGAATATTTTCTAATGTGGTATAGATTACAGCTCTGAAGCTCAGCTGCAAGCATGTTGGGCTCTCTCCTCTCTTTCAGGAAGTAATTCTACTCTAAATGTGCATGTTTTTCTCCTGGCTTTGAGGAAGGCTTCGCATCAGTCTGTTTCTCTTCAACTTCCTGCTCAGGAGGAGTGCCAGTGGCTGTTAAACATGGATTTTGCTGGGGCTGAATCTGGTGTATTCAGAGATTTTTACGTATCTTTGCAGAACTCCTCTGATTCATCCTTTATCAGCTATAGGCTTCTGAGGTAGCTACAGATGGCAGGATGGAATCTACTTTCAGAAATTTCTTCTATATGCAACTGTTGTACATACCTGCAATACTGGATTAGCAGGAGAAAGTGTGAGTTTGGATGTTTTACATCATATGATCATGCTAAGAAAGTCAGAAACAGACATTAAAAACGCTACAACTAGGAATTTCAATTGAAAAAATGATATCATTCCAATCCCATTGAGGTAAATATCACTGATGACTCCAGACATCTTTAGCTGGTGGGGATTCCCACTAGACAGTGCAATCTACTTTAGTCAGTGTGAACTTCTTGTCTTGCAGTGTCATGGTGCTGGATTCAGTGCTGACATCGGCCATCCATGCATAGCAAGAGGGAAAAAGTCAGAAGGATTTTATTAAGGGTTAGGAAGTTCCTGTGGCACTGCTGCCTAGGGGAGAACTGCCCATGCATTTGAGTGAATGTCTGAAAAATAGTCCTGGAGGTGAAAACAATTTACTGTTACAAAGGCAGCTAACTACTAGTTATGAAACACAAAAAATGGTGCTCTTAGAGTACCTGTTTTGTTTCTTATGCCACCTCACTAATAGTGATAATGTGTTCTGCAAGAAGGGGAAGTGCTGAGGAGTTCTTGTGGGAGTCGCTCATACAACTGACAGCACAACTTTACGATTTCAAGCACAGCCAGTGGATATGTCTGTCTAACTGCTGAAGTCAGCTGACTTTCTAAAATGCCAGTGCTCTACCAGTGGCAGAAAAGTATTTGTAGATTCATCCATTGCAGCTAATGTTAAGTAGCAGATTCTTCTGGAAGATCAACTGTAGAGAAGGTATCTAGTCTGAAACTACCCTAAGTCCAAGTAGCTCTGGAAGAATGATTCTCAGTAGGTGCTCTGGGAAATCCCTCTCTCTAACAAGTCCACTTCCTGTGACAGGTAAAGATCTTTTGCAATAATGTCGGGCCAATCCTTTAAATACTAAATTTGAAATAGATATATTTTGAATATATTCTATATATACTACACACATACATACACACACATATATTTCAAATATATTTGAGATATAATCTTGAAATATGTGTTTCAAATTCAGTGAATAAATTCAATATATTCTACATACATATACACTTATGTATATTTACATTTTTATATTTATCATATCTATTTATTCAGCATTTTGTCTAATAGGTGTGTATTTTTTAAACAGATACAGCAGCTGGTCTCTTGAGAAGAGAGACACTATGCTATTTATAGAAAAATATTAAACAGCAACTCCTTTCATTTAATGCCCTTGGCTAATTTTTGCAAGCATCTCTGTTTTCAAAAATGGGATTTTCTTTAAAAGAGCAGTGTCAAAGCAGGAAATTTTCAAACCATAGAATTCACAGCTGAACAGTCAAACCTGCAGTAGCAACACAGAAATATGGGTGTAAGAAGGATCCCATCTGCCACTAGTTCTCTAAAAATAAAATATACAAGAAATAACTATGAACGCTTATTTTAAGCAACAGGAGTACACAAAAGCAGCAAATATGTTGAAAGAAACAGGAAAGCTTGTTAAAAAGAAGGCTTTACTCTTAATGAGAGATTTGTAATCTTTCTGCCTCTAAATCTGAGGCCAGATGTTTCTTCTGTTGTTCCTGCTTCCTCACTTCTCCCACACTAGTCTGTGTGTTTTGCCCTTTCCTTTCCTTGCCTGCAGACCACTGCATTGCCATCCCACTCTCTGCCAACCTTACACTTCTGCTCACGTCACTGTTGCATGTCAAGCTGCCACATTAAATTCAGATCGGTAGCACGAATTATTTATTAAATTATTTTAGGGATTAGCAACAAGTTTCCTTTGAAGTTTTTATGTATCTTATTTTTCTTAATTGTAGCAATATAATAAGACGAATACAACAATTGAAGGGGGTTAAATGAAATTTTAGATCATGCTGTAAGACTGGCATTCTTGTGTTCCATAAAAGAAAGTTTGATAGGTGGTTTGGTCATCCTTAGAGCAGCAAGCCTGATTTTCTTCTATACATCTGTAATACTTAAATGCCATATTGTATACCTGCCAATATTGCTAAGTTTTGGTGGCAGTTTTGGAGATAAATACATAACCTTGTGTCTCATTACTTATTGGAGTCCTCTTTTTCATCTTGGTGAGAAGCATAGGCAAAATGGCTGCAGCACCTCAGTCGAAGCAAGGATTAATTGCATCATTGTTTTTTGAAGGGGTGGGAATGAGCAAAACTGAAGTCTGAATAAGAAATCCTAAGCAACAGATCAGGTTGAATAACAAACTTGTACTGAGAAAAGTACTCATCCAAATTTCTTCTTTGAGCAGAACATCTCGTGTTTCAAAAATCTGTTGAGGACAGATCAGAAACCACAACAGGCTTCACCCACTGCATTTGGCCCCAGGTTCACAATAAGGAGTGAGACAGCTCCTCCTTATCCACATAATTAATTCAGGGCAGAATGCATTGCAAGGAATTACTTACCTGGCTTTCCTTTTTCAAGGTCACAGCAGTTTTCATCAGTTCTGGCTTTTCACAAGCTTGCTGGCCTGGCCAGGTAAGCATGTTTATTTCTTACAGAAATATTTAGTTCACAAATATGTCAGTGACTGCAATAATAGTTAAATATAGTTGCATGCTCTGGAATTATTTAACTCATAAAAAAGGGCTAAATATGTGTCCCATTTAACTTCAGACTTGAAAAAGGATTTGATTCTTAAACCCTATGAAATGTCTCTTCTCTGGTGGACTGTGATCACCATCCAACAACTAATTCAATACAAAAAAATTTCATAGTCTAACATATAAATTAAAAGTTGCACAATTTATTAACAATTTTTTTCAGCACCTCTTGTTATGAGTCTCAGAGGTTACATATGAGACTGTATCTGAAACTACAGACTAAGAGTGAGAAACGTAAAGTTACCTTGTGTCTATAGAGACAATTGCTTCAATGCAGGAATCTGTGGTACAATACAATGTATACTGCTGCTATTTTCAATGATCATTCAATATAGTATTTTTTCCAGTTTATATACACTTTTAATAGATTAATTTTTGTCTTTATCTGTGTTCTTGAGTTCTGCAAATATAAGATGATGGAGGGCTGCAGAAGCCCTAATAATAGCAAAGGAACAAAAAGGCCTGGGGAAATGAAGGCTTGACCTTGTCTCTTCCATTCAGGTTCCTGGAAGTGCTCAGTGAACCCCCTGCCTTGACCTGCCCAGCTGCTGTCAGGATGGCAGCAGTAAGGTCGTGCTGGAAAGACCTGGGCTGGAGAGGTCATCACTCGTTTCAGGAGTGTGAAACTGCTGTCTACCTCACAGCCTATTCACACCACTCATCTCACAGCCTTTTATGATTACAAATTTTTTAATTAATTCATCTGAAGAGTGAGTATTTTATTGTGTAGCACTGGAGCTGAAGGAGGAAATTCAGGGATTAAAGGTGATACTATCAATGCCAAACTGGAGAAGAAAGGAGTTTGGCTGAGAAAGGGTAGCTGCAGTTCAGGCCTTTTTCCTCTGAAATCTCCTTCTTTCAGGGGTCACCGGAGAGGGGTGAGCGTGAGCCATGACTGTGCTGACTAAAGTCCCACACAGGGTTGTACCTCAGCTGGTCAGAGCACATAGGAAGGCAGTTGTGTCTCTTTTCTTCTCCAATGAGCAGAGAGCAGCTGAGAAGTGAGAGGACACATCACTGCCAGCTGAGCCTCACTGTGGGTCTGCCACAAATTGATTCATTAGCTGGGATTCATGGGTCTCGAATGATTAGTAGTATAACAACTGCTCTGCAACCTCTCAAAGATGCTAAAATAATTTTTCTGAGCAAAATTGTTGTTCTTTGAAATCTAAGCTCTTCTTCACATGGAGCTACATGGACCCTGGATAAAAAAAGATACTTTTCTACTGTTGTTTTCATGACCCCACTTTACTACAGGAAGTACCTAAAATGCAGTGTTGTAGTGATTCCAATATCTGGGAAGATCTCATTTGGATCAGCAGGAGACCATGAAGAATCAAATAAAATAAGCAAACATTGTAACTGAGGAAAATTAGCTATTAAAGGTCATGTACTTAGCACTGAAGGAGATTATCACAGAAAAAGGATGTTATTCACAATATTTTCTTGTCTTTTATACATTTATTACCTGCTGACCTCATTAGTGTACCTATGGAAATGTATATGTCCATGTCAAGAATGCAAAACCAGTTGAGCTTTTATTCACCATTATGGCTGCCAGAATAAACAGAAGAATTTTCTACCAAAAGCAATTATTTCAGTGAGACGTTTAACTGTCTGGCAATCTTATCTCTTTGGGTTTCAATACAAGAGTAAAATAAGGTACATTTATAAAGAATAAACTCTAATAAATCAATAGAATCATCTTGGTTCAGGCAGGAAAAGCTTCAGAAATCACATCCCTGCAAAAACAAAATCTCTGAGACAAATCTGCCTGGAAACACATGAAAATTGGACTAATTATTTTTTTCTTTCCTTTTCCTGTATGTTGTTCAGCTTTTCAAAAAATAGAATTAAACATTTCTGATTATTTGATGAGAGCAAACATATAACTGAAATTTAGGGCACTCCTATATTTGTCTCAATGGTGTGCTAATTCTGAAAACAAATGGTGACAGTCTCACTGCCAGTATTGTTATATATATTAAATTAATTTAGTCAAAACTGCATAATTATTAAATGTTGAGATTAATTTAAAAGCACAATTCAAGTCAATGAAATTGAACATACAAATCTGTTTTAAATGGCTGGAATTTAATATTGAATTATTTTATCTTACGAGTGATGGGATCACAATCTCTGTTTTATTTAGGTAGAATTTTTTCAGAATGTTTGAAATTTCTTAGGTATTCAGGTAGTGGTTGTGAACAGTCACAGGAAAGAAAAAATGCTAGATATGGGTCACTGAGCAGTTGCTGCAGATTATTACAGCAAGCAAGGGCAGCGGATGTTAAGAGGACTGCCACAGCATAATGATAATTAAAAAGAACAAGCTAACAATGGAATAAAGAAAAGAACTACTACTGCCATAACTGAAGGACAGTTAGACATCAATGATCTGGCATGTTATAATGCCATAATGATGGCCAATAGTTTTTTCTAAGTTCAAAGTTGAGCAGGAGGTACAACTCTAAAGGAAATCAAACATCACTAGTTCCACTGTTCATGGAAGTATGTATTTTTATTCTAACAAAAATTAAGGGAAATAACTGGTTTTATTGGATCCAGGGACTACAAATTTGGGGTATGCATCTGCAGCACTGAAGTAAAATTCCTGTGGTTCAGGCTTTCTCTGGCTACATTCTCCAGCTGTATTCTCTAGCTACAGCCTTTGATCTCCACATGTAGGTCAAATATCTATACAAAATACTTTTTATACTACCTCAGATCTGGTCAACAGCAGATATTTAGGGAAAGAGTGTAAGAACTGTGTGGTATCTAGAACTCAGTAAAACTTCCTGTCTTTGAACAAGTTGTGTTTTGGTAAATTAGCAATCCAAAGTTTACTCTGGCCCATTATCCTTCAGAGACATGACTGAATCCCATCTTCTATGGGTGTCCCATCCCTTTAAACAGCACATATACTTTTGGGTGACATCCTGTGAAAAAGTTCTGCAATTTAGTCATGCATTATTTGAAAAAAGTAACAAGTAGAGAAACCTAATGCCTATTGAACGTTTTAAATTTACTCCATGACCTTTTCTTTAACTACCACGTGCTTGTTGTGCTACAAAAAAATGAATATTCTCTTCATCTTTTACCTTTTCTATATTTTCATTGTATCCCAGATTTAGGGCCTTTTTCTAGGCACAGAAGTCTGTTTCAATGAGGTGTTTCCACAAATTACTGATGGTCTTTCCACCTATTGAGGCTGCTCTGTAGCACTGATCAGTTTTGCTCCCATCTTCATCATAGAAGTAGCTTCAGATTTTAGAAGTTAAAGAGTTTTCTTTAATACAATATTGATTGTTGAAGTTTCTTTTTTTTTGGAGATGGTTGGATTAGAGATTGGCTAGACGACCTGGCACCCATGGGTCCTGATGGGATGCATCCACAGGTGCTGAGGCAAATGTTTTTGCTAAGCCACTCTCCATCATCTTTGAAAAAGTGTAACAGTAGAGTTTCTTGATTACTGAAGGAAGACCAATGTTACCCCCATCTTCAAAAAGGGCAAAAATGATGACCTGGAAAACTCCAGTTCAGTCAGCCTGACCTCCACTCTTGAAAAGAAGATGGAACAGATCCTTCTGGAGGTCATCACCAAGCATGTATGTCCTAGGGTGACTGTATGATGCTTCTATCCCCAAATCGTCTGTTCTGTCTGTGTTAGATATTGTGTTCTGTAGCTTTAAGACTGGTTCCTAGAGCGAAGGGGGAGAAAAAGAGAAGCACGGAGTTTGTTTTTAGAGAAGCAGCTCCTCCTCCACATTCCAGCTCCTGGACGTTTTTGCCTGAAGCTGCAAGTCAGAGATCTCTCCTTTGCTTTTAGTTAGTTTTAGCTAGCTAGGGCAGAGAAGTTCCCTGGACTGTTTTTTTTCCTTTTTCTTGGGACTGTTTAAACCTGCTCTTGGACTGAAAGATCTACAAGAGCGAGAGCACCGGGAGAGCACCGGGGCCCAGGCCGGCATCTTCCAGCACTGGAAAGAACTGATAAGGCTGAAGCGAGCCGGGCTCCCACAGCAAGGACTCTCTCAATTTTGCCAGGTTTTATTGTTTCATATTATTAATTTCTAGGTTTGCAAGCACTTTCTTTTTTGTTAAATAAATAGTTTTTTCCACTCATCTCTAAGGAGGTTTTTTTTTCCCGAACCAGTAGGGGGAGGGGCAGTTCCAGCTTGCTTTCCAGAGAGACCCCCATTTGGGAGGTTTCCTCCCAGATTTGCCCTAAACCGGGACAATGTAGAAGAACAGAATCATGACGAGTAGCCAGCCTGAATTCAGCAAGTGGAAATCATGCTTGACCAATTTGATAGCTGTCTATGATGGCATGGCAGGATGGGTTGCCAAGGGGAGAGCAGTGAATGTAGTCTACCTTGATTTCAGCAAGGCTTTGATTCTGTCTCCTATAACATCTTTGTAGATGCACTTGCTTTCAAAAGTTTTACTCCATACTGCTTTCTACTTGAGATTACCACTAACCAAAATATTTCATAGTTAACTCTCAATAGACATCATATTTTAAAATGTTGTGGTTTATCTTCTATTTTTATTTGCTTTGATTTGAAAAAAGTATTTATCCACACTAGTCCCGTGAATTCAAAACATTTGTACAGTTAAGTCAGTGTAATTGGTCAACTTACTATTATTGTTATCATTGAAGTTTCAGTTTTATTACATTCTAAGGACACGGTTTATATATGATAGCCTTGTATATAAAATATTATTGCTCAGTTATAATGTACTCCTAGTAATTGTTGGAAAACATTCCTCTATCAAAAAAAAATCCTTATAGCATGATTAAACAAACATTATATTCATTATAAAACAAGTTTTATACATCCATGGATTAATGGAAATTCTTCTTAAAAATAAGAAATCAAACAAATAGGCAAAAGTGTATATATGCACATTGTTCTATGAAAATAATACACAGGCAGAGTGTGTCATAAGTCTTGTCCTTTGTAACATATACTCAGTAGTAATTTAACACAGAAGTCATCCTTTGCTCAGAAAAGAAGGGCTACAGCTTTGCAGTCTGTGCATCTCTGTGAACTTGAGCTGACTGCCAGTGCCTGAACATTCAGTGACTTAGCAGTTATAGATACAGCCCAGGAATCAAGGCTGTCAGGGTATATATAAATGAAATAACTCACATATAATGTCCACCAAAGATTGACTAAAATCTCGACCCTGCAATGCACAACAAAAATTATATCAAATTTCCATTTCCACCATCTTGCTGATAACAGGAATACTTTGGGTGGATGCATGATTCATGAAAATGAGTAATTAATTATGAAGGACTCTCTCAAGATGCACTTAGGAGATGTCATCACAATTATTTAAGTGCTACTTCAAACTGAGTAACATCAGCAGTCTAATTATGCCATGGAATAAACTTTCTATGTTAAACTAAGTGCCATATCATATATAGAACTTTGCAGAGCCTGGATGCTGGGTTGTAAATTCTTTCACTAGCCTTTAGATAGATGGTTGCATAATGTACCTAGATGCTACACATAATGCTAAGAAATCTGCATCTTGGAATTGCTTTTCAGGAGCAGAGAGAAGAGGGAAAGGTACTTAACTCATTCTGAGTACCTGGAAAATATTGTGGCACTTCAATATTGTATTTGTTCGGCCTTAATACAAGAACTTGATGGAACAAACAAATGTTGCCTACTGATTTTAGTGCCTATGTGATTTGTACTGATTAGACATCATGTCACTGCACTGGGGTGGAGGAGAGTGGGGAGGGAGAGAGGGAAAAAGAGAGAGAGAAAGAGAGAGAGAGCATGCTCATGGCAGGGTCCCCAAAGATTCTCAGTAACAGGGGCCCAAAACCAAAAGCTAGTAAGTTAATGGCTATAGTGAGACAGAAGAAGAAGAAGAATATGAAAAGTAAGTCAATCTTGTGCCACTTTCTATGCTGGGCGTCTGTATTTGTGCAGCATCAAACTCACTCCATGTGGACTTTCCTGCATCACACTGCAGATTCGGTCCATGGGGGCAGGTTCCTCCCTTTTGGTCATTTGAGGTATTACATAATTTTGTTAGAAAAGGAATAACTATTCGTAAAAGATGCTCACAGGAGAACTTCCAGAACTGTTAGATAAAGGCAAGACTATGGAGGTGGCATAATTGCTGTTACCAAGAGGGAGCTGCCCCCAGGCTCGTCTGTTACAAGGAGACAGCTGAGGCAGCCATAGGATTTGTGCAGCTCAACACAATGTGAAGGTGCTAAAGACTTACTCTGTGAGGGTCAGGTTTATACAATGGTTTTCTGGTCAAGATCACTGAAAATCACCTAATGGACTTTTATTTTGTGCAATAACACAAGAGGAGAACCCTGGAACTGTAGTCTGATGACTGAGACACAATAGTGATTATTCCCTGCTTAATGGCCAAAAGATCAATTCAAGACTTTTTGGACACTGGAGCATATGGATGAAGGCTAAAGAACTGTCCCCATTATGATGTTAAGTGCTTTGTCACCTTATGTATGTCATGTTATTGACCCATTGTCATGTGTTATTGAAGTGTTTACAAAAAGTAAACTTTTTGTAGGGGCTAAACACCATGCATAATGATCTTAATTATTTTATGAAGTAACTACTAAATAAGACCCAGAATATTCCAGTGTATTGAATATTCAAGTGAACATCAAGTCCATTAATGAATACCCTAGAAATAGTGATAAAATGCACCTTATTGAATATTTCACCATTAACATTGTGAGAAAAATAGATACAGTGAAAGAATAGTGAAAGTTGCATTTTCATATATGTAAAAGAAATTCAGTTGAAAACTTTAGATCGAAACTTTAGGTAGAATGCATTAATGAAGAACAATTGAACAATTGAACAATTGAACAATTTTGAATTGTTTGAATTTGTTCAATTGAACAAATTTGAATTTTAATATTGAACAATTCAAGTGCACTTATTAGGAGACAACTAAAGATACCTGCTGATGAGATATTGAATATTAGTATATCTAAAGAACCTGCAATGTGGGGAAGATATTCAGAAAACTGTTTCTGACTCCAGGTCGCTTAAGAAGAAAATTGTAGGGCATGATGACGTCATTTCTATGGTAGATGTGCCTGCACTAGCTTTGTATTCAAAGCCAGAATGGAGATGTGCTAGTGATGAATCTTCTAGTAACCTGTTTCTCAGGTTAGGTATAAAAGACTACTGGGATGCACCTTCTCATTTTGTCCTGAACCTTGACTTCAAACCATGGCATGAAAACCTGCTTCCATTGGAAAGCAATTTTAGTAAAATACCAGTCATATTCTCATATCATGATGCTTACCCAAGTATTGTGAGTATCTGTATCTCCAAACAGTCCTCTGTATCTATGAGTTGAACTATTCACTGACCCTTGAGGCTCATCAAAGATTAGTTGTGTCTGCAGCAATTCACCTCTTCAAGGCTGTGTAAGGAAAACTAAAGACTACAAAAGGAGAAGTCCAGGGACAGGGTGGCCATGGAAGTACAAGGGCAGGATAACATGAGAGGCCCTAAAGGTAAAAGTGTAAGTTGTAACTGATCAGTTACTAACAATTTAAAAAAACCCAAATCTCTGGGGCTGGATAGGATTGATTTTAGGGTATTACTTCAGCAGAGATATATATATATATAACAGTGTAGCAACCAATTACTGCCCATGACTGGCAGAATAGGTAGAGCCATCTTTACTTTGAAAATAAGAAAGCCATTAAGTTGTTCATGAGCCTTAATTCAGAACCTGACATGCAAAGCTAATCACTCTTGTATCTTATGTTGCTATATATGTAAGTATTGTTATTAGGATCAAAGGGAAGTGAATATTCTATTGGTGCTGTTTGGCTTGATCTTCAGTTGCTTTGTTTGATCTGACATCCTGCCCTGGTTTTATGATCCGTCCTATAGAAACACCTTTAAATTTGGCAGCATAAGTGAAGTTAATAAACTGGCAAGAAGGTCAAAAACCAAAACCATGTTTTTAGATGGAGAGCACCCTTTTTTTCCCAATAGGAGAATCACATGTGGCCATTGTGAACGTAACTGGTCAATATTCACTGCATTGAGAGGAAATAGATGCTTCTTTATTTTAATAGTAGACTTTGGCTTGCTGAAAGGTGAGAAAGGAAAAAGAAATTGAAATCTGGCATAGGAAAGTTTGCATAGCTTTGCCACAAAATCTATTAATGAAAATGAATTTCCTCTGGTGCTGTTTCTGAGTGAGTAGAAGTCCCGAATCTAATGAAAAAATATGTACTAGAAGACAGCCTGAAGGCTGAACATGATGAGAGCACTATATGCTAAATTTCTTTTTATTCAGTCAATTTATAAGATCAGGCTATGTCACAAATTAGGTCACATGATGTTACAGGTCTTTCTCACTTTATTTAAAATAGTTCCTTTCTCCCTTTCTCTCCTTAGCATTTCTTTATTCAAAAGTCATACCATATAGTTTTTAACTGTTTAAGAAGTCCAATATAATTTAAAGCTGCTATACTGAAATATGTTACACTAGCCTAAAAATGATTTAAAAACAAAAATGTTATTTACAGTATGGGGGAAGAAAAAAAGGTTGTCTAAGTTCCAAAGTCATGAGTCCTGGTGGAGCCAGCAGTGTGCCCTTGCCACTAGGAATGCTTAGGGTATCTGGGCTGCCTTAGACAACACATTGAGACCAGATCACAAGAAGTGATCCTTCTCCTTTATTCAGCACTGGTGAGACCTCCCTTGGAATGCTGTCTCCAGTTACAGGTTCCTCAGTACAACAGAGAAACACACTGGAGAGAGTCCATTGAAGGGCTTCAAAGATGATGAAAGGATGTGAGCATCTATCCTGTGAGGAAAGGGTGGGAGAGCTGGGACTGTTCAGCCTGGAGAAGGCTCGGGGGATCTCATTCATGTATATAAATAGCTGTGGGGATGGAGCCAGCCTGTTTTCAGTGGTGCCTCCTGACACCACCACAAGTAATGGGCACAAGTTGAAACACAGGTGTCATCAGAACATCAGGAAACATTTTTTTGCTGTGAGGGTGATCTAACACTGCCACAGGTTGCCCAGAGAGGTTGTGCAGTCTCCTTCCTTGGAAGATATTCAAAACCCTGGTCATGGACCCGTGGAACTGGCTGTAGGTGGCCCTGCTCAAGCAGGAGGGTTAGACAAGCTGACCTCTAGAGGCCCCTTCCAATCTCAACCATTCCATGATTCTGCGATTTTGTATTCCTAAATTGAATGTACACACTGAGACAAATCCCTTTGATGAACAAATTCAAAATGCACTCTTTTCTTCAAGATCTTTCCTGATCCTATGCTAATACCACAAAGAATTGAAATCTAATTAATCACAAAATTTCGTATGTAAAATGGGGAAGAGATGGTAAAACTCACATGTTGAGCGATGTGAACATCCTATTGATGGCAGCAATCCTAATTCCAGACTGAAAACTAATGTCTTTTTGAATTGTTCATTATCATTTGTTTTGAATGGCTAAGCAGAGAATCTGTGTGACTGAAGTAACAGCATCATAATCATATAGCATCAGGAATCTTCTCTCAGCTGCAAACTTAGTGGTAATGCCAGAGGCATCTCCTTTGGAGGTGCAAACTCCCTTCAGAGGTCAGTGCTTTCCAGTCTACAAACTCAAGGAGGTGCATATCTGTGTTTTGGTTTTTTGTCTCTTTAAAGAACATAAATGCAGCATGGCTCTAGAATGTACTCTTGGCACAGGAGGGCCTTTTTTCTGGTAAGAGTTGCACAGTACCACCACAACATGAATAATAAAAGCAACAAGCAGTGAAGCCTTATCACATATTCATTAAACAATATCAACATATCAATGGAAAGCAGTTTCTGCATACTGGCTACTTTTGCTTGCCATAAATTGCCCAAAGGTATAAGGCTTTGTGAATTTCTGAAACGTTTTCATTCCATTGATGCAGAAAAACCCAAATGTAGAATTTTCTGTAATTTTCAAGTAAAAAAAATGCCCTGTGTGTGTCAAGAACAGAATATCTATAAAAGCAAAAGCAGTTGCAAAGTCTAATCCTACCACCAAGTTTTATACAGCAATGTGCAAAGTTTCTACCTTTGCTGTGAAAATTTTCCCAAGGAAACAAAAAGGAGAGTGGAATTCTTGAAATTTTCATTTTACTTTGAAAAAAGGAATGTTCTTTCTAGACAATTTCTTCAAATGCACCTGATTTCATGCTGGATTTGTGTCAGTCTCTGATTTCAGACATGAATTTAGTCTCAGTCAGTCCATATATCTATGTGTATACAGGACATTGGTAATTACTTCAAGTGTTTTGCTGAATTGAGGTCAGGTAACAGCAAACCAATAAGAGCCCAGTTTTTGGAAGGTTTTCACTTGGAACCCTTTAAGAGCTGGTTCATTTTTGCAGCTGACAGAAGCAGGTTAGAAATTGAAAAATCATTAGTGAAAGCTTAACATTTTTAAAAATAAAATTGAACAAAATCCCTAAGGCAGACAACTGTGGAAACAAGGAGAGTTGAAGACATGATTCTGTTTCATCACTAAGGACAGCAGTAAAACTGTAAGCCTTATCCTGGTATGGCATAGCATAATATATTTAAGAGAATTCTAATGCCTTTTTCTCTTTCATCTTTTTTTCATGTTTTCAAAGATAAGCACTGTATGAGATTAATATTAGAATGACAGGGACACTGAATTGGAAATTCATCAGGGGTTTCAAATACCACTTTTCAGAATTTACTGAAAGGATGAGGAAAATAAAACAGGAAACGACAAATTTGATGCATTAGAGTGGTGAGCTGCTGATATATCACTATTTAGGTTGAAATAATAGGCAAATCTAAGTAGAAGTTAATAATGAAAAAAATAGAAAGGCCTCCTGAAGGAGTTTTAAAATAATTTATATTATTTAATTGTATTTCTAGAAATATATATATTCCCAGAATAATTGGAACACTAATAATAATAATTCAAAGTAATTGAAGAAAATCTTTCAAATAAATCAGAAATTTTGATTGCCCTTGAATAGACCAGTTTGGCTTTTCCATAGGTTGCAGTAGTTTGGTTTTTTACAGTTTCTTTAACAGTTTTCATAAGAAGAGGGTATTTTAGAAGCATTCATAGAAATAAAGAATAATAACCAAGAACAGTGGAAGAAAAATGAATGGTGGGACCAGATAAAGCAACATATGCCTTACTGTATGCAACAGCTCTTGAAACTGGCTGTGTGTGAGGTGTCAGGACTAAATAATATGAACCATGTGCTCTCCTTTGTGTAGATAATTAATGTTTTTCATTTTCATGCCATCAGAAGACAAACAGAAACTCTAAAGGTAACTCAGCTTAGCTTACAAGAGCCTCAGGTCCTGCTCATCATCATCACCATCATCAATAATTTATGGCACTCTGTCTGCCCTTACTTCTGACTTTCACTGTCTGTAATACAGAGGTGTAAAAATATGCTCACATAAATTCAGGAATTTTATTACTGGAGTTCTACATGAGCAATAGTTTGTAACCAGAGCTTTGGAGGCTCTTAGGTAGAAATTCTCTGAAGATGTGAAAAGGCAAAAAGGAAAAATTACAAATTAAATGAAAATAGCCAACAAAAGCTGAAGATATACATATTCCATGAATATATTCTGAATTTATATATCCATACATATTTGGGCATATATGCATGCTTAAGAGTTTTGATAGTCTTTGTACAGACAAATGTAATACTGAGGGGAACACCACTGAATTACCATATGCTGCAATCCTTCAAGTATCATTAGTGCTCCTGGTTAAGTTATTCTTTAGAAACCAGTTCTTGGCTCTATTTAAGTCTGCTTTTTTTATTCCTGTTTATAAAGATCATGCAAAACTTCCCTCTCTTTCTGGCTGATGAATTCATTATTCAGACAGACAAAATGAATGAATTCTAAAAATTTTCCAGCTATGTATTCTTTACAAACTACTTATATTGACCATTCAGTGAGTGTGATATTTCTAATAAATATAATTGTATATTTTTTCTTTAATTAGATGATTGAAAGTCTTTAAAAAATAAATAATAAATGGCAAATAGTGAAGGAAAACAAAACACAGTTAGAACACATTTTTGACACACTTTTGTTCATGCTTAACTTTGTAATCCTTTAAGGATTTATGAATATTTTCATGAATAAATTACTATTCATAAATAACAACTACTGTGAGCTAGCATATAACAGTAGGATATTTCTTTTGTATAATAATAGGGAATTAGTTCATCCTGCATTTGACCAATCCAATTTACACACAGAGAATAAAAATTAAATATCCCAAACCTTTAGGCAAAAACTGTTAAAATTGTTGTGACTGTGGCAGATGAGGAAAGTTTAACATGATAAACAGAGATTATTTTTTGTATTGCAGATATTTGTCCCATAATTTTTAACTTCTCAAAACTCCACATTTAAAGTTTATAGCACAAGAACTCTTTCCTAAGATATCTTTAACTGGTACATTGGATCAATTAAAAAGTTGATACCACGATATCTTTGGCATGTTTGGTGTTAGTTATGTTTTGGAGTTGGGTTTTGATGTTGGGTTTGAGTTTTGGCTTGGGGAAGGAGGACTTGATAGCTTTTTTTTTTTTCCTTGAAATGTGAATTCCTGGACTGCATAGGATGATTCTTCAGAACTATTCTTGAATTGCTGGATCAAAAAATAGCACCGCTTCCAAAAATGGAATGAATGTAACAAAGAAGGAAAAGTGTATATCTGTAAAATGCAGTTCAAAGATTGAGGTCTTCATGGACCAGTCCCTCACAACTTCAGAGATCACTTCTCTTTCCATTCAGCTCTATTTGTCAGCACAGCTGGAGAGGTCAGCTAGTCCTGGGAGGCTCCTGATCTTCTGAGAACGGAGCTTTCATTTTGGACAAGAATTGATGCCCACTGATGCTGCAGGAAAGAATCACTCAAATTTTGACATGCACTATAATAAAACCAACATTTGTTTCTTTTGCTTATTTTCCTTTATAACTTCCCGTCATGACCATCCAGCTGTGTCTCCTTTAGAAGAGAGATAAGAAGAGAAATTCAGCTAGATATGTTGCTCTGTTTAAATAGATGGGAAGAAGATTTTTGCTGAGATGACAATGGCTACATGAAGGCTTGCACATAAAAATAGGTGATAATTAAAACATTTAAAAATTATATTTTTTTGTATGTAATCACAACACAGCTTTTTTTGCCCCTGAGTGTTACCAACTGAAAGAGTTCAAATCCTGAATCCAGGGTACAGAGCTTTTTGTCCTCAGAATAAAATATTAATGTAAGATTTTCAACTACAAGCTAAGTAGACATAAGACTGATCAGAAAAATACTAAAAGTAGAATCAGGGACATAAAATACACTTATCATTGAATTTCAAAGTGCTTTTCAGCTAATAGGAAATTGTCCTGCAAATATATTTACAGGAGACTGAAGATAAAATGAAAATTGCTGCACTGAAATTGTATCCGAAAAGGGATAGAATGGATAAAAGAACACCAGATTTGCTGAACCGATGCTTTATTTATGTCTTTTCAGAGGAAAATGAGGATGACGCACAAACAGAGACAGAAATCCTGCTTCCTAATATAGCCAAAAACAGAGGTATTGGACACAGTGTAGATAATAATATAAATAAGGTCAGATATAAGACAGATAATTTTACAATTTGCAAATTTTTGTTTTTCTTTTTATATATCCATATTTTGTTTGTCACAGTCCTTAAAGACCTTCTCTAATTTAAATTTTATCAATATTTACAGCTGAAATAATGATCAAATTAAAAATTTTATAAGCAAAGAATTAACAAGAATTATGTAGATTAGAGCCTATGAAATTTTGAAAAAAAATATGATTACTAAAATTTCAGTTTTGTTATTCGATAAAGTTCACATATAATTTTTATTTGTTAGGATCAGAGTAAAATGCATATGCATACAGTTCAACAGATTGTAGTGCAATATTGGGGCCTTTGATTTGTTGAATTTGAACTGTATCTCATTTTGTGTGCAAATCCACTCCTAAATTTTTCCTCTGAAAGGTAGTAAGCCTGTGGTTTTGCTATCAACTTAGAGAATTAACATGTAAAATTGAACAGGGAACAGTATCTTCCTATTTATCAGATATATTAAGGAAACATATTAGTCCCCTTAAAAGGGCTACATAAGATGCAGAAAATAATTGCTATATAATTTTTAAGTGTCTTTTCTCAACATCTTTTCCATGATTTTGGTTGGTTGGTTAGTTGGTTGGTTGGTTTGTTGGCTCTGGGATTTTAAATTTTTTTTCTCTACTAAAATGAAGCATGAAAAATTTACTCTTGGTTGGGAAATAGTGTCCTGCAATTCAGTTTAGGCTTGCCAAAGAAAAATTACTAAAGGTACAAAGCAAAAGATGCTTTGATGGTTTTACTTGCCTCATGTTCAGAGAAAAATTTAGGAAAAGAGATGTTATTTAGATCCAAACTGGATCATCCTGCACAGTATAATCAGACATGTGTCTTGTAAATATAATTATTTACTGATAAAAAACTTTTGGTTTGTTTCTGTTGCAGTATAGCACCACTGATTGTATAGATATTGAATTGTATAGATAATGAAAAATATCAAACATAGATGTAGGTTGAAAAAATATTCACCAGAGTTGAACTTCATACTTTTTTTATGTGGAAGTTTCTTACATGTATCTTTAGTAAGGTAAAGCTTAGGTCCAAGTGCTTTGCTAAAACAGGTTTGAGACACCTTTTTTCCTGTCATTTTAGTGCACCTGGTATAGCAACTTTGGTATTAAAGGGATGTCCCATAAATGAGAGGGAGGAAGGTGGGGAATGGTCAAAGCAATGGGATTTGCTTTCTGAGTCACCACTACGTATGATAGAGCCCTCCTTTCCTGGGCTTGGCTGAACCCCTGCCTGCCCATGGGAAAGTGGTGTATGAATTCCTTGTTTTGCTTTGCATGCACACACAGCTTCCACTTTACTTATTGCACTGTCTTTATCTTGACCCATGGGTTTTGTCACATTTGCTTTTCTGATTGTCTCCCTCATCCCACTATGGTGAGGAGAGAACAGATGTGTGGGGCTGAGCTACCAGCTGGGGTTAACACACAACACCAGAGAAAAAATATTCTTATAGCCTCCATTCACATGGGGGTTTGAGATTCCTAAAACAGAATTGCTGAACTCTATGTCTTGGGGGGGTTATTTCATGAATTTGTCTAACAATATAGGTATATCAGGGCCAAACTTTGCTGATATTGATGCCTGGCTTATGTCTGTATGTGATCCTGTCATGACTTCCAGGACTCTGAGAGGAGCAGAGCATCCAGAATCATGGCTTTAGCCTTGTGTAGGGATTTGTGTCTTTCTGGTGATCATGTTGGAGTAGCAACATCTGGGTGGATGCTGCATGGTTCCACTGTAGGGCAGCTCAAAGGGCATGTATGTGCAGATGCAAATAGATTAGTTGGAGAGCTAGTAGAGTTCTTTGGACAGCAAGAGGAATTTGAAGGCCAAGAGACAATGTAAAACAGATGCACTTACACTTTTCTGGGATTAAAGAGCCTAGAGTGTGGACAGGAATACTGACAGTTGAAGTTTCTATAAAGTTCTGTTGCTGTAGAATAGCTGAGACAAATTAAAAAAGAATTATGGCAAAAAATAACTTGTTTCATGTTCAAAGACTTTATGAAGTATTTATAAAAATACAATATATAATGAAACATGACTAATCATACAAGTTTCAAAGAAAAAAAAATAGAAAAGCTTTTGGTAATGTTGAGGACCCTGAAGATTGGGTATAATGAGTACTGCAGATTCTGGATAGTTGTCTTGGTTATCCAAATTCTTAAAATGTGAGACTTTGCTGAATAGATGGTAAAAAACTCTCTACAACTTCTCATTTCATGTTTGCATAAGCAACATAATAAACTAGAAATAATCATGGGGTTTTTATTCTGTTTTGTTTTCTTGAAAACAGATAGAATACAAAGGATTAATCAGGAGTTTAAAATAGTAGATTTGCACTTGAATACTAACACATGCAGAGCAGGAAAGTGAACTTAGAATACCCTGGATAACATCCCATCTCATCAGCAGTCACCAGCTTATAATGTTCAGGTGATGGCTGAACAAGGTGTACAGGTATTTCCTCTGCAAACTACTTGAATTTTATGATGACAGCTATGCTTTGTTGAAGGTAGAAAATGAAACACAAAGAGCTGTGTCATTTTAAGTGTGACTGCATGGTGAAAAACTTTTAGTAAATATTGACGTTCCAAATTACATGCTTTATTTATCTGAGAAAGAGAGTCTCAGTAATTTAAACATGTATCTCCTAGTCTTTTATTCAAGCAATGAGGAAGATATCTTTAGGAATAAAGATCAAACTTTGTTATAAATTAAGCACCAAGATTTAGTGCAGGGTTGTGGAGTTCTAGTAACTCTTCTTTTGGCTTACTCTGGGACTTTGAGAAAACACCTCATTAATTCATTTTCCATTCTGCTGCCAGCTTTTCAGTTGAGTTGGATTTAGCTGGGATCATGAGGATTTTCACCCTACTTTTTCCAAAAATCCAGTAATCCTTTCAGCAGCTCTTCAATGTCCAGTGTTCAGTATTTCACATTCTCTCTGGCTCCTAAAACCTGTGAGGAGCCAAGGAAACCCTGCATTCATGTCGAGAACACTTTACCAAGTGTGGAAATTTAGAAGTTGCATTGAAAATAATTTGCCAGAATTTAACCTCAAATCCCTTCTCACAGTTTTCCAGGAGAAGAATTCTATTTAAATAAGTAGTTTAGATTGTTTGGAAAGGATATTAGGTATGCTATATGACCTTTTAAATTGAAATTTCTTGTAATTAGAAGTGTTACAATGTCTTATAAATTATATTTTCCAGTAATGTGGCAGTAACATAACATGGCTGATACATCACTGGATGATTCATTTTTTGTTACTATCTTTAAAGAAAAATGTAAAACAAGCCCAATGGAAAAAAAGAAAAACTTCATTACTCATATTTAGGAGCTTCTAAATTAATTTAAATGCTATGAATGATTTCAAGCCACATAGTGAATACATTAAAATATTTTAATTCTGAACTTCATTGCCAGAAAAGGTACTAGTTTCATTTGATACAAGAGATGAACCATCCTTGCATGATAATACACTACAATAACTTTCATGGCATACCATATAAACTGGAATATATTTTTGTCTAAAATAAATTCACCAATTTATTTATTTTATATAAGGCCTTGATTGACTCATATTTATTCTTTTATTTTTATAATAGTGTTTATTCTGAGTAAAAAAAGTCTAGGAATATTCAGCCCTCTTTCTGGTTTTGGTTTTGTTTTTTTTTTCCCCAGGAAAAATAAGCTTGCAGAAGAAAAAGGAATGCCAAAACATGTTTAAAACTAAGTTAATGCTTCTTCTCCAGAATATCTGTCTTTTTTTAATAGCCAAATATTATGCTGTATCTCCAGAGAAGAAATCACACAGCTGCTCAGTTCTGGACAATAATCTTTCCTGACAGTTCAACATCATTATTTTCAAAGAAAGTTAGGTAGAATCTTACTTCAATCTTTTAAAACCAATGGTGTGTAACACTCCCAAAAATCTATTCTCATCAGACAGAAACAAGGACGTGCTATATTTCCACTGCTGTTCAAAGAATTTTTCATTGTTTTCATAACAAATAGATGATACATATTAATACATTGTCCAGCTTGCACATCACATACAATAATATTGCAAATGTGAGAAAAAATGGATAAAAGTGTATAAATTTTTTTAATTCAGTGCAAATGTAATATTCATCCTATGAATTTTAGCATTGTCCAGTGACAATGTCATTTCAACTCCATTAGTATTATATATTTAATAGAATAATTAAGGTAAAATTGGTGAAGAAGTGTATGCAGGAAGATGTCTCTGTGGACTTAGGGTGCATGATGTTTCTTTTCATCACTTTTTAAAGAAACAAGAATCAACTGCTATTGAAAAAGGTACTGCAGACATCAAAATTATATTTATTGTTGCCATGAGAATTTAAAAGGATTTTTTTTTCTGAACACAGGATTAAAAACGCTCTGTAATGACCAAATCTTAGCTGTTATTTTATTTTAATTGGATTTTGGGCTATGTTTAAAAATGAAAAATTTCTTCAATTTGAATTCTGTTTATAAGAACAAATTTTTTAAGTTTCACCCTGCACAGAAAGCAACTGAAGACAAACTAAGTAGTTATAGCATTTTTCTTATCACTTCCACTAGGATTGCAGTTGGTGCCTGCAGTGAATATGAGACTAATGGGAGATCTTCTACCAGATAGGCTGTGCAGAGTTCCAGTATCTGAGATACCTGTTCTGTGTGACAGGTAGAGTTTTGGGGCCTGTGGCTGCAGTCTTACCTCTGGCCCTTTTTTCTGATCTCTGTGCCCCTGGGCATTTGCTTTTCAAGGTCTCTGAGCTCTCCTACAGTGAAACATTATTTTTAAGGGATCTCTTGTGCTCTACCCATCTTGAATAATGAGTGAGATTAGAAATCAAGTGGAATATAGTGCAGAAAAATTAAAAAAATAGTTAAAAAAGAGTTGGAGAATATAGACAGCAAGGACAGCAGTGACATATGGCTACCTGTCCTTCATGAGAGGCATTGTCCCTGTGTTTGGCTTGGGCAAAATGATCAAGGAAACAGGGTTTCTTAGGGGAGTTTATATATATTACTGTAATTCACTTTCTTCATGAAACTCTGTATTCTTTTAAAAAGATTTCAGCAAAATGTTGATAATTATATCCTCTACTAAGCAGTGAATATGTACCAGAAATGACTGCACAGAGAAGCTTGCAGTTAAAGACCAAACATGAATATGGATACAAGAGACTGATATTACACAAGATAGTGAGGCCTGTGTTGATTTTCCATACTTGGCACTTTCTGCCTTTGTCAAACAGAAATGTTCAGAAATGAAATTGTTTTCTTTCCATAAAGCTTGTGGACAAGACTATTAATATCTTAACAGCCTCAAGTAACATTATTTTAAAATTAAAATATGATATGGTATAATGAGAACTGTCTTAACGCAGGCATTCCACTGCTACTGCCAGAGCAGGCTGTGCAATTAAAATTGTATTGCTCTTCCTTCAGTATGTCTTTCACCCTGATTAGCAATTCAGCTAGTACTGTGACAGGTGAGTTTGTTATGGCTTATGATACTGGGAAGCTGGTGACAAAAAGAAACCAGATGTAAGTATATGCTGCTAGAGTTCAGCATGTCACTTAGCATTTTTTAACTATCTATAGAATCTAAGCAGAATTAGGGATCAGTTTAGGCAGAGATGACACCCTCAATACTTGAGCTTCTCTTGCTGCATATTGTTAGATGTTTCATATCTCAGTGTAATTATTTTCACCTGAGAGGGAAAACCTTCACTGCATCATGCAGGCATGCTGTAAAGAGCACATAAGCAATAGAAAGGAAGAGCAGTTGATTGATGAAAGAAGTATTGCCTTGGATAAGCAGTATATACAAGCATTAATATGTTATAAGACTACCAAATATTGATTTATATTGCTCCTATTTGCAGAGGTGCTATGTCAGATCTTACTAGCCTGAAGAAAGTGAGTAATATGTGATAGATATCATCAGCAAGAGAGTATTTCCTTGCTTTTGTTAAACAAAAAATCTAGGCATTGGGGATGTATACATTTTGTAAACCACGAAGGCAGGTGGATTTAAACTTTGTCAGAGAAGTAGCCTGCAGTTGCTATTCATGTCTTTTATGGAACACTAAGGGCAAATTTACCATGAATAGTCTTTCCAGTGATTCAGTCCTGCTCGCTTTTCCACTAGGACAAATCAGAACATTACGCATGCAGTGAGCTTTACAGTAGCAAAGTGAATGATACCACAATTTAACAGCAGAAAGGAAGAATTTCTGGTGTTAAAGCTAAAATTCAAGCCACAGCAGAGAATGCCCAGCTTGTCAAAGAAGGGAAAGTGCAGTGACATATCTCAACCATCCAGCAAGAGCAGTTGCCCCTGCCATTGCCTCTGCCATCATCTCCTCTATCCAATCTGTAGCTGGGTGAGACATTGAAGAATTGTGAAAAGAAAGAATGCCTTTTGGCACCTGGAGGTTGACAATCCCTTCTTCATATTCTGCTTACTTTCCAGTATTTCTCACACCTAAAAGCACAAAAAAGAAAAAATTATCATTAAGAAAGAAGAGTAAAGTCCTGTTTATTTCACCCAACAAGGCTGCTTCAGAACAATTCTAGGTGACAAGGGAAAGGTGCTGGGGGCAGAATTTCTACATCTGGAGATACCAATAGGGGCTCTTACACTACTACCCTAAAGCCTTGCAAAATATGCTGGATCTGGTTCTTTTCATGACTTTGAACATCTCTGAGCATATTCTAATCTATTGCCTTGCTGGTAATGTGAACAGCAATAAAGGGGAAACTGTGTAGAAAAGTGACAAGTACGAGTCAGTAGTTTTAAGTGTGGAATGCAGAAAGGTTCTTTGGCAAAGTGAGAAACAGCAGCTGGGAAATGGTAGAAAATGGGTGGAGCCAATGAAATAGTGTGCAGAAGGTGGTTTTGAAGATAAGATATTTGAAAACAACACAGCAGGTAAGAGGAAAAGAAGGAGAAGATATAACACCTAAATAACACAAATAAGTTTTGCAGATTACAAACTGGAAATGACATGAGATTTCAGTAATGGCCACCACCAAGAGGAATCTTAATAGACTAAGAAATAAAATAATAAAATATCCAGTCATAACTAATTTTATCTGGAGTTTCTGCATTCCCTTCCTCCATCTTATCACATTTGTCTGTCCTACTTTTAAATCAGTTTATTTAAGAAAACAGTATACATATCCTCAACTTTCATTAACAAAACTACTGATTACTAGTATGTAAAAGAGTTATCAGGTAGCTTGAAAAAGACAATTAATTTTAAACAATTTAACTTCAAAGATGAAGAAAATTACTGAGTATAAATAAATTTTAAAAGCCTTTAGAGAGAAGTAGCATATAAATATGCTATAAACCTGTACACTTCACATATCAAATCCAGTTTAGTCTGCATTCCACTGAGGTATAGGAGACCATAGATGGGTATTCCAGAAGAAGAACAGACTTGGCCACCAATGAATGAAGGCAGACATTCCCTTGCAAAGGGATATCTGAGAAGCAGTAATAGATTATTACCCAAACAGGGAATCTCTGTATATTGCACAGGAGCTTTAGGAGAATGGGAGAACATCAGGAAGAAATAGGCTATATGCCTTTTTTGATTACATCACTGCAAATATTTCATCCACTTCTGAAGTCTAAAGTTGGAAAGATTAAAAAAAAATGGAAAGGATTCAAAACAGGTAGAAGAAGGAATATGGAAAAAAGTGAGATGGGAGGAGGAATAAGATGCTCAGTTCAAAAGCCAATATGTGAACAAAATATTTCCATAGAGAAATATGGAGTCGTCATGGATCAAAATGTTTTGTGAAGAATCTAAAAATGACTGTTGGAGGATTAAGACAGGAATAGACCTGCTGGCAAGGTTCTCCCTAAGTGATATCCTCTATGGCCCCTGACGGGGAAGGACTGTTGTGCCAGAAGGACAGCAGTTGTGAGGCAGAATGGTACTTGTTGTATTTACATGTTCCTTAATGTAAAAAAGGACCTTCCAACAAGGGATAACACTAGAGCAACAAAACAAGGCAGTACTAAAAAAAATAGGGCATAGCCTCTAATATTGATGATAATAAACACAACTTGACCTACATGGGAGATCACAGAGATTAATTTTGTAGCAATTACAAGTCATTAAAGAATCATGAAACTGTAACACAGTATTGAGGTTGCAGTGGTCAAAAAAAAATTCTTCAAGAAAACTATGACAAAAGTTCATGTGTATTCATTTAGGCTGTGGCACATGAAAGAAAGTTGATCTTTCATATTTCTGCTTTGCTATGTTAATGGGTAGAAGAATAGTAAGGTTTCTTTTTTAATTAGATGTGGATAACTTTGGGAGAGCACATAAGGAAATAATATTAGATGGAATAAGATAATATAGCATGTTTGTGTGAGAAAAATGTGCTTTCTCCTACCTTGTTTAATCCTTAGTATTGAAGAAAGGAACCTTAGGGGGTTAAAAAAATTTCTCTAAAATTGCTTTCATTCACCTCTTCAATGGTCTTTGTCTTCTTGTTCTATCTTTACCAACAAGATATCATCACTGGTAAATGCTTTGGCAGCTAAGTGTTACAGTAAATTCAAGAAAGTACTGCTTTGTTTTGTGTTTTGTTATGACAGTACATTTCAACTTTGTAATGTATTTTCATAAAGCTGTGTGTTCAGTTCATATCTACCAAACACATCATTCAGCTAAATCACACCAGTCCTGGACAGAAAAGGACCGTTCCCTTTTTTGACTGGGGGAGTTTTCACAGCTTGGTGCCATTAGCAGTTGCATAGAGCAGTCATCCTCAATTAGGTAAAGCCAAAAGGAAATAAAGTTGATTGTAAAGGAGCTTCAGATATCTGCACATGTAGAAGTGAGAACCATTAATCTACACAATGTGTAAATACCTTGCCAGCAAGGATTATAAAAGTTAATCTTGTTGACATAAATCTTTAATATTTGGATCACACTGCCAGAATGCCTTTGCCATTTGATTAGTGTTTGTTACAAGAAAGGAGAGTTTGTTATGTGTAGTGCATAATGGGCAATAATGTCAAAGAGCAATGCCTAACAGGTTGAATACGTTACTAAGCTATTAAATATATGGTCTATTAAGACACTAAATGAGTTTGTAGAATTCTGCTAAAGTCAATTAAAAGAATCAATATGCATAGAAACAAGCTAATTAGTGGAACTGACAAAGGTGCCAGTGAAATCAGTGGGTATGTAATATATTATGGATGCAAAGTGCCATTGTGTAACAGTGTCTTGAGCTATTTTAAGAGGGCTCTATAAAAACCATATTATAACACATTGATATTAACAGATAGACAAAAAAAATGTAGTCAAAAGTAGTTTGTTCTAAAAACTAAAAAAAGTGTAGTCAAAATAATTTCAGTTCTAATGAACCAAATTAGTGAATATGCAGCTTGTGCAGAGCATGCTGATATGCTGCTTTTGTGTTGTCACTGTTCCTACTGTTATGTGAAAAACCTGAAATTGTACGTGCACAGACAATGTTCCCCTTCACCTCTGGAGTGCTGTGTCCACTTCTATGCTCTGTGGTACAAGGAGCATACAGAATTAATGAAGTGTGCCCAGCACAGGGCCACAAAGGTGATGAAAGGCTGAGAGGAGAGTCTGAGACTTTTTGAAGAGGAGTCAGGGATATCTCCCTGATGTGTGTAAGAGCCTGATAGGAGGGGATGAAGCAGAAACCAGCCCCTTCTTCGTGTGCCTGCTGGCACGTCAGTGGGCAGTGGCACAAATGGAAACACACCCCTGGGGATATTCAAAACCTGAGTGGGTATGGTCAAATGGCGATAAACCAGTTAGTTTATGTGAACTGTATAAGTTCTTATTCCCTCTTGAAAAGAATTCTTATTTAAATGGCAATTATATTTTTTGATCAGGACTTCATGAAATTTTGCATGTGTGCAGACCATCTTTCTTGTAGCTTTTTTCCTTCCTTATTACTGTGGATGTCCAACAGGCATTCAACTGAATCAATATGTGAGGTTTTAATAATTTTAGTCAAATATTGCTTCTTAGAATAGTTTTATGCTTTATACTATTCAGTGTCTGCTGCTAATTTTCTTCACAATTCAATGTGACAATTTCTTTAAAGTATAAGTTTTTCTACAGTAAACATTTCAGTCTAGTTAATTAATGAAGACCTGATCTCCATACACTCCTTAACATGACTAAAAATCTGGCATTGCCCAACAGGCTTATTCATTTATATCTGACTTTGTAAATGAGTGAGCATTATCATTTCTGTATCAAGTAAATGTAGACTGTGTCTGTCCACCATCCCAAAAAATCAGCCTCAGTATAATCAATCTCTGTATTGCACTACACTGTTCTCTAGATCATTAAAAAAAGACCACAGAGCTAATTGTATGGAACTTTGGATCTCTGGATGATTTTTTTCTTTGAAAACAAAAAAACCCACATTATTTTTAGTCCGTTATACCCCAAACTAGCTTTGAAGCCACAGTTAAAGACACTCTATTTGTAATGGAGACTGAAAGAAGAAATCAGCTCTGAGTTACTTGGTCTTGTTCTGGTTTTACCTTGCTTGTGACTCACTGTCCTGTGTGAAGGGACAGGGCCATTGCTCTGAGAGAGCAGGAGCACACTGAGTGTTAAAGGTCTAAAAGTACCCTATAAGGAGTTGTGGGCTGCAGTGATGAGTAGAGTAGTAGGGAATTAGAAAGGTATCCCTGCAGAAGGATTGTCCTAAGCAAAGCTAACTGAAACATTTTCAGGAAAATACAGGTTTTGTACTAGAAATGTCAGAGGACTTTGTGCCTCAGGGGTCTAACATGCTTCAGGTGGGACACAGGTAGGCTTCTGACAGAAGCAAGTGCATGAAGACAAGGCACCCCTAACCCACCTTGGGCCTGCAATGGAAACAGTGCATCAGTCTGCCAGTCCTGGCACACCAGAATTTATGGCTCCAGGATGTATTTACTGTATTTGACACAGCAACGTCATGGAAATCTTCGGATTCAACTGACACTTGTATTGTCCCTAAGGAGCATGAATATTCATAAAAATAATGCATAAATGTGTTTGGAGTGACTGTAGAATACAAACAATATTCATTTATTTCTTAAATATACCTATACAGCTGAAATTAAACAAAGGGTTTTCAAATGCTTTGAATTTTAAAGTTTACAGGAATGCACTGTCTTTTAAGAATGCTTGTTTGGATTTTTTTGCATGATTATTAAGTGTTCTTATGAAATGAAGCCACTACCTTTCATGCAATTCTATCTAAAGCAGATGTGATTATTAGCTGTTTTTCAACAGAAGAATTAATTCAGCCTAAACAATTGATTAAACTAAAATTAGACTTTTTCATGAATTGTTAGGCAATCAGAGTTGCTTGTTGTCAATATGATTTGTTGAACATGAACATACTGGAACAAAGAACAGACTAGGTAATTTTATCTACCTTTCTTTTGATCATTTACTGTTTATTCTTAGTAAGTTTTTTTAAAAATACAGTTGATATATTCTGGTTCTTAGCTACTAAATATTTCTTTTGCTAAAAGAAGAAAAAGAAAAGGAAAAATCTGTGTGATAAATCTAAGATAAATTATTTCTTTTGAACTTAAATAAGACTTCTCTATGGCTTTAACCTATTACTAGGGTTGTGCCAGTCTTCTGGTCACCTGTTATATACTGTTTTGGAAATAAATCAGAATAATAATTCTTAGATAATTATGAATATTTTTTTACCAGTCCTAATTCTAGTTTGGAAATTATGTCTGATTTTGTGGCTAGATGGATTATTTCTTGATCTTTGAAAAATTTCTGAACCTTGGCTAAGAATGAACACCTCCAGACAGTAACAGACAACAATAAGTTAAGTGATTTTGATACTTATTATTTTAGTTTAATAAATATATGAGATAAAGAAATGCACAAGTCCTTATAGGACATCCCTAATGGTTTAAATAGGAAGAAAATGCAAAGTTAAAGCTGACATCAATCACATGCCTGGAAAATAGTAAATGAATGATTTTAAAGCTCTGTATGATTTTTAAAAACAAAATTATTTACTCACTTGTTCAGAAATAATAACTTTTTTACTTTCTAAAATCATCAATACTCATTTTTCATTTATCTTTAGTCAATTCTCTGGGCTAGGAAGGATACTGCATCTGAAATTCAAACGCATTTTAGTGCAAATGTTGTCAACGTGACACTCTGGGAATGTGACATTATGTGATTTGCATAACAGAACAGTTGCCCATTTGTAGAGCAGAAATCATCACATGTGGCTGAATACAAATACCCATAGGCCATTTCTGAAAAACACTCATCCAATGTTTTAGTGAATGCTGGATACAATCAAAGACAATCAGGCCTGATTTAAGTGGACTGCAAATGATTTACTAACCAAAGGAAGGGAGGTAAGTTGATAAAAAACAATCACCTTGGAATAGCTCAACCAGTTGTTATCCCTTCTCTCAGGAACTAGAGATGTGATACAGTCTTGCACATGGCCAGAGTGGAGTGAGCCCTGTGAAGATGCATCAAGTCTGAGGGTTCCTGCACCTTACAGAAATGGCTTAAAAATAATTTGTGAAATGGCTCCTTGGGTATGTTTTGTAAAGCAAAAGGTTTGATAAACTTATAAAATAATAAACAGTAAAAGAACAAAATAGAACCCGAGCACAGGTACATGCAAGCATTGCACTTTCCTACGATATCCCAAGAAGCCCTGAGAATCTCTGTGCTCTCCCTTGTGTACTGAAGTATCTAGGTGGGTTTTTTGGCAAACTGCCCAATAGAGAATGGCTTCATTTCTGAGGGACAGGTAAAGAGACCTATCCCTGTTTCTGTCTTGGCATTAAAACAATGGCTGCCAGGAGAGCAGAGAAATTTCTA
>VWYE01009238.1:0-35430 GCA_013398995.1 Alaudala cheleensis | reverse complement strand
GTCTTTTCCTCATCGGGCTCCCTTGATTTTTTTTTTTTTTTACAAGAACCCTTTGGCTGCCTAAGCGAAGTCAGCTTTGAGGGAATGGAATCAATCTACTGAGTAGAGAGAATGGTAAGAATGCGAGTTAATAATTAATTATGTGAACTTCAGTCATTTTATTTCTGCTACGGCTCTCCTTGAATGCCTTGTTTCCAAATCTTATATGAAGAACTTCCATGTTCCTACCTAATTTTTGGCTGTCGAGACCTAGGTTTTAAATACTTTTTAGACTCTTAGTTTAGACTCTTACTAGCTTCTCACTATGTATAGTCATATTATCATGTAAACCTGACATTAATTTCATTATCAACAGGACTAAATTTGAAGGTAGTCTCAATTTCTGTGAAATTTGCATAGGAAAATGAGAACTCTAAATATAAATAAATAATCTGTCAATTTCATTTATTGGATTCTTCTGAAATTTGTGAATTTTGACATTTAGAAATACCTAGTAAAATTTTCAAGGAATTTTAGCTTTTCTATAAGCCAGATGTCCTATTTAGTTGCTTATATTTCATAATGACACAGAGCATATGTGGAAAACCTGCCTACTCTTCAGATATAGAGATGTAAACAAGTGATTGCATGTATTACTATTAGAGAACACTAGGACAATCCAATAGCATTATAAGCTGGTGGATTGTTTGAGTTTGGGTTTTAGTTCAGATAAAGATGCTTAGGTAACTATAAACCAGAAAAACTCCAGAACTATTATGGATTATTCACTATTCATGTTAACCAAAACAAAACTGTATTCACCAGTGTTTGTTATTACACTCTTCCTAGAAACCTGAAGGTTTTATCTCTGAAAATCTTTCTTATGAATTCATCACGATTGAAGAAGAAAAAGAAATCAACATCTCTCAATACAACCAAAAGAGAAATGTAAGCATTGTAATATGTTTATGATCCCTTCACAAGTCATTCTTACAAATCTGTTCTTGGCAGTTCTTGCAGATGAGGAAGGTAAGTTGTTTAACTTTTATCAGATGTGTTGTTGAACAGATTTGGATATAATTACTTGGGTGATAAAAAAACCTGAGATTTACTGAATTGCAACCTTTTTAAAGTTAATAAATAATAAGAAAGTCATACTGAAATAATATGTTTTACCAGTTGACTGTAATTGAACTGATCACACTAATTAATCTGCCCCTTTTAGTCTGAAATACTGTTGATTCAATTTTTTAAAAATATTGAGCTATCTGTTATTCACAAGATAACATGGAGAAAATTGCATGCTCGCTTGGCAAAGAAATAAAATTATAAATTAACAACTTTTCTAACATAAACTATTTGGTGTGGATAAACAATATAATATCCTGTATCCTTGCTTCCTCCTAAATCATCTTGCATATTCAAAGACTTGATTACCTACTGGCATTATAAAGGAGAATCTTGGCTATGAAATTCATTTTCATTGAGGCTGATGTATTCTCAATAATATATTGTATAGGAATGACTCCCATGTGCTGAAGTCCTTTATGACAGAAGGAAGCATAAATGCTGTGTTAGATTTTGAAAGATTAACTCTCTGGCTTTGAGGTGATAAAGTATTGAAAACACCGTGTTCATGTAATAATATTCAGGTAATAATGTAACATATGAGGTGTATTAAGTTTGAAAAGTGTATGCAAGTTCTATGAAAATAACTGAGTGCATGCAATTTGAAGGAGGTGTGGAGCTCATTTGAGAATATCACTTGAGAGGAAGTGGAGACATTACTCAGAACAGGTAAATACAATCTTTCTATATTCATGTCCTAGAGATGTATATGTTTATTGCAATGTGTGATTCTGAATTCTCTGTGGAGATGTTTACTAGTTATTCAGACATAATTTGCACATTCTTCTTCTTTTTACTTTTCCCCTCATAGGATAAGCTTTCTTTCTTTAAAATGCAATGTGAAACAATTTATACTCTGGTCCCAAAGACAATTCACGGTTATAGCAGCATATACTTTTCACCATGAGTTGAATGTGCAGAATCCTCCCAATGTAATTTAATGAGCCCCTCTGCCTTTGGGTCCCATGGAGTTTTCCTCTGCCAGTTGCTGATTAAAGCTATTCTGGCTGAATGAGGAAAAAACCCAACTAATTATAATAATATAATAATTTTGTCTTTTATGTTTTACAGAAACTGTCTGGAATACTTTCCTGGTTGTTAATGAGCCCTAATAGAGCAGATGGAAATCTCCAGTCTGAGCAGAAGCTACAAAAGAGTCTCTGAGGTTTATGATGTGTCATTTGGTTCACATCCGGCAGAATAAGCCAGAATAAATCTAAAGAAAGGAGAATGTTGAGGGGTTTTGATTCTGTTGCTGAGCTATTCCCTATATAACATGTGTTGTGTTGCTAATTTGCTGACTTAGAAACACCAGCAAGGAATTATATTGGGAGTTTTAAATTTTAAGCACTGCAATATTAAAGGGGTGGCACCATGAGACACAAAACTTTAAAAACAAAAATAGTAGAAAATCTCCATCTAAAATGTGGCTTTAATGCACTCTAAGGGCTAATACCCAAAATCACTCCAAAGGCCAGTTGCCTTTGTAAATAGCTGAAATTGTTTTATATTAAAGAAAATAAAATAGTAAAACTCATTTTGGCATATTCTGACACTTCCAAAAATTATGACCCCTAAATTTTTGTAGGTCATAATCATTGAAAATAGAGCCAGATTCTTAGTCTGTGTCTGCCTTGTTTGATACCTAGATGCTTAGACATCATCCATAATATAACATCTATGAAGTATTTCTGTTTTTAAAGACCCATAAAGCTAACTTCCATAGGGAGCTGCTTTTCCCTGTTCAGTCCCACAAGCTACACAAAGTTTCTGTGGGGCATAAAATAAATCTTCTTGAAGAACTATCCTTCAGACCATGAAGAGAGATCTCAAAACTGGGGTTTCTGCTCCATCTGGACAGACCCTGGAGGCAAGCTTTCCACACACAAACAAAAACTGCATTTGATGATGGTATCTTTCATGTAATATTAGAGATGCTGATAGTCAAATCTTTGCTATGTAAACCTGACCTAGGGCTCTCATATTCTGACACACTTGGCTCCTGGTCATGAGGATACTGGCTATTGGTGCATCTTAACCAACATTTTCATCTTCAAACATATCAGCAGCTACAGATGTATTGAACCAAACAGAGAGCCCAAAACTGTACTTTTTTTCGGTGTTTGACAATCCTCAAAGTAAAAATACTTTTCTTCTACTCAGACAGAACATGTATTCTCACAAATGTGTTTTCATTTGTTCCTGTTGCTTATTGTCTCGCCAGTAGGTACCAATGAGAAGAGTGATTTCCTTTTCTTTTGTGATTTCCTTCCCTCCCATCAGGTAGTTATACAAATTGGTAGGATGCCCCTGACCCTTTTTGTTATGAAGCTGGACATTCCCAGCTCCCTCAGCCTTTGCTCATGGAAGAGATTCTCCAGTCCCTCCATTAGCTTTGTGGCCTTGTGCTGGGCTTGCCCTAAGTGCATATACTTACTGTGCTGGGGACACAGCAGGTACAACCACACTAGGGCTGAGGGGATGGATCCCCTCCCCTGACCTGCTGAGGGTGTATTGTGTTCCCTAGCACAGGTCATTAATGAAGATACTGAACTACAATGGATCCAGTACCGACCCCTTGGTACAGTGTTTTTGGCTTTCCCCCAGCTGCACTTTGTACCAGTGATCACAACCTTCTCAACCTGATTTTTCAGCAAGTTTTCAATGTACTTACTGGTCCCCTCATGTAACCCATACTATTTTAATGATGATTGTTAAGGGAGACAGTGGCAAATGACTGGAAGCAGTGTCAAAGCCTTCACCAACAACCACTGCTCTCCCCTCATCCACCAATCTATTCACCTCATAATAGAAGGCTTTCAAGTTTCAAGCATGATTTTGCCTTCAAAAATTCATGCTTTTGCCAAAGTCTAAAAATCAATAATGCAGATTTCTGAGGATTTTTAAAGTATGTCTTTTCACTAGGAAATTACTTAAGCATCTTTGATACTGAACATTTGCAATGGTTTCCATCAGGGGTGAAATGGAGACCGTAGAATTCCACAATAACACCTTCTCTGGTCCCTTGTCAGAAGCAAGACCCTGCAGCACATAAACCTTTAGTCTGGCCTTTTTTTTGTGTTCTTATAAATTTAAAAAACCACTGAGAGTTTTCCTTAGAGTATTCTTTAATCTAATTTTTTTCAGTTAGAAATTATGAAAAAAAAAGCTTTTATATTAGGAACAAATCTTTATATATTTCATTGAACATGAATCACTGCATCTTATTCTTGAATAATATACTTTTTCAACCAATCAACCATTGCAAATTTTCTAATAATGAATTAAAATATATTCAAGGCTGAAACCCTGTTTTGTTTTCAAATGTGTGGCTGGTATCCTTAGCCAGAGTAATCAAGGCTTATAATAGAAATGTTAATGAGCCCTGAACTCTAGCAGAGCAAATTGAAGAGTCGGCTGTTATTGAAGGCAAAGTTAAAATACCATACCTGAGTAAGCTTTATGCTTCTTGAATACCTCTCTGATAAAGGACCTTAAGTCATAAACAATTGCAGATGAAAGGATTTTGAAAATATTTGCTGTATGCAAAAAGTTTCTCTTTAGAATTTGTTTTGTGTGAGAATGTTCTGAAGTAATATCATGAACCTTAGAGGGCTCTGTAAATCTGGCTCCAAGGTGAAAGATATAAAACTTCAGTTATCTCGAACAGTCTTTGGTTTTCCAGTAGTGACCTGGCCATGAAGATGTCAATCCTGTTATTTTAAAATCTTAGAAGGAAGACAGAGCTTGTAAAATCTAGGAATTTCTAGAAATACCTGTTCCTGCCGTACAAGCTTTGACCTGCAAGACCTATTAGTGGCAATCTGTGTTGCTTCCTGCAGAAAGGAAAAGATGAAAAATTGTAATATTTAATAATGCTGTTGTAGAAAGATGCCGGGGGAAAATAAAAAATCTGAGGAATCCAAGGAGTTCTATTGCATACTAAGAAGTCGTAATGATATAGTAATTTAAGGGAAAAATACAGTTGCTGCTCCCTGTCTGGAATGCATTGGTGTGCTCAAAACCTATTCCACAGTGATTCCCTTACACACACACCTGCTAAGGGGATGGAACAGAGGGTGGAGCAGAGTGGAAACACCATGTCCAGGCTCTGTTGAAATCCTTGAAGGGAAAGGAACCTGAAGGTACTTTGCAGCTGATAAACCACACACCGCCTGTCAGCCAGGGCAGAGAGGGGAGGAGATGTCCTGCTGCTGAGCCAACAACTGCGGTGAAATATCTCTCCTCAGATGAACTTGGTTCGTTGTACCCCAACTGTAATATTAACATGCACCTCCATCCCACAGTTACTCATCTCCATGGCACAACCACCCCTCACTGGGCATGTGCTCTAAATTCTTTTTGAGTGTATCCTTAAAAGCAAAGCAAGAGTCACTCAAGCTCCATCTAAACATAGAGAAATAGTGTAAAATCAAGTTGAGAATGGCAGAATGGTAGGGAAGACTCCATTTTAACTGCTGGGTTCAGCTGATGTACTGCACCTGTCTTCTCCCCTGTAGGGATGCCTGCTGGATAAGAATTACTGTCTGTACAAGCAGAATATTTTCATTGGGGATTAGAGCTTGTCTGTGTATTGTTTACATTTTTGCAGTCAGATACTGTCACCAGCATCTATCAAAATTTAATCTGTTATAATTTTATATTCATAAAGAGTGTTGCTGTGACTCCTTCCTGGGCACTGGTAGACACTGGCAGTAACATACTCAAATACAGTGGAAGACCTACTGAAGGGTCTCCCTTTTGCTGCTGGTGCATTTCCCTGAACAAGCAGGGCTGCTCAGTGAGGGATCCCCATAACAGGACACTGACAGAGTGGTCAAGCACAAGGGTCTCAGCTTTCCTAGGGCGCTGACAGACAAAAACTAAGGGTCAGGTAAATCTCTTCAGACTAAGGGTTGAAGAAAACTCTCCTTTTCACATGACAGCTGTTTATCCATTAAATACTTTGAAAGAACGAGATGCTCAGATGGATCTTCTTCCTTCTCAAATTTTTCCTGTTTGGAACTTCTGTAGGATCAGCTGAAGCAGAAAGCAATTATTTCTGCAATCTCATGCATTCTCTGTGTGATATGTCTAAATTCATGTCACAAGGGAATGACCTGGTGACTTAGGTGTAGGAAAGCTTCTCCAGAAAGTTCTTACCTGGATTAAAGGAATGGTTACAATGATTTTTAAAACTGTAATTCCATACAATGAAGGAAATTCAAAGCCATCATGAGTTAAAAAATTTTCACAAAATATTTTGTGAATCCAGAAGCTTAACTAACATCTCTACAGGGAAATGCAGCTAACCAAGGAAGTTTCTCTTTTTCAACCCACTAAATAATAAAATTAATATTATTCAAATTTGATGAAAAATATTGAATTAAATTTTTTTAATATTTCTCCTGAGTAGAAAAATATTGCAAAGAAAATAATCTATTCAGAAAGGTGGGGTAAGAAGATAAAACTGGTAAACTCATATCAGGAAGCATTGTCTGGTCTTGCATTCTCTAAAATCAAGGACTTTCAGATAAAAAGAAAAAAAAATCAAATATTATAAATCAAAAAATGGAAAAGGGGAAGGAGATACACAAGAAGTGTGAAGCATTTTCCACTATGATACAGTTAATTTCTGAAATTATGCAATTTATAACATAGAATATCAAAGAAATATGCCTTTTAAAAAAATCCTGGTTTACTTTTCTTATAATACCTAGTAGCCTGAGATCTGGGACAACATTTATACAATACTAGAAGTTAACAGTGATAAACATTTGTAGTTTAACGTGACCGTTGATCTTTTAAATAAAATTTGTTCTTCTTTCAAATAGCATGTATAGAAGTAAGTAAGACTGAAAAAAATGTCATTTCAGTAAATCTTTTTTGATGAAGAAAATAAACTTGCCTAGTGAGCCATACTCTTGAGGGGAACCAAGAAGACTCCTCTGGGTGATGAATTGGTGGTTTTGAGTAGGTGCTGGAAGGTGAGGAGGGGATGGCAACAGCTGCAGTTGCTGTGTAGGAGATGAGCAGTGCAGGAGGTCTACAGGGTGACAGTGCAATGAAATCCAGTAGGAAAACAAGTTTTCTATTGAAATGGAGCAGGAATACAAGAAACGTCTGTCTGACATTACCCTGCAGCTAGAAGATGAGCCTCTGGAGACTCATCTCTGTCAAACTTACCTCAAGGATAAATTCTGTAAATTCCCCAAGGCAGGTTCTGTAGCTTGTTTTGTGCTCTGAGCACAGTGGCTCCCTGATCACAGAACAAATTTTAATTTTAGTGTTTTTCAGTGGTTTATGGCAAGTAACCCGGTTTTCACAGCATCTCTGTACCATGTAAGCAAAATAGAATTATTTTCTTACTCTTCAGGTAATAGAAGGGTAAAGGAATGAAATAAGCCAATACAATGAGAAAATATGTTTGTACACATAGATACTGTACAAACTGTCATATAGATAGAATATATCAATAGATAGAATATAATCAATAAATATCATCATGCCCCTACTCTAGAGCAGTAAAATATAAGTGAATCTGACTTTTTAAAGGGTATTTTGTAAAGTCTTCTTTCAGATTTTAAGTAAGGTAAGTAATTTTTGGGTCAATTTTACAAGGTAGAAGAACAGTGAACTTTGGAAAACATGTTGTTTCCATTTGTCAGATATAGCAGCATTGTATCTTAATAAGTTTTGCTCATGATATGGTGCAGAGCTGTCTGACAAAGAAAAAAGAGGGTCATGAGAAACATTAATTTTAGTAGACATATGCTTACCTGCTCCAGTCACTTAAAATAAAAATAGTTTAAAGCAACAGCATATGCTTGCAAATTGGTGAGTGAATAATAATGCTTTATATCTCTCAATAAAAGGCCTCAAAAGACTTTGAACTCCACAACAGCTCTGAAGCTGGTATTTTGATATTCTTTTTGCAGACAGATAAATGGTTCTCAGAGGCTTTCAAACCCATCCGTTTTAGGGTCTTAGTTGAGAAATGCTGCAGCATTTGCTTGCCTACCTTTCTTCTTAAAGGAAAACAGAAAGGAGAAGAATTCTGATCTTTTGCCATTCTCCTGCTTTGTTCATAAACTATTCCCAATCTAACAGTTGTCTCATGCTCCATTTAAAAAAATACATATATTTAGAATTTACAGTTTTAAAAATAGGATATTCAAATTAGGAACTTTGAACAGGTTAACTAAAACTTGTTTCAGAAATAATTTTCATCATACCCTTTCTGAGAAAATCTTAGAGTGCCTTTAAAGGAGAAATATCATTAGAAATTGAACAAAATATATATGGACACATATAATTAATGAAATTATTACATAGAATTCTATATCTTCTACTTTTGTTGGAAAAAAGAAAACTTTCTCGACATTATACAGAAGGAAAGAAGAAGAGACAAAAAGTTTTGCAATCAATAGGAACTATAATATGAATGTAAAGTAGATTATGAATAATCTATAAAGCTATTGACAAAACCTGTAGTCTGAAAAAACAAATATTAAGCTGTGGAGCATTAGGGCAGAATAATAGAATGGCTTGGGTTATAAGGGATCTTAATTCCAACCCCTCTGCTGTGGGCAGGGGCACCTTCCACTAGACCAGATTGCTCAGAGCTCTGTTCAGCCTGGTCTTGAACACTGCCAGGGAGGGGGCACCCACAGCTTCTCTGGGCAGCCTTTGCAGTGCCTCAGCAACCTCAAAGCAAAGAGTTTCTTCCTTATATCTAATCTAGACCTGGTCATTCCCCTTTGTCCTATCACCACTTGCGCTCATAAAAAGTCCCTCTCCAGCTTAGTTGTAGGCTTGCTTTATAATAAAGGTTCTCTGAGAGGTTCATGTAAGGGATACATATTTTGTACTTTTCAGTTTCCTTTGAACTTTACAGAATTTGGCAATACCTGTGGATGTGTGGGTCCCTGCTGTTCATCCTGTAGCTAGCCCTGCTCTGAGACATCTAGATGTTTACAGAGGAATTGAAAATGCATTTTATTCTTGAAATGTAGTAAATGTGTTTTCAGTGCTCTGTTTTTCCCCAAAACTACAACACATAGCATAGCATCCTTGAACAAAAAAAAACAAAAAAAAAACCAAAAAAACCAAAAACACACCCGAGCAAAACAACAATAAACGCCACTAAAACAAACAAAAAAACCCCAACCAAACAAATAGATCAAAAAATAAGAAAAATATAAAATAATGATCATTTTTCACTATAATTCATCACTATTGAATACTTCTGAAACAGACTTCTTATTTCTTTTTCCAAACCAAATATTATTGGTTTTAGTATTTTTCATTATTGCCCCTCTCTTTGGCTCTTACCAGAGCAGATATGTTGTTTCTTACCATTACCAGTTAAGAATCACTAAGCAGAAAGAAGCATTATTAACAATCATCTTGGACTCACAAGCTCTGCTGTAAATGCACACAGAAGCTGCTTCTTGTGGTGAGAAAATAACGAATAGAAATTTTCACTTCACTGCTTCAATTGCCATTCTCCAAGGGGAAACATACAGTGTCCATGCCTCATTGAACATGGATTCGATGTATTTCTATTACAAGGAACAAGAACTCCATTATTTCTACTACTTCTACTACAAATTGATGAGATAAAACACTGGGTTTCTGAAAAGGTGCTTTCTAAAATGAACCCGTAGGTCATTCTGAAATGAAAACTTCTGTCACTATTTCTGTCAGTGAGTGTCAGCAGACTGTTAAATATAATTGCCTTGTTGTTTTTTGTGATTACGTTTATTATTTCCCACCTGATAAAACAGACTCCTTTCCTCTAGAGATTGATGGTTCTCCTGAAGTTTACATCGATGTAATGATAAAGAAAATTATAAATGTTTCTGGTTTTCTGAATAAGAAATGTACTACAGTTTTGATAGCACGATTAGTTCATTCCCTTGAAAATAATCCTTCATCCAAGAACTTTGAACTCTGTATGTATGATTTTTTCCTTGAAAATTACATCTACTCCGCATTTTGGTTTCTCTTAACAGAACACCACTTTTTTTCTTACTCTCCTGTGATAGGTCTGATTTTACAATACAGCTGTTCAAAGTTTCCTGTATAAATCTAATTGAAATAATACATCCTTTTAACAAGACTATATAAAAGTTTAGTGACTAGTTTGCTCATTACAGCCTCATTTACTGTCCTTCAAATTGGTAAATTGTATGGTCCAAAAGATGTAGGTAAAAAAAAAGACATCCACAATGATATATTTTTTTCAGATCCTCTGTCTCTACTATTGGGCCAACATTTGGTGGTCTTTTGTAATGAAAATACTCTATGACTAGAAAAGGGCTCTTAATCATTTTCTCACACATATTAATCAAGCAGCATGGAAGAGGATTCAGGGATTCAGGTTGCTGATCCAGAGCCTATCTGCTTTGTGACTTTGTGCACTCATCTCTATCTGTCTGTTCCTCTGTGTTGTTCAGATCAGAATCTCTGCCTGACAAGGGCTGTTTCTTGCTCTTTGTGTGAATTGACTGCCCAATACAGTGGAGCACTGAGGTGCTTTGGCATATCTACTCTGCTCTAATACAATGATTAATTATAATTAGGCAGGAGTTAATGGCACAAGAGATTTCTACAGCTCTTCCCTTGTAGGAAATGTCTTGTTTATAAACAAAATCTTTTTGTCAAAAGCAAATGATATTTTACTATGGCAGGGACATTATTTTGAGAATCTTTGAGGTATAAAATCAGAAATAATGGTTCTACTCAAAAACAATAATTTTAGTTTTTAATATATGACTTGTTGAGATTTTAGTATATAATTCACTTTCAAAGGCTTTTATTTAACATCTGTTAAAGACAGAGAGAAAAGACAGTTTTAGTCATTTTTCTGGAGTTGGATAACAAGTTTTCTTACATTGCATTTTTCATCTGATTTCTGGTTCCAAGGATCTGAGATTACAAATACTGTTCACATTTCAGTTTCCTCATGCATCTTGGTGCTAATGGAAGGAAAGACCCTCATCCTCTTCTGTGGTCAGCATCACCAGTGATGAACCTGGCGAAGGGAGATAGCAGGGGAAGTGAGTGATAAGTGAGGACACCAGATTCCTGGGAGCAAAAGCAACCAGGGGAGAGGGGAATGTTAGGGGAAGGGGATATAGGGGTGGGAGTGTAAAGGCAGGGTCTTAGGGCTTTTAGAGGAAAGGAGCATGGATATTCAGTGAGATCCCTGGAATGCTCTCTCCAGCCTACCCACAGCATGGGGGCATGCACAGATCCCTGGTTTTGAGTTCATGAAATGGAAAGTTAGTGCTAGATGCCTGGGTCAAAGTTTTATTCAGTCAGTCATCACAGCTCAACTGATGACAGTGGAATGATGCCAGATAACCTGTGTCCTATCTTTTATTTTATTATCTCATGTTTCAAAAGTCTTTATCCTGCAGTGCTGAGTGTCTTCCCTCCCACCTGATCACATTAGTGATCGTGCTTAGAAGATTCTGCCATAACTCTGCCCCATGTTACTCTTCCATCTCTATAATCTCATATAAGGGCAGTCCAAGGATAGGGAGCAAGATTAGTACATGGAATAAGCACATTATTAAATAGTTCTATTCTACATTAGCTCTCATAGAATTTTTCTCTTGTTGTCTGCAAATATTAAGAGTGTGAAAACATTTCAGGAAACTTTTAAGCATTCATTCTCACAGCAATGTTAATAAAAATATTGAACTGTTGCACCATGTTCCATTTAAGGCTTGTCAAGAGTTTTTTGAGTATCCAGTCACTGTAATAAAATTCCAGAATGATAAATGAAAACTTTTTTCTTCCAAAATGGACAGTTCCACACTAATCAGGTAAAGAAAGATTTCTCAGGTTCAGATTTGAAGAGGATTCTCCAAATGACAAAGTGTAGCACTCCAATAATTTGGAGTGCATAACCATTAGCTCTCCATCCAGTATATGGGAGAGGCATGTTCAAGATGCAAGTAGGATCAAATAAATTATATTTAAGCAGCATATTATTTGTACAAGAAGCACCCTCTCTCTTGTTTGGGAAATAATCTATTATATAAATATAAAAGTTAGATATTTAGTAGCTCAGAGAAACTGCCACTGATACAAGCAATATCTCACACTACAACCCTGCCTCCTTTCTTAATTTTTAATGGAGAACTGAGAAATTACAGTTTGAGAGACTGTTGGGGATAGCAGCTGGTAGCTGAAGTACGTGCCATCATGCCACTTGAGAGTGATTGGATGCTTCGATATTCCACATCCCAGAGAAATAATGAATGCATCACTACCATGAGATTAAATCTTTCAACAGTCCCTGGGATTGCACAACTGCTGAGATCCATGATATATTATATGTTATGAGCTCCATTAAAGTATACTGTACTTCAATTTACTTAATAACACTTGAAAGGCTGCCCAAGGCTAACTGGACTGATTTGTCATGTGTTTTCATTTATTTATTTATTTATTTTTATTTGTCATTTATATTGTCATGTATTGTGTAGGTAAACTTAAATGTGGATCCTGAATGCAAATAGAAACATGGGCACAGGACGAAATTAAACTCCACACTCCCTCAGTGTAAGATTGTTTGCAGCAGTCATTTATATGTTGTTTATGAGCCTTAAAATGTTTACTATTTCACATGTTGTGCTGACAAACTAGTCTGTCAGGCATGATCAGTCAGGTGACAAAACCTAATCTTCTTTTCTTCCATTGCATACCTTTCCTCAAGCCAGAGTAGCTGAGAGACACGCTCTGTAATGAAAATGGGTAGCATTTTCCTTGACAATTATTTTTACTCTTTCTTTTCATAGAGCCACTTATGGTACTCTGATTTTTCTTTTTTATTCTTACTTTTTATAACTGGGTTGATATTTTTTCTGAATCAATTAGCATATAAAGGATAAATTTTTCATTCAAGGGAATTTTTGAAACTAGTAATGTTATGCCCAGTGGAAACAAGCCTGGTTTTAGAGCTTCCTCACCTGAGATGTTCAGCAGAGCAAATGTTGCTTTCCTGTTGCTTTCCTGTTGCTTCTGTAACAAGGTAAGCTGTTTGTCCTGCACATTCTTGGACAGATGTGATAGCCTGGACTCCCTCTGTCCTTTTAATTTTAATGAGTTCTTCATTAAAAACTAGATCTGATGGCTCCTTTATCATAAGTGAATGTTTTCTTGTACTAATATCTGATTTTCTACTGCAAGGTAAAAATACAAAGGCAACAGAGAAGCCAGGAATAATAGTGTTCAGCCATGTTTTAGCTCCTTCCTCTAGTTATTCTGGTTCCTGCCTCAGCTTTCTGAAGTTGATAAGCTTCTTATTTGAAAGTTAGGGTTGCTTTTAATGTCAAATATTGGAATAAAAAAAATTGGTAAACACATTTACTCACTTTAAAAATGTATTATTGTTAATTCAGGAGATCTTAAATAATTTCCAGTGTAACAAAAAAGTTTGTTGGTGTTTTTTTTGGGTTTTTTTTTGTTTGTTTGTTTGTTTGTTTGTTTGTTTTTGTTCAAAGAAAAGAGCATGCAGTTTTACATTTCTGCCCAAGAAATTTCACTTCACTGGCAAAGACTGATAAAGGTAGGATTAAGCCACTGATACATTTTAAGTGCATAATCCTGATGGCATGAACTTCTAGAATTATCAGACAGTGCAAAGGACAGGAAAAATTGCTCTCAATACAGAAATTTCTTTTTAAAGCATTATTTGTAGTCTTTGTAAAACTGCCAAAGTAAGCTATGATTTTGGAAAGAGGTACACACAGACATCAAATCTTATGACAATAAAGTTGAAAGCAAAGTACAGGCTGGAAGGATACATCTTGAGAAGCCCACAGGAAGGACAAAAGTTCTAGTTGTTGAATCAACAGTTTGTAACACATAAGCAAAGAATGAAGAAAGAGGTTGTTGATAGTTGTCCCTGTTACTGGAGCTGAATATGTCTATGAGAAAGGGATCTGAAAGATCATCTTGGAGACAGTAAGAATTCTGTATTTGAGAAACTGAGGAGAAGGTGCAAGAGATTTAGGTACCCTGGAGTCAAGGGGACTAAAGTACTATGAAGCTGGAGTGCTACTGAACAGACAGAACTCCATGTTGGTTTAATCTTGGGGAAACCTGGAAGGCTAGAGGGAAATCCATTAGCTAAGAATAACAAAAAGCCCAGGAATCCACAACAAACCAGTAAACAAAGATCAAATTCCTTGGTTTATTTTTCCTTTTTCTAGTTTTACAAAGTGTATTGCCTTTCAGAGTATTCAGAAACATAACCTCTTCCTTCTAAATCAAAACATAGTTTAATTTCAAACTTAAATAGCATTTAAAATGAATCTGAGAAATCTAGACTTCTCTTCCGTGTGAAAAAAAGCAAATCTAAATTGAGTGAACTGTGAAGACAAATAGCATTTAAAGTTTCAATTGAAAATTTAGAGCATTTCTGTGGGCTGGTTGCATAAGTATTGATATTCAGGTGAATTAAATGGGCCCTATGAGAAGGCACTAAGAAATATTAAAAATCTTTTAGTACTTTAGTCATTTTCATATTTAAAATTCACATAATAATTTTCCACTGTATTTTGCACATGTGGAATTTAAGATATAATTATTTCAAAATAGGATTTAATTATAGTAAAATGATCTTGCATGTGATGTGGAAGACTATTCGGATTTAATAGGTCCCCACAAAATGGAACATTATCAAACCAAATGATTAGCAGGAAAGCTAATAGGAAATAACAGTGCAGAAATTAAAATAACAACATACAACTGTATACAAAAGGGAATTTTTTTAGTCTGTGCATAACTTTGCTTAATCAAATGAATTTTGATTAATCTAATGGATTCCATGATAAAATTCATGACCTATTACTCAATACTAGTTCTTTCCCAGAAAATCTTTTATATCTACTGTTAGAATGAAATACTAGCAAAAACTTAAATTAAAAATTCTTATATTGAGTTTGTATTCATCCTCCTCCTTTGGTTAGTCCAAAGTGTGCCTAATTTATGTGTTCAGCCACTGGAATGTGGTCTTTTTCCTATTACTGAAATTCATCTTGAACATTGAGTCTTTCATGCCTTGCCTACTCCTTCTCTTGACTCCTCCAAACTGTTCCTGCATAAATCTTCCAAAATGTTTTTTTCAAGATCACTGTGGTTTCTCAGAGTTTGGTTCATTATATTGTATTTAGATTATCTGACAATTTTGCCTGCTGTCATAAACTCAGGTTTATTCTTCTTACTGTAAATTCTTACTAGTATTAGTTGTAGAAGTAGACCTGTAATTCTTTGTTAAGCAGACAGGCTATTTTTAATGAAAGCTATTTATGGAACACTTCATAATTCACTTGTAGAGATTATTTATCTGCATCTTATCTACAGTAATAGAAATGAAATATCATATATATTTTTCTTTAATCTTATCTATAAAAGTTACTTAAGAAACTTATATCTGATCTTTAAAATAAAGCACAGGAACAGCAGCATTTTTTCTGAAATATTAGTTCCTTTAAGAGATTTATTTTATGTCTTCTAGTCTGGATGATTTTACTTGTAATATTGTAAAATAAAAATTTACTTTTTGTTCAAGCACTGAAGAGAGACAATTTTTCTAATATGTTATGGAGCTTTTAATCATGGTTTATGGAAACAGTAAAAACAGTTGCTGAGCTATACTGAGTTTATATTTGTCACATCTGTTGCAAAGGTAGATTATTATATTCAGTGAATGTGCTCTGAAAAAACTACTGTAATTGTTTCTGTTCTAATTGCCTGTTATGATAATAAGTCCCTGATAAGCAAAAATACATTTTTAATTATATAATCAATACACTGTTTCTAGTTCTCTGATAGATCTAGCATAATTTTTGGTTGATATGATTCATTGAGCTCAAACATATTTAATATCATGTTACTAAATAGCTACTCTATTAAATGAGTAATATGTTCTCTTTAAGCAGAGAATGAAGATGATTTTTCTTCAACTAGATGTGATTGGACTAGGAATGTCTCTTTGGAACATCAGATGCCTTAGCTTCCATAATAAATGTTGTCAGCCTTATTCTTTAAAACATGAGGAAGTAGAGGCTTTGTAGTAGTTGCAGCATTGAAAATTGAAATTCTGTAATAATTTCCACATTCTTTTTCTTTCCCAAACTGGTTTCAGAGAACTATATATAATTTTTCAATTCAGATGGAGCTATTTCCATGGGAAAAATTTTGAACAAAGAAATTTGTTGATAAGGGATTTTTAAATGCAGAGTTCAGAAATTAACTTTCTGTCTTTAACATCCCATGGAATTTACCAATTATATGGATAACAGTTTTACAGAAACTGAAGGCCTTTGCAAGATTTGGCATGAGAAATAAACTGTCACTGTTTTTTTATCTGATTTTGTCGTGAAGGTGTGCCTGTATGACTTATTTTCTTGACTATGGACCTTTTAAGACCCTTTTACATTTGTTGAATTATTCTAGTATTCTAAGAAAAAAAAAGAGTAACTTATTGCCTCTATTTTATAAAAATAATCAAATTTGCTACCAAATTCAGTAATTAGAAGATGAAATTTGCAGATTGAATTTTGATTTTTTCAGGAGACTGAAGTTCACTCTTTTATTATACCATATTTTACACTATTTCAATCAATTTTGTGGTCATCCTAACTGATCAGAGAAGTTTTAGTTTTCCCTGGGAAACATCTAAAATATGGGTGATTGGGGGTCTGAGCAACCTAGTTTAGACAGCAGTGTCCCTGCTTTTTGAAGGGGGTTGGACTCAATGACCCTTCAATCCCAACCACTCCATGTTTCTAAAACTCGTTTTCTGTGATAAATGAGTAATCCCCCATAAATCTGAATTCACACAATTTGCACTAAAATTATTCAATAGGAGTAAGTGTAAAAAAGATAGTATTTTCTTATGAAGATACTAATGAATATTTCTTATCCAGTTAAAGTAAAGAGTGAAGTTAACCACAGATTTTAAGAAGAGGGAAATGCAGAAAGAAGATGACCTGATAGATTGTTCTATAAAGGTGTGAGGGGAAGTGTCTCCACTCTTCTTGAAGAAAAATACTTTACTTCTGAGAAGAGGGTAGTATACATGAATTATAATGGTTCTTGCCATGGCCATACCAGCATAAAAAGCTCAGTCAATGAACTTATACTATGGTTAAAAAGCCTTTTTGACATCTAGGGAGTGCATTCTAACTATACACTCATTCTATGTGATCCTATTGTGGCTAAGAATAAAACAAATGTGGGTTTTTTTAAAAAAAGTACTTTTACTTATGAAAATGCAAGCTCTACATTTCAGTAGAAAAATCCAAGTCCAGACTTATGTAGCAAATAGTCCATATCTCTTCTGTCATGACAATTGGTCTTTAAAAGTTTTCTATTCTTGTTCACAAAGCAAATGATCTTTTTATTAAAAATAAATAAATGTGATTTTACTGAACTTGTTGCTAAACACAAATGCAACCAGTTGAAAAATGTATGGTATTTTTGTTAACAGTATAAAAGACTTCAGGCAAACGGTGAAAATTGTAAGAACTTGCCAAAATAAAACAAAATAAGAAATTAAGTAATTAATGTTTGCACAGCAAACTGAAAATGTGGGTTTCTTTTTGTGATGTAAAATCATAAAAAAAAAAAACTGCTAAAATGTTTTGTCATTGGAACTAATAATGTAGCAACAAGGACTTTCATCTTATTGTTCTGAATAATTATTTTTTTTCCTTTTTTTCATGCCAGCAATGTGGCTTACCTAAAATACTTTCCTCATTTTGAGTAAAGGAGACAGAACTGACTCCAAAGCAAACAGTTATTTGGGCTACAACTTCACAAGATGAGCATAGTAAAACTACCCCCCTGGAGTTTTTTTTTTCCTGAAACTGAACTATGGAGCTTACCAGAAAAATATTTTTTAAAATATTATTTTATTTTATTTTATTTTATTTTTTATTATTTTAATCTCCCCCACACACACACACACAAACTTCCCCCTTAATTTTAACTTAATCTTTTCTGCACAGAACTTTATCTGGTTGCTCTGCCCATCCTCTCATCTTGGCCCTCCAGAGTAGCAGTGCACTGTACCCACATGCCCAGAGACAGGTGCTTTGTGCTCTCCCAGGATACCAGACTTATCAATATTAAGGACAATAGTGTTATGCATCTTCTTCTTGTTGTAAGTTTGGGCTTCTTTGCTGGGGACATGACAGATCTGTCTCAGTGATATAGCTTTAGAGTGGAGCAATGAGTGCAAAATTGTCATGCAGAGTGAAAACATGGAACATGCAGCATTGCCTGAGACAACTATTAATGTTCTGTTTATTGGCTTCTGGGAGATGCAGCATCTCCATCCTTTCTGAAAATAGCTTAATGCAGGACATCTCAGATATTAACTAGGAAAGACTAGGAACAAATGGCAAATGACCACACAATGAGAAATGTAAGGCAGAGTACAAAAATTAAGTCAGCTGTGAAAGAAAAAGAAAACTTGAAAGGGAAATAAACAGAAATAGAAAAGCACCACAAACATTGAGAAATCAGAGATATGTTAAAATTCATAGGTGTATGATATCCAGCTGAGTGTCAGCAATGCAATATACATTTATAGCCCTGCTTTCCTTTCAAAGGGTTCCACTGAACAAGCATGTTCTCTTGACTGCACACTGCGACTGACAGTGCTTCTTTCTTCTCTTCTGCAGCTTCTTTTTTTGTTCTGCACTTAAAAGCACTATTTTTAGCAAATTGAGGCAAGCAACTCATACTTCCTTTAGCTGCTTTTTTGTTGAGGTACCTCAGGGTGGGAAAGACTTTACATCCCATCAGCTTAGTGTTTTCCTGACCTGAGCAGGAGAGAAGGGGGTAGCCTCTCAGATATCCCTTCAGCTATCACAAAAACCACCATCAGAGAGTTACAAGTTCTTGTGCCAGCATTTTCCAGTTGCTACATATGATCCATATAGCTCCTGTGCTTGGTGGAGCTTGTGATTTTTGACATTTTTAGCCTGACTTTATTAGGGTACATATTATATGACCTGTGGAGTGAAATAATTTGTTGCAACAACTTGTTAAGAGCTAATATTTTATATCGATGGCCTTTATTTACAAGTTAAACTCCTATTCCCTTCCACCAGTGAGTAAGGTAGAGGAACACTTTTTCCTCCAGATGGAACATTGCCAGGATCACCCCAGCAAAGTGAAGTGATCAATAATTAACTAATCAATACAGAGTGACTGCACTGAGATTCTCTGCTTTAGATCTTCGCAGAACTGAATTTCTTTCTTAATTTTTTCTTTCCATAAAATACCTCTAGCACATGTACATACATATGTGTGTGCACATCCACACATAGGTATAAACATGTAGAATTTTTTATAATTATTAAATCTTCAGCTCAATTCATATGCAGGTGCCTATATATCTGTTTTATTTAGTTGCATGCTGCCTCCAACAGCAATTAGAACAAGCAACTTCTTTTTCTACACCTAAAAATCCAAGCAAAACAGAAATTACCTAGAAAGCAAACCCAAAATTTGGTTTGTGGTAAACTGTAGTATGTGGCTAGATAGTTGAAAATTTGGATAGCCCGGGACACTCTTGGCCCTGCTGGCTGTCAGGGCACTGCTGGCTCATAGGCAACTTGCCATTGACCAGGACCCCAAGGTTCCTATCTGCAGGGCTGTTCTCCAGCCCCTTGTTCCCTAGCATGAGATTGTGTCAGAGGACATTTAGGTTAGAGTTTAGAAAAAGGTTCTTCACCCAGAGGGTGTTTGGGCACTGAACAGGGTCCCCAGGGAAGTGGTCACAGCACCAAGCCTGACAGAGCTCAAGAAGCAAAGTAGCCAGGACTGTGCTCTCAGGCACATGGTGTGACTCTTGGAGATAGCGCTGCACAGAGGCANGGCTCATAGGCAACTTGCCATTGACCAGGACCCCAAGGTTCCTATCTGCAGGGCTGTTCTCCAGCCCCTTGTTCCCTAGCATGAGATTGTGTCAGAGGACATTTAGGTTAGAGTTTAGAAAAAGGTTCTTCACCCAGAGGGTGTTTGGGCACTGAACAGGGTCCCCAGGGAAGTGGTCACAGCACCAAGCCTGACAGAGCTCAAGAAGCAAAGTAGCCAGGACTGTGCTCTCAGGCACATGGTGTGACTCTTGGAGATAGCGCTGCACAGAGGCAGGAGTTGGACTTACTGATCCTTGTGGGTCCCTTCCAGCTCAGTTTCTTCTATGGTTCTGTGGTTCTGTGATCCTGTGTTGAAAATGAGGATGCTCAGAGATCACAAGAATTTCTCTGAGTAGGTAAGGTAAAAAGTGAGTTTTGAACTTGGTTCCCTAACCTAGTATTTACATGAACACCACTGTGATATTTGGACCCCTGCAGTGCAAGAACAATTCAGTGTAAATTCTCTTAATACTTTTTACTGCAGACTTTTATGTAGTCATGAAGTATTAGACAAAATTTTTTATAAGACAATTATTTTTTAAAAGTAATCAAGATTTCTTACATTGTTATTCTCTAAGTTATTAAAGTTTAAATCTGATGAATACTTTTCCCTGATACACCAAGCTAATTGCATAAGTTTCAGTAAACACAATATTTAATATCACAGAACTAGCATCCAACTATCCAAGAGCGAAGAAGTCAAGGTCTTAGAGTCAAATTATTTTAAAATGTCAGTCTAATGAAAATGGCATGCTAAAAATAAACAAAAGACTGTTGATGCATGGGTTTCTTACTTTGTATTCAAATATTTTAAACTCCTGGGTACCAGAATTCTGACTCTAAGACACAGTAATGAGGTCTGGCATAAGTAGACAGCTACATTGTTATGAGGAATAATTGGTTGTAATATGTACTCAGTGCAAACTGCAATTGTACAGAATAAAATGCATTTTGCATTCAACAGAGCATTAGCACTGAAAATTTTGAAGTCTCTGAAATGACATGTAGAGCCATAAGACATCACAAACAACATGAAAAAAACCAACTTTGCAACATCCATTATAAAGAAAAATCTTAAATAATTTGACAAGAATATACTAAAACAGTACATAATACAACATCTATGTAATGTATGAATGCAACTCTTTTGAAAATATGATCCAAGAAAAAAGGTAGACTATGCTTTGCAGTAAATCTCATGTACATCTTTTAATATGATAGAAAAAGTTCAAAATACAATCAATGCAGGCAAGATACTAGCATTCCTTTGTTTTTTTACTGGACTACATTAGCAGGATGTCTCAAGGTCACTGATGATTTAAAGTTCTGCTACTGCCAGTTCTGAGTGCTTTCAGAGAAAGCTTGCCAGGCTCAGAACCTATTCAGTCACGTCACTGAGGGTGAGATTCATCTGGCCGAATCTACACATCTCTTTGTACATGTGGATGGTGATCTAAACTCTTTGTAATCAAAGGAGAGATTGACACCTCCAGGGTGCAATTCATCTCCTCCCAAAGTAGAAGCCTAAAGTAGGTCATATGAATCATGCCCTAGAGTGTCTATTTCTTCCTGCTAATTATGAAGGTAACATAGAGGGGGTATCTCTGCAGTAGATATCTAAAGATAGGCTAGATGAAAAGCACCCAAATAAGTGGAATAAGTCAATAAACGAAAATCATAGGAATAAGAGATTGTAGTGGATTGCTGCTGCCCGGAGTGGTGGCAGCATGGCTTTTTGTTCTACCTGGGAAAGCGGGAAGGTTTCAATGAAGAGATGAATATGCATGAAAGCCCAAAAGCTATTGGTTGTTGCCGCGCTGTCACTCTCGGACTCCTCTGTATTTGATTGGACAGTCCTGTGTTATCCACGCCCAGGACAAAGGTTTTAAGAATGCTATCCCACCCCGAGCTCGGGGCTTTTGGGGGACAGCAGCTGGAATAAACTGCTTGTTCACCTGGAAGCCAGTCTCCCTCATCCTTCTCCAGAGAAATCCTATGTATGTTATAAATCGCCCCCTTCTCTTTCCTGCAAGCTCACACGCACACACGGGACTGTCTGTATCTCCCCCGAAGTGGGAGCACCCGGCAGGTCCCACACACCGAGCCGGGACCACAGCAGCTGCAGGAGGGAGAGGGACTGGAGAATTTTTCTAACAGTGGATGGCAATTTATCACTCTTTTTGGTGTGAGCAAATTTTCAATTCCATTGGTCCAGCCTTGACAATCATCCTGCAGAAGCCCTTTTGTGTAACATAAGGTGTGAAAAAACTGATTACAAACACATGATAGTGCTTCTAACTATAAACATAATTTTGATGTAAGTACTGTTGTAATGAAAAAGTAACACTATCATAGTATGGGTATCTATGAATACCAACAACTAATTGCAGACTCATGAAAGACTCAATCCTGTTGTTGACTCATGAAAGCTTTACAAGATAGAACAGCAGCTCTACAGCTCACATTGATCATTAAGTTTTCTAATAAAATCACTTGTATTTTAAAATTGTACTGCATTCTCTTAAAGACAGAAATAAAGGCCTTTTCACCCATTCATCCCTTCTAAAAGCAGAAGAAATGCAAAGGCTTGTGGAAATACAGAAGTATTTAAAAGGTCAGTAATCCATTTTATTCCCAGAACTTTTAGTAAAATGAAGCAGAGAACTAGTCAGTACTGCACTGACCATAGATTGAAATCAGGGATGTGATGAGAGACTGTGTATGTATTTGGCAACCACATCTGGCTGTGTTTCTGCCACACATTTTTGTATTCCTGGTGAAAGATGTTAAGGAACACAAGCAAGTTCATACAGAGCTACCTCCCACTCTGCTCCACACTATTTATTTGGTTCTAGAGATTTACACTGCAGTTCCCTCCCTGTGTATATTTTCAGGGAGCAGTACATTCTCCCCAAGGTGGCCAGTGGGGAACATTCCACCTCCCATCAAGGTGCAGGGCAGCTGGGGCACCATTGTAGGGCTGAAATAGGGTTCTGAGCTAAGGGCAGGGTAAGAGGACCATATTAAGGGGTGGATGGTACCTTCAGGGCATGTGGTGCCCTCAGGGCCCTGACATGTTATTGTTATTTTGAACACACTTTATTAATTTACTGCACTAACTTTCTGTCTAAACTTGGTTTTCTGTTTCTTGTAACTGATGAATCAGTTTAGCAACATGCTAAATGTTTCTGCTCGTAATTATTTCAAATTAAATTTAATTTGCTTTGATAAACATAATGAAATTCATCTCTTGCCACCACCCCACGTGTGCCCGGCTAGCTGGATCTTCGTGGGCCGTGACACTTCCTCACTAGAGCCGACAGCACAGGGCTATTTGGTTTCCTTTGGGGTGGCACAGGCTCGCTGGTGGTATCAGCTCGAGCGTCCTTAAAAGGACAAGCAGTGATTTCAGCTCTGCTGTCCTGAAAAGGACAGGCAGTGACAGCTCTTATAAGGAGGTGCTCCTAAGGAGAGGCAGGAGTCAGGCTTCTTATTGAAGAGATCTTTACCGCACACAGCTCCAGGGCAAAAATCCCTTACCAGGCAATAGCACTCTCTTTTATACTGTAGCTAGGGGGTGGGGATTTAAGACAGACCAATGGGTGAAGGGATTGAAACAGTAACCAATCAGGGAGAGGATCAAAAAATAACCAATCAGGGAGACAGTACAAACAAGGAAGTAACTGGGGAACCAATAGCAACTGGGGATCTGGAATACATTAACTGAGGGTTATGTGACTTCTAATTGGCAAAACTTCTGGAAAAGTCCTTGGGGAGCCATTTTGTTTGCCTAACAACCATTATAGAACATAAGATAAAATATATAAAACTATACAAAACATTAAACTAAACATCATCTGCTCTCCAGGGGAATGCAATCTCTCTTGTGGTAGCTTTCTGGGCTACCACAATCTATCTTCTTACCCAGCTTTCAAATTTTTTTTTTCCCCTTTTTTGATGGAGTTTGCACACACAAAGGTTGCAGTCACTCAAACATACCAAACTCAGTCTATTACTTATACTGAAGATGATCCTTACATGTTTTACTACACAATTTTTAGCTTTCAATATTTACAAGGAAGAATCCTCTAATATTAATCTATCATTCCACAAGCAGCTTAAGGAAGCTCTACAACGAGAACAGAAATGTGTTGCAGCCTTTGAAAACAGGTCTTTGCAAAAAGGATGAGGTTAAAAGGAGTCCTTTCTGGTTTCCATGTTACATTTGCATAACCAATCTCTTACACATTTAAAAAGTCATGAGGCAATTTTTTCTTAGAATATGTGCAGTATTTTCTTTCATTTGTTTCACAGCTAATTTTTTCTTAGAATAACTTTAAGCATAATGATATCAGACTGAAAAGTCACACTTTAGTTAAAAGTCTTAATGCTAATCTTACATTTAATACTAATGTATTTTTGTAGATATTTAAAATTTAGAATTAATGAATTTTATTTCCATAATTATTATATTTTTCAATGTTTCATGGATAAATTGATTTCAAAATCAGGAGAGTAAACTGTCACAGATAAGAAAGATTGAAAATCAGACTTGCAAAAAAAAAAAAAAGAAACACGATATCAAGGACAAAAAATAGAGTCAGAAAATGAGACATTTACACTGCCACCAACAGGCCTAAGATTTTTTATAGTGCTATGAAAGCATTTTTTTGTGATTTTACAGGCAATGTGATAGCAGTCTATTATGGGTCTCAAACATGGAGCAAATTCAATATAGAGAAGATAACACAGTTACTCTGATGACATCTAGATCTTCTGAGTCTATCCTTCTGTTGTCTATTTTTGTTGTCTATTTTTTAGATATAAATTCTTAAAAATTAGGAAATCTAACTTCTTCAATATCAAACCTAATGTAATTTATAATTGTCAAATACTTCTTCAACTATCTGGTTACATATATATCTTTAAATATTTGTAAAATACTCTTGATTTTTGTATGAATAGTCTCTTTTCCGTCAGTTCTTATGAGATTTGTAACTTAAACTTCCTAAAAGCTCTGCTTGCCCTTCTCTGAACTTGTCCTAATATATACTTTCCAGAAAGTCAGGTTCCACAAGACTGTAATTTTTTAAAGTGATATCTGTTGTACTTAAATTGATGGTAAGAACACCCATTGTAAAGCCAGAATGCAACAGAACATGGGGTTTCAGTGGAGAAACAGAAATAAGAAGCAAAAACAACTACCAGAAAAAGCTGGAGAATTAACTTAATCAAGCTAATGTGAGTGATGCAATTTTTTGCAGTGGCAAGTGTTTGGGGGTTGTTTTTTGGAGTTTTTTTTTGGCTTTCATAAGTCAATTCTATTATAAACTAATTTGGAGAGAGAACATCTGATTCTTGGAGATTATCTTTCAGCACAGCATGCAAGAATTTGTTCTACATTTCTGAGTGACAGTAGCAGGAGCTGCATGCCAAAATCCCCATTTGCCATCTATCATCATTACTAAGCACTATCAACCAACAGCACTTGGGTGCCTCCTGCACAGGCTTTTCAGCCAGGAAACTGCTTGTACTGAAATATTTCATTTACAAACTTATTTGTAAACACAAGCATCTGATTTTTAGCTGAATCCCCCTAAAATGGAAATGAGAAATGTTTTCTAGACAGGCATTTTTGAAATTCTCATTACAGTTCAGTTGGAGCTTGGTAATTTAAAATTAAAAGAAATAGGACTTATTTTGACAAGAAAAAACGAAGCAGAGCAATGACAGCAGAAAAATTCACTTTGGGTGAAGGAAAGCATAGCATGCATTATTTAATTATCTTTCTAATTAATTATATATATACTATAACTGCATCAAGACAGTTATAGTACTGTCTTCCCTTCATGATTTTCCTGGCCTCTTCAGAAGGCAGCAGGCTTCAGTTTTGGCTTAGCAGATATTGTACACTCGGTTCCTCATAAAGACTCACTGTATCACTTTGTAGTTTCTAGTCAAACCCATTTTGATGGCTTCTTGAGCTGCTTTCCAGAGCAATAAAAGTGTTTAACATGACAGTGCTGTCTCAGAGTCCAGAATCTAGAAATTCCTTCTAGGACTCATCTTTGTCTCTCTCGTTTTTAAAGATGCATAAAGCTGTAAAGACAATATTTAATATTCAGTACACACTGCCTGACTATATAATTGGAATACTGGTGAGATTAAATTCAGCATCTAAGGTTAGGCATATTGGCTAATTTAGACTTAATCATATTTCCTATGCTCACTTTAGAATAGGTTTACCTGGTGAGCAAGTAATATCACAAAAAATAAGTCTTGGTTGCTTAGAGACCACACACAGTGTTTAGTTATAAGTGTAACTTTTAAATACCTGAAGTTTATTTTAGGTGAGACAAGTTTTTTCAAGTTCCCCAAAGAAATTAAAACAAACAGAAAAATCTATCAAGACTGGTTTTGTCTGCAAAAGAATCTGTTTCCAGAAAGTTAGAAAAAGTGACATTACCTCTTTGCAAGCTTAATGGTTTTATGAGAACTCTAGAGAACTCTTAAAGAACTGTTCTCTTCAAGAATATAAGATGCATAGAGGCAGTCATCTGCAAAGCGAAAAGAAATAACACATAAGGGTGGTCTCTTGTTTATGAATTATGAAAAACCATAGGAGAGGGAGAAAGGTATTTAGGATTTTTCCTCATTTATTAGCATTCTGAAACACTGGTTTCAAAGCTGTGACTCTGCTGGTCTAGGAGGATAACAGTGGCCTGTTGTGGCAGCCTATGTTGCCTCTTCTAACTTGGTATTTCAAGTGGAGGCTACAACACACAGAGAAGGACATTGATGAGGCTTCAAAAACTGCAGATTAGATAGATATAAAGTAAACAAAATAGGCAGAAGCAATGAAAATGGGATCAAATTTGTACTTTACATCAGCAGGGTGATCAAGGATGGCATTATGCTGAATATTCCTCTTAGGGTTGTGAAGCTGAAACTCACACACTTAGGGAATGTCCTAGAGAATCTACAAATTTTCTTCACCAGTCACATGAATATTAATATTTACAATTTTTGCTTGGGGGAATATGACACAGAAAGTTTCTGATATAAAAACATCTCCTTATCTCAAGAGCACGAAAAATAGGAAAGACCCATAGGTTTCAAAGGATGATTTTTTAAAAAAAGGAAAATATGTATTCAGAATTATTTGTCCAAACAATGTTTACTCATCTGTTTACTCAGCTCTACCCAGGTAGAGCATCTTCTGATGAATGCTAAGAAATGTAACAACAGCTAAGGGCAAGTAGAGACTTCTGATAGTAGAGGTAGCTGACCACTTTATTGCAAATTATTGGTGGTAGAAGGTTACTATAATGTTAAAATTCTGAATATAAAAGTCCCAAAAAATATTTTACCTAGCCTTATAGCCACATGTTTAGTTGGGTTTTTTTAGTTAGTTAGTTAGTTAGTGAGTGAGTGAATGAGTGAGTGAATTAGTTTTGTGATTTTCTTTCTCTCTTAAATATGACTCTGTGGATTTTTCCATTGCAGAAACTGCTCTTTTTACAGCTCTAATTACACCCACTTTCAGTATGAATGGCTTCCTTTGTTGCTGCAAATGGATTTACTGTAAATAAAAAGTACAGGAAGATCTGTGATTGAGTTTCATAAATTCAGACCATCATACAAGAGCAAAAAGTATAAATTGTGGGTAAATTAACTTTTCTATAAGTTAGAGACTGACTTTGAACATCTCTTACAAGATCTGAAGTGAAGTCTGACATACAGTATTACACAAGTATGCAAAATTGCTCTTTGCAGTAATTTGGAACAGTCTCTTACTGATTTTACTTACAAAATCAGAGTATGAAGTTGAGTTACAATACATGAAAGCAGAGAAAAATCTTTAGACATGCATGAAAGTTGTTGTTTTTGTTTAGGGTTTTCAGGAATTTTTTAGCCAAAAATTGCCTCTTGCCTGCCCAATGAGAGTGTGCATAATTTTTGAGAGTACGTTAATTTTAGTGGGATCTATGATAATATCACTAATGGAAGAGGAAGAGGAAGAGGAAGAGGAAGAGGAAGAGGAAGAGGAAGAGGAAGAGGAAAAGGAAAAGGAAAAGGAAAAGGAAAAGGAAAAGGAAAAGGAAAAGGAAAAGGAAAAGGAAAAGGAAAATTTATTTGGATGTGTGTCCTTAAAATGCTTTGATTCTCCAAAATTTTGTCATTTTAAAAGGACAAGCACATTCATCTTGCTGCACATGGAATTAATAAATAAATTGGTAACTGCTTAGCGTAGGTGCCACTGTCACAGAATCACAGAATACGAGTTGGAAAGGCTCCACAAGGATCATTGTGTCCAACTCCTGGCCCTGCACAGGATCACCCTGTCAATAATGACTCTTTGGAAACATTAGCATTTCCTATATTTGAGAAAAAATAAACAGACTTTTTCACCTAATCAAGTTTTTAATAGGAGTTACTAAAAGTTTTTTGCCCTTTATTTTTCAGTGGGCTAGACTACATATTTTGTTTTCAGCCAGCACAGTTTCTTCAATACTACCTTTTGTATTACCTTATTGTCCCCTTTCTCACTTTGTCATTTGAAGGACTTTGTAACATTCTAATAATGAATTTGCTGACAACTACCATATCCCATCCCATCTGCACTGGCACTAACTGCAAACAGTTCCATTTGAATTCGACTCAGTAGATTCACATGATCATTCAGACTTCTGCAAACCTTTTAATAGTCTACCTCTTCTTTATTCCTCACATACATACCTTCCTTTTACTCTTCTCCAAGTTTTTTATTTTACTTTTTATTTCAAATGCTAAGCTCACATCCTTCTTCAAGAAACCTTCTGTGAATTTAGTCTGATTTGGCTTTTTTGTGGTAAAAGAAAAATAGGAAAGATGTGTTGACATGGCTTGATATCTCTGTGAGGGAGGACAAAAGGAGATTGATGACTCAAATTTTGTCAGCTGAATACTGTGCAATAGCACTCTGGTTTAGGGTGAATAGCTGGTGAGTTTAAGGAATTTGTGCTGGGCAATGATTTCTTTTGATAACATCTGTGCTCTCCAGCAAAGAAAGGCAGGGAGTCAGAGAATTTAATTTTGGAAATCCATGGCAGGAGGATGGTTGCAGTAACATCTGTGTGCAGCCACACAGAGGAGAAGTATGCACTTCCAGAGTTCAGTTTAGGGAAGAAGAGCTCTTATGCTACCTGAATTGCCTCTGGGTGAGCTCCTGGCTCTCTGCTGATCACAGAGGGAGGTGCCTTTGGCACAAAGTTTAGGTGGCAAAAGACAGGCAACATGAATGTTCCTTAAGAGAACCTGTGGGCTGCTTTCCAAACAATGTGTCCTGTGCTACAAACACAGTCTATTTGTGTGTCCTGTGAATACCACAGCTTTTGCAGCCATTGACTCTCATTTTCATTCTGAACTTGTTTTGTCTGGGTAAACTAGCTTAAGATCCTACTGAAATAATATTAAGGTACAATTATTAACAGATACCTGCCTGAATTAAGGTACAAAGGAGACCATATGCCAACGTCAATAGCAAGGATTTTTATTTAACAGGAAGTGAGAGAGAGAAAAAAAAGAAGAGGGGAGGGAAGAAAGACAGTGAGAGGAGAAAGAGATTATAATCACCACCATATGTGCACCTGCAGTGTCCCACTGGCTCTTCTTCTTGTTCTGATCTTCTAGGTGGTGGGGGTCTCCAGAGCGTCCCTCTGGAAGTACAATCCAAGTCCCAGGTATCCAGAGACATAATGTGTCCTTCCCACAACTTGGGATGCTATGTCTGTATGCAGCTGCTTCCTTTCCTACAGTTTGTCATGGTGGGAATTTTTGTCTGGATAAGTTATCCAGATGCTTCTCCCTGTTTTTGCTGTCTGCATTCCCACAGTCTGTACAATGGAATTTTGTCCAGTGAGTTAATTCCAAACCTGTCACCTCTGTGTAGGCCTGAAATTAACACCTTCCTGTTTTCCACCTGCACCTGTTGTGGTGGCTTATGTTGTAGGGACAGTTTTTGAGCTATTTTAGCTGCATTCTTTAAGTCCTGAAAACTGAGGTAGCTCTGTTGGGTTCAGTGAAGATGTGCTAATTCTTGTGAAGTACAGCTCTTGCCCATGGAGCACTGAGATTACTTTTAGCTTTTCTGTGGGTACTCTAAATGTTCAGATATATTTTTCTCAATCATTTGTAATGTTAGAACAAGGATGGACTTGAAGGCACGTAGATTTGTGATGGCTACTTGATATCAGCTATTTCTCAAAGTCTGTTTTGCTGCCACAGGCAGCATCTTCACTTGTTGTTTTTAGAAATCCTCACTGCCTCTGTGACATTACTGTTCATGCTGTTAAACACTTGAGTTTTCCCTAAATCTTCAAGGCTTGACAAGGCATCATCTCACTGATGCATTAAAAAAGCTGGAGAAAAAAAGGAAGAAAATTTCATTGAGGATACTTATTTGCAAATTTTTAAAGTTATTTCTGTGGCCTTGTTTAGAACCATCAGACATAACAGGAAAAAGATATGTAAGATTTTAATAGCTGTCTAGAATCATTAAAGCATTCAGTTCTCATTAAAATTAATGGTATTTATTCTTCTATTACAGTAATTTCTGAAAATCACAACCATATCTACTTTTAAAGTTCATTACCCATAACTGTTTTGTATTGTGGAATGAATAAATTTTTCTTTCCTGTTTCTGTCCCCAATTGCAGTTATAAATAATAGAGGAATTTTTTTATTGCATACATTATTTTTGTATCAATTGACAGGTTCCCAGATTCACAAAATATTTTTGAATAACTTGTGACATCTGATTTGTTCACACTCTTTTTAGAAAAACTAGGCATATTTTTCTATTCATCAGAGGACCAGAGCCTGCTGAAGAATTTGTATACTGCGTATTTGCATATCTACTGATCCCTTTGCATCCTACTTTAGATATAATAAGCGATATTTTATATTATCTTATTTAATTTTTTTTTTTTAGTGCTTGTCTCCCTGTACCTGTTTTTCTCTTCATATTAACACAGTGGTTGATTTACATTTTAAAAGCAAGTTTTCTTTTGAAACTCTCTATGGGAACAGAAGACTTTTTTCATATTTCTGAGTTTCATTTTCTTTGTAGGCAGATAAATGGCAAATGTGAAGAAACTGGGAAAAAAGAGAAGGCAATGACTTTGATTTGTTTTGCAGTTTCTAAATCCTTAAAAAAGGTTTTGATCTTTCTGTTCCAGTGAAAGGGTTCAGTGCTTTTCAGTAAACACATTGGTACTTTATGGGAAGTACACTACACAGCATTCAGACTAGCATTCTGAAACTTCTGGGGTGCTTGGCAAAAATACCACAGGATAATCAATAGCTACAATGCTTCCTATATGTAGGAGCTTATTCTTTCCATCATTTGGGGTATCATCTTAAAACCTATCCACTTAGGGTAAAATCTTGCAATTAATTCAAAAGCAAAGGTCACCCAATCTGATTCTTGGAATTCCCATCAGTGATTAAGTGTGTTAGGGGTAATGAGTGAAAAGCAGTCTTAGCTTGTTATTGCATTGCCTTTCCCACTCTTCCACTCTCCCCTCTTATGTCCATGTTCACTGTAGTGGTTTCACGTTCACCAATTTCTGTTTTCCAAATTTAGTGTAGTGGTCTGAGTGTTTACCACAATCATTTACTTTTTTTTCTGCTGTGAGATAGATTAGGAGAAAAGCAAAGCAGGCTCAAACTTAAAAGGTATAAAGATAGGTTTATTAACAAACACTAAAAGAAGAGTATGAGAATCAAAATGAAACTTTCCAAACACTTCTCCTTCCAACAACTATTCTCTTTCCCACTAACAACATAAAGAGACAAAACCTGAGATTTTCAGTCAGTTTCACCACTTTAAAATAGTCTTTTATCAGTTCTTAGGGAGAGGAGCCTCTCTTAGAAATCTGATGGAGACATTGCTACAAGAAAAGAACAGTGGCTTCTGTGTCACAAATCCTCAGCCACCCAGGAACTCTGCAAACCGTTAAGTTCCTCCCATTTGGCAGCTTTCTCACAGCTGCACTCATGGGCAATATCAGCTTATTTAGGGTACAGTTCAAGGATTACTGTTCTAGTATAAAACAAAGATTCTCTCTTCATTTAACTCTAAAATTATCTTCATCTCAAGAAACAGAGGTCTCCTTTTTCCCTGGGAGCAGAGAGCTTCATATCACTTTGTATTCCTCTGGTCAAAATTCTCCATTAGATCACAGCTATATCAGTCCATGGCTATGACTAGAACTTTGCATCCCCCTAAAAAGCACTCTATGAGCTACAGGGATGTTTTAGCCCATTCTCCATGGCCTCACAAGAGAAGTCCAGCCCAAACTAGGCAACTCCTCCATCCTCTCTCCCATTTGGGACTTAACTATCTTTCTCTTTGTTGACTTCAATCTCATGCTGTGTCTCTCCATGTTTCATTCTGGCTGTTCTCTCACTAAGAGAGAGGTTAGTGCTTTGCAAGTTTCATCTGTCAAAAAAAGAGTTAAAATCTCTCCCATGCAGAGGGCATGATACAGTGGTGACCAAAGGTGATAGGGTCAGGCCTCACTGGGCTGGATCAGGGCCTCAAGGCTCTGGCTGCTGTGGGGCCACTTGCCTGGCTGTAGGGCCACTTGCCCGGCTGTAGGGCCACTTGCCCGGCTGTAGGGCCACTTGCCTGGCTGTAGGGCCACTTGCCTGGCTGTAGGGCCACTTGCCCGGCTGTGGGGCCACTTGCCCGGCTGTAGGGCCGCCTTTCGCCTCAGCAGCAGGTTCTCTCACACGGCTGGGCCCCTCCCGGCAAGGGGCCTTGGTAACAGTTGCTGGAGTACACTGGGGGAGAGAATGGCCAGAATCTTCTCACGGGGCTTAGGCCTCCTGGGCCGTGATGGAGGCGCAGCTTATAGCAGCAAGATTTTAACTGCACAGCCCGATCCGGCCAGGACAGGGCACAGTCTCCTCCCCTACCCCTGACTGGGAGTCACCAGGCCTGACAGGCTGCTCAGGAAAGGCCCGGCCCAGGCAGGCCCCGGCAGCCCCCCGGGAGCGGGGCTAGTTTACCTCTTCCAGGGCAGGAAGAAAGAGGAAATTTCCTGGGATTATTCCATTTTTAACCTGTGTAGTCCAGAGGCATATCCCTATATTTGATTGGTTAATCTGGTTGTCAGTTTCAAAGACAGTCACTAATTGATTTTGCTATAACTTTTGTGAAAAAAATCACTTCCATGCTAAACCAGCACATTCACACATTGTCTCAGTCTGTAAGCTCTTTGGGGCATCAAGAGTCTTTTTATGTTAGGGAAAGCATGAAATGCAGCGGGGTTAGGGTTTGTGGTACCTGATATCTTAGTAAAAATAACAAAGAAAATGTTCCTGGTGAAAAGACAGGTCATCAATTTTGTTATTATACCCTGAGATAATTCTGGCCCTGTGTTTTTCTAGAACTTTGACTACTTTTCCTTATTTACCTTTCTTGCCTAGTTTTACTGTTTATGGTCAATTAATAGTTTCTAATGTGTTCTTTTAGTAAAATTTAATTTTATGTTAGAGTCATAAGTCACTAATGCTATTTTTTTATAAAGTATCATAAATTTAAATTCTTAAACATTCACTTAGCTTTTCTTTGTGTTCAAGTGGTTTTATGAGATATGTCAAACAGATCTGGATTCAAGTGGAAAACCAACACTATTTATAAACATATTGCATTTTGGGATGTTTAACTAAATTAATTATGTTATCTCATCTCCTGTGCTTCCCTTTAGACTGGTAAAAGTTCTCAAATTAAATGTGTTTCTCAAAATCAAAACCTCTGATGTTAATAAAATTAACATCAGATATGAATAACAAGCCCTTCTGTTTAGACTGCTGAACTTTGAATCAGAGTTGAACAGCTACATGTTGCTCGCATGAATGGTTGAAGGCTTTCTTTTCTGGAGTGTTTTGGCCTGTGAAATCTGTGTATCTCTGGTTTCCACAGTGAACTTCACACACCTTGCAAGCAGTTCATTTGGTGTAGAACTGCAAATCCTGGACCTCTGCACTACAGTAGTTGTTTCAAATTTCTTTTTTATCCTGAGAAGACTCCTCTAGTCTCAATGGTAATAAAATCTATAGTATTTGTGCCTTTGAAGCCGCTCTGTTTACCATTATCAAGTCCTGTGTTGACAAGTATGATACAGAAGGGGTATGACAAGTATGATACAGAAGGGGTATAACAAGTATTGTATGTGTTATATTCCTGTTGAGCATTAGTGCATCTGCTTTCACAATTGTTTTCACAGATGGAGCTGTAGAAGCAGACCATTTTCACAGGCTCATGGAGTAACTTGGGATTAATGAGACACAGGAGGTTTCTAGCCCAACCTCCTGGTCAAGGCAAGGTCAGTGCAGGCTGCTGGGGCAGGGCAGTATCCAGTGTGGTCTTGCAGACTTCCTAGATGGAGACACAACATCTCTGAAAAACCTTCTCAGCTGCTGGACTGTCTTCATGAGGAAAATTCTTCTTCCTATATTCAGACTGTACCTCTCATTTCAAACTGTGCTCACCATCACCCATACTTCTAGAACGTAGAATAGGCTTTGTGGAGAGTCTGGCTCCATCTTCCTTATGACCTCTGTGTAGATAGATACTGAGGGCCTCCCTGGCAAGGTCAGTAAGGCCTTCAAGTTTTCTAAGCTGAGTCGTGTGGAGAAGTCTTTGTGAGCTTTCCCACACCCCTGAGGTGATCAGTAATAAACTCCCTCCAAGGCAACAACCTCACTGGCTTCTCCTCTGATCTGACCCACAAGTTAGTACTCAGCTAATGCCCTACAAGAGGTGCACAAGCCTACACTGCTCCTTTACATCCTTGCTTTCTTGTCCTGCCCTTTCTGAAGATCCATCCAGACTAGCACTGCAGTCAGGTGAGCTGTCCCATCTCATCCCAAATGTTCCTCTCCTTGCTGCACTGTGGGAGCTGTGCTCGTCTACTTCTTGTATGCTCCCCTGCCCCATCATCCCCCACTGCAGATTGAGGCTGCCTCATCAGTGCAGACAGAAGGCAGAGGCACCCTCTGACCAGTATTGTCAATGCTTTTAATAGTGATAGTGCTCTGGGAATACAGTCCAAGAGAGGCTTTTTGAAGTAAGCAGAAAATGTATGGAACAAAACCTATTTTTACTTGTGGTTGTTATTGGGTTCTCCAGATTTTAGAGGCCATTGTGTTAATCCTATGAGATGTATAATTCTTAAAAGGTGAAAATATTTCCATCTGTAAATATCACTACAGTCATTTGCCTAGAAAGACAATTCTTTAAGGTTTGTTTTTCACACTGAATATGGTGTATTGATTTACTTAAAGCCCAAACAATGTTTTCCTTAGTAGGAAATAG
>VWYE01009234.1:436057-565661 GCA_013398995.1 Alaudala cheleensis | reverse complement strand
AAATGCATTTCAAATGCTCTTCCCATTATAAAGCATGCAGCCAGAGCAGTCACCCAACCATGGCAGAGGAATCTGTAAAAATGAAGATAGGCTGGTGTAAATCAAAAAGTGAGGCTCGAATCCTGAGAGTTCTGCAACTGCGAGGAGTGTCACATCCAACAGGATGCAATATATAATGGGTATGTACCACACCAGTTACAAGAGCATGACAAATGGCCTTGCAGGCACCACGCTGGCTCCATTTATACTGTTTCCTTTCTGAGGCAGGATGGGAGCTCCGTAATGTCTACAATATTTTGTTGCTCTATTGAACCTCCTCTGCTGAGAGGAGAGACAGCCGAGTGTGTTCCACTCGCATTCTCTCAGGTATCATCCACAAGATCCATAAGAATTCAATAACGTGAGAGCTCAGCTCTTGTGTTTGTTGGAAAGGATTTACTCTGCTTTCTTTGGGGTAATTATGACTGATTGTAATAAGCACAGATACAAACTGTTGATCTTTGCCTTCAGAACCACAGACTACAAGTTACATGCAAGGTGAGGACAGTTACAAGTCAGTTCCAAGGCTGGAGACTTTAAAAAAATGGTGATTGCATTTAGTAGATTATAATTCCACACTTTTTATATAATCATTGTTTGCAATTGTTGTGAAAGTTTTACTTGCACAGATGGTTTCTGGATTCCAGGCCAGGGCAAGTGCATTTTGCAGCATTCCTTGTAAATCCCATCTCAAACTACAAAGGCAAGGGTCCTGATGGGAGCCCACAGCCCCTTCCTGCTCCCCTGCTCTTTGCATAAATAGCCAAAACAGGAGAACATATGCAAAGCTCCTGGGTGGGGATTAGTTGGGCTTCAAGCACCTTGGTTATTTCATGGGTGGAGCCTGGGATAAGTTTTCCTGAGCAGCACAGCAGCATCTGAGCTGCAGCTTCCAAGGACAGTGGGCTTTTCCCTAGCAGTGCCGCCTCAGCTCCTGGAAATGCTGTGGAAGATGTTGTTTTTTGTTCAGAAAGCCAGGTATCTATGACTTCTAGTAGCCCTTTGTTTCCCTGAATCCGCTGGGATGTGGTATCCTCAGTTTTCCCTGACACTGCAAACAGGTTGAAATGATAGATGAAAGGGGAGTGGGACGGAGCTGTGAGTGAGTGCATTAGCCTTTCACTGCTGGAGTCCAGGGTTCAGAGCCTTTCCTTCAGCAAATGTAAAAATGGGTTTAATAATTCCTTTCTAACATCCTTAGTGGACATTTGGCAAGATCATAAAAACTGTGCACAGTATGGAACAGAAAAGCTCAAGTCTCTAGGACAGGAAATGTGTGGTGGTATGGAAGGCAAGGTAGAAGGCAGAGAGGTGTGGAGAAACATGCACAGCACTTTCATCTAGGTGTTTCTAAAAGCCCACATTTGTACACCAAGTGCAGCCACTAATTAAGGAATAAGAAGGAAAAAGGGTAGTTGAAAAGTCTGATTGGTTTTTCTTTGGGAAATGCATTAGACAATTGGAAAGTGCACATAGTCCTATTACTCAAGTTAATTTACACTCACCTCTCCTAGTCCACCACAAGAATTTATGAACCTGGAAGAGCTATAAGTCCCTTAACAAAGTAAACAAACTGTAACTCAGGCTTGTGTTCTTCCAGAGACCCACCACCTAAGGCTTTGGGTGGTTGTTTTGGTTCTGGGGTTTGGCTTTTTTAACTAAAGGTGAAGAGATGATTCAGNGTATGCCACCGAGCAGCTTGTCTCAGTGGAAGTAAAATGTGAGAGAAGTACATCATTTAGCACTGAAAACATTTCAAAAGGACATGAGCCAACAGGCTCATAAAACTTGTCTCTCCAGATGTTCTCCCCAGAGCCATTAAAATAGGTGGTCTTAATATTTGCTTTTTGATCTCCAGCATGTTACCTTCCCAAAAGCCAGCAACAAAGCCTGTGATTAAATGTGTGCACAGATGAGTGTCCATGCTGGGGCAGCAGGGGTGGGAGGCACACACTGACACCTCGTTTTAGTTTGCCACTCCATTTCCCTCTGACTGAACTCACAGTCTACCTGCTTGCAATCTGCATGCAGAGTAGGAGGCTTCAAAGCTCTTAAGAAAATGCATTTCAAATGCTCTTCCCATTATAAAGCATGCAGCCAGAGCAGTCACCCAACCATGGCAGAGGAATCTGTAAAAATGAAGATAGGCTGGTGTAAATCAAAAAGTGAGGCTCGAATCCTGAGAGTTCTGCAACTGCGAGGAGTGTCACATCCAACAGGATGCAATATATAATGGGTATGTACCACACCAGTTACAAGAGCATGACAAATGGCCTTGCAGGCACCACGCTGGCTCCATTTATACTGTTTCCTTTCTGAGGCAGGATGGGAGCTCCGTAATGTCTACAATATTTTGTTGCTCTATTGAACCTCCTCTGCTGAGAGGAGAGACAGCCGAGTGTGTTCCACTCGCATTCTCTCAGGTATCATCCACAAGATCCATAAGAATTCAATAACGTGAGAGCTCAGCTCTTGTGTTTGTTGGAAAGGATTTACTCTGCTTTCTTTGGGGTAATTATGACTGATTGTAATAAGCACAGATACAAACTGTTGATCTTTGCCTTCAGAACCACAGACTACAAGTTACATGCAAGGTGAGGACAGTTACAAGTCAGTTCCAAGGCTGGAGACTTTAAAAAAATGGTGATTGCATTTAGTAGATTATAATTCCACACTTTTTATATAAGCATTGTTTGCAATTGTTGTGAAACTTTTACTTGCACAGATGGTTTCTGGATTCCAGGCCAGGGCAAGTGCATTTTGCAGCATTCCTTGTAAATCCCATCTCAAACTACAAAGGCAAGGGTCCTGATGGGAGCCCACAGCCCCTTCCTGCTCCCCTGCTCTTTGCATAAATAGCCAAAACAGGAGAACATATGCAAAGCTCCTGGGTGGGGATTAGTTGGGCTTCAAGCACCTTGGTTATTTCATGGGTGGAGCCTGGGATAAGTTTTCCTGAGCAGCACAGCAGCATCTGAGCTACAGCTTCCAAGGACAGTGGGCTTTTCCCTAGCAGTGCCGCCTCAGCTCCTGGAAATGCAGTGGAAGATGTTGTTTTTTGTTCAGAAAGCCAGGTATCTATGACTTCTAGTAGCCCTTTGTTTCCCTGAATCCGCTGGGATGTGGTATCCTCAGTTTTCCCTGACACTGCAAACAGGTTGAAATGATAGATGAAAGGGGAGTGGGACGGAGCTGTGAGTGAGTGCATTAGCCTTTCACTGCTGGAGTCCAGGGTTCAGAGCCTTTCCTTCAGCAAATGTAAAATTGGTTTTAATAATTCCTTTCTAACATCCTTAGTGGACATTTAGCAAGATCATAAAAACTGTGCACAGTATGGAACAGAAAAGCTCAAGTCTCTAGGACAGGAAATGTGTGGTGGTATGGAAGGCAAGGTAGAAGGCAGAGAGGCGTGGAGAAACAGGCACAGCACCTTCATCTAGGTGTTTCTAAAAAGCCCACGCTTGTTAACCAAGTGCAGCCACTAATTAAGGAATAAGAAGGAAAAAGGGTAGTTGAAAAGTCTGATTGGTTTTTCTTTGGGAAATGCATTAGACAATTGGAAAGTGCACATAGTCCTATTACTCAAGTTAATTTACACTCACCTCTCCTAGTCCACCACAAGAATTTATGAACCTGGAAGAGCTATAAGTCCCTTAACAAAGTAAACAAACTGTAACTCAGGCTTGTGTTCTTCCAGAGACCCACCACCTAAGGCTTTGGGTGATTGTTTTGGTTCTGGGGTTTGGCTTTTTTAACTAAAGGTGAAGAGATGATTCAGTACTTGGTGCTATGTCATTTTTCTCAGGGGCAAACAATTCACATTACCAGAACTAGAGCATTAGAATAGACTTCAAATGCACAGTGAACCTCAGCAAATAAAATCTACCAGCCTTCAGCTATGACTTGTCTTTGCACATCCGAGGAGTCTGGATAGAGAGGGAAGCCTTGACCTGCTGGGCTCCTTGCAAGTGGCTCAGCCTCCCCCTGGGCCCTACAAATTCAGAGCAACAACAGCCAGAAGATTAGGCAAGTGTACCTAAAACTATTCTGATGTCAGGCCCCTATTTTAATCTCCTCCAAACGATCCAGAGCGCGCTCGTCAGTCCGTACAACACATCGTCCCCTCCTGAACGTGTGAGGCACTTAAAGAAAGAAAGTTTTTCACACTGTATACCAGACGACCTTGATGTGATAGACTGCAGGGTTTTGTGACACTGCACACTCAGTGCTATTCAACACTTTGCCTGAAAGGGAGGAAGGAATGGATTTATTGACTTGTGACTTTGACTCAGGCTTGTGTATCAGGACTGTTATTATGTGGAATGATTAGGCTGCAGTGTCAGGGACAAGTTAAACTAGAACAACAAAGGACCTCCTTAACCTTTACCTGGACACAAGGCCATTCATAATGACTTGCACGGTTTGGAAAACTAAGTATATCTTGCAGCACTCAATACTTCTGCAGCTACAGCAAATGAACAGAAATGGAAAAGATGGATTGCTGAAGGAGATGAAATGTAATTCAATTCTGCATAGTCCTGTTCAGAATACCAAGTTCAGGTCCATGTCAAAAAGTGGCAGAGGCATCATCTTTCTGTTCAGAGTGAATTTTAGAACAGGATACAGTACATATTTACCCAGGATTATTCAGTTTTTTGGGGAGGGGTGATGTAGAAAATAATGCTTTCTGTGAAGGAGATTTCCTCATACGGAGTGTACATGAAACCATAAACCATGTTAGTAACAGCTGGTGCCAAATGTAAAGAGAAGGTCCTCAAATGACAAGGGGAGCCACTCCAGAGTGACAATATTCACAGATCCCTATCACTGTGTGTGAGGAACTGAGTGTCTCTTTGTAGCTGGTGCTGTGTGAGAGTCCTGATGTAACAATGCATTTGTGGTTTTATATTAGATTCAAAATATTGCTCTTCTTTTCTTCATGGTCGTTATCAGAGCACATTATGAATGAGTCAGTGCATTTTGGATGGCTGAGATTTCAGCCCTGCCCAAGCTGATGACAGATTTGTCCCTGTTTTCAGGAGGTGCTGAATCAGGGCTCAGCACTTTGCAGGGCTGAGTGCTTGGCTCTGGGCACTGCCTGGACTGTGCTACTGGCTTGAGAACACCTTGCAGGCTTCTCTCCTTCCTAGCCATGGTTACTGGTGATATCCAATTGTGGAACCCCAGGCAATTTCCCTTTTGTGAAGAAAGGCAAAGGCCCTTCTAGCAGCAAGCTGTTACATAGGTGCTGTAAAAATGTCAGCAGAAAGAAATTAAAACAAGCAAGATGTGATATGAGAGTTGAAGAAATAATGAAAAATAAGTGCCTTAATGGGAATATGACCAAGCTGCCTGGGGAAGGAGAGGCCAGTTTCTGGTGAGATGCATTTGATCTCTCCAGCACCACACAAACATCTGAACTTGGTGCTCCCCGAGTGTCCCTCGGTTGCAGAGCTTGGAGTAACCACAACTGGCCTCTTGCCTTCGCTCCTGTCTAGCACAGGCCACCACAAGCCATAGGATGAAGAGAATTGTTTTCTTCTTCCTTGATGTGTATGACGAGTTGGAATTTGTGTTTCAAGCTAGGCATACCTGCTAGGTTTGAAAACAACTGCAATATTGTGTCCCACTTTTTTTAACTGCTCAATAAAGCACATAATTTTTGTAGATGTAAACTGCTGTGCTGGTTTATATGTTTGTAGAGAGGTTTGCATTTGGCTTGGAGCCCCAAAAAGCTCTATCACCTCTATCTGTCCCTTTTCCTTTACTCTCATTTCTCTATGAGCAGAAAAAAAGTCAAATGTGGCCCAAAATCCTTGGTCATCCCAAGGCAGGTGAAGCCACTCATCCCAGTGGCAAGGTCAGGTCACCACAAGATTTCAGCTGCTTCCTCCAGTGTCCTGGTAAGACCATTGCCTGTGACCATAAATTCTGGGTCTGTTTGAGCTCATATCAGCCAAGAAACAAATCCTATGGAGAAGCTGTTTCTCTGCCCTGTCATGGAAATGAGCTCGGGCAAAACTGTGGCAACCCTTTATTTCACTTCAGTGTTTGTTGGGGGTTTTTTCACCCTAATGAATTCAGTCAGAATTACAGCATTTCTTCTGATAAAAGGTGTTTGTCACATTTCATAGGTGTGAGTTAATTTAGCAATAACTGTGTTTCCCTAGTGCTATTGTGAAATTATTCTAGTTTTTTCGTGATGTCTGTGCCAAGGTCCAGTCATGGGATAGGAACACTGCACATGCAAGAAATAAAATTAACAATATGAAGTGAAAGATCCTCTGTGTCGACCAGATTAATTTGAGACAAAGCAGAGTAGCTGAGGTTTGATTTGGATTTTTTGCTGCTTACCTGAACTCAGGTCTTTTGAACTAAAAGCTTCAAAGAAATGGTCTTTACCTGCAGGCTGTGGCATACAGTGTGTGTACCTGGGATCTATCTGTAGTTACTCTCAGAGGTCTGAGGGATTTTTTGACTCTTGCATTCATTTTTGCTGTATAGGAGTTTTACTGCTCTTTTTTACCACCCCTAAATTGGTTTGTTGGAAATATCACCACGGAATGCTGTCTTTGTCTTTTTATGCAGGTTGTCTAACATCAGAGAAATACAAGGGTTTACTGTATAAGCCTTTATTAACTACTCACTCCCTTGTTTAGCTGGTGAATGACAGTGAATTTCCCTTTGTCGTTCACATGCTGCTTTCATTTTGTCATATCAATATTGCAGCAAATTAATTAACTCCTGTTCATTTTTTTTTGTTCATTTAAATCAGAGGGCAGGCTGTTTCTGCAGGAGACAGGAGGGAAGGGCACCCTTGTTCTACTCCCAGCTCCTGGACTATCTCAGCTTGCCCATGGGTAAAATCCCCTGAAGAAAATCTTGCCTCCCATCTCCCAAGATGTGGGCTCCACACAGCAGGACTTGAAGGTGCTGTGTGGGATATTGCAAGGCAGGTTTTCAGGAGCAGGGTCCCTGTTCCTATTGGAAGACTTCAACAACTGGCCTTTTGTTCAAATCAGGGGAAGGACACCTTATCTTGAACAATTACAGTCTTCTGAAATTACAGGCATCTGAAAAGGAGGCAGAACCTTCTATCACATGCAAGAGCCAATAAGATGAGAGGTGCAACATGTCCAAAATAACTCTGTAAAAGGAAGAACTTCAGGAGAAGCTGCCAAATGTTTCTTTCAGATAGTGCATGGAATGGGTTGTTTTACTGAGAACCATAAAACATTTATGCAGAAAGAGCTTAGTGTTTGCATTGCTTATTTTTTTTTTTTACTGTAAGCACTGAAAACTGTGGAAGAAACCTGCCTTCATATTTTTAAGTGAATCATAGTTTTAATGATAGCTCTTCAGCTGGGGTGATCAGAGAAATTTTCCAGTCATGTGGTTGGCCTGCAAGAGTTTGTAGCCAGCAGAGAGAGGAGTTCCTTCACATTTTTGGTTCTCTCAGGATCAGGCTTCTACTTCAAAAGCCAGCAGTCTCTGCAGGCACTAAAAGATCAACAACCTCCAAACAATTTCAGACAAGTCACCTTCTTGTGTCAGAGGGGATGTTTAGAGCAGCATATTAAATATAAGGCAGATAAAGCATCCCACTCATGCCAGGGTTGGCAGAATCCTTTCTCCTGTTTTGTTCCCTGTTAAAGATCCCATGCTTGCAACTGCAACTCCAAGTGCACTGGACAAACTTTTTGTTCAAAAGGGATTGTGAAAAGAAGCCAACAGGGGGAAGAAAAGATGTAACTGAAAGAACTATTGAGAGAAGCTGAGGGAGGAGGAAGATATTGAAAAGAGCAAATGTTTTTGTACGTTTTTACTCATGAGATTTGCACTACTGACGAGATGCAGGTTGCTGGAGCTGCTTGGGTGGGAAAGGCCATCTCTAACCTCACTTACCAACCTGCAGAGCCTCCTGACAGCCACACTACTGGCTGCAAGTTGAACCTGCCTGAGGCCATGCTGGCCAACTCTGACAGTGAGTGATCATGAGAGTACAAGGTTAGGAGGAAGGATGTAGAGTCGGTTCTGGGAGTGTTGCACAACCAATGACATTATCTAGCTGCAACATCAGCATAGCTCTCCCCAAATTGCTCCAATAATAACCAAAGTGGTCCTGGCCTGGCTGAACAGAGTCTGGCTGAGCCAGGGGCTGAGCAGGCTCACTGGTCACCATGGTGGCAGAAGCAGCTCTCTTTGAAGCACCTCTTCATTCTGACACCTAACACAGGGCGCTGAGTGGGAAGGAAGGTCACTGTGCATATCCCTCCATGCTAAGGCAACACCTCCTGCACCTCTACCAAGAAAATTCCACAAGGTTCTTGCCAGTCTCTTCTAGAGCTTCACTGTTCTTGCTGTTGGAAAGACTTTTCCTAGTATTTGACTCAAATCTTCTTACCTGACAGCTTTTTCTTGTCCTTTTGGTCATGGAAAACAGATTGTTCCCTTCCTCTTTGCTGCAGCCTTTTATACACTGGAAGACTGTTATCACGTCTCCCCTCAAGTCTCCTCTTTAGAGCAAACAACCCCACTGTGTTCAATCTTTCCTCACAAGTCATGGTTTTTAGACCTGTGATTGTTCTCCCCCCGCTCCTCTGAACTCTCTCCGATTGGGCCATGCCTTTGGAGGAGCGCGGTGCCTGCCGGAGAGCACAATGCCCTGGGTGAGGCCTCCCTGGCACTCAGCAAAGTGCAGGCTTTGCTTTATGAGTCCTGCAGACTCTGGTTCTGTTTAAGCACTGCAGTGTGGCATTTGCCTTTTTCTCAGCTGCACGCCATTGTCGCCGAACGTTCAGCTCGTGATCCGCGGCCCCCCGACCCTCTGGTTTCTTTTCTGCACAGCTGCCACCCTGGCAGTTGTTCCCTCTTTGCTGCTCGTGCAGGTCAGTGCACAGGGTGGATGGAATAAACACCTACCTCATCTCCCCCTGCCCCCCAAATCCACTTAACATCAATTTTACGCTTTTCCTGCTTCACATAGAGTCCTTGCATTGAGGGAGTGTTGGATAGCAAATGGATGAGGAGAGGTCTCTGTTAAAATTACAAGCACAGGATAACAGCAGCAGGCAGTAGCACATAGGTTTGGGGAGTAAAATGTTGGACTTGGCTGTCATGGATGGTTCTTCCTTTGAATGCTGAAAGTGCTGAAGCTACAGGAAAATAAATGTGAACTCCCAGTTATTTTTTTACAGATTCTGGGTGATTCCCTTGAGCTGATATGTGTCTTTCACTTGGTATTTTTTTCTTTTCAGAGGTAAGGCATATTCACTGGGGTTATTTGGGTTGGAGACAACTTTGTGTGTGATGTGAAGAGGTCTGCTCCTCCCTGGTGCTGGTCTGTGGCTGGACTGTACAGGTGATGTGGGAAAAGGACAATTAGCTGGAGCTTTTACTGTTATTACTGGGCCTTCAAGCTGGTCATTCCTTAGCTCCTTCTTTGTAGTTTTACCAAAATAAGTTCTTTATCTCAAAATCTTCTCTGAAAGATCTGGATGATGCTTGGAAGTAGGAGATCAATCTACCCCTATTTTACTGTAAGAGAGGGGTAAATTAAGGGGGATTTCTTTGTATGTGTGCTCCCCTGCCAAAAAACATGAAGGTTCAGCTTCAAGGTGCTTGACAGAGGCAATGGCTTCTACCAGGGGAGTCAGCACATCAAAATGTTGCTTTCTCTGGCAGAATAATGGAGACGTGGTACAGCACCTTCTAATTTTTCAAACAGCACAAAGTGCAATTCCAAATTAACCAGCACACCTCCACCTTAATTTTTCATTTTGCTTAACCTCTCTGTGTCTGTTTCGCCATCTGTAAAACTGAGATAATACTTACCTACCTCACAGGGATGTTATGAGGATTAATTAATTGATGTTTGTACAGCGCTTTGAATATGCAAAGCACTATATGTGCTAAGTATTATTATTTAGCTTAAATGCAGCTGAACAGGTTTAGAATGCTGGGAGAGAGCTCTGTCACTGACACCAATCTATCACAATGTGGCTAATGACACAGCCTTGGGAACCAGGCAGCCAATTTCCTTATTCTGTGCCATAATTAGCCAATATCAGTAACGGGGAAAAAAAATCCAACCCAGCACCCCACCTTTGCAGGAATTGCAGGGATTGACCACTACAGGATCACTGCCAAAATCCCAAACTAAATACCTCACAGAGGGATCAACCAGTGGCAAATGGTTCACCCTCAAAAATCACCCAACCCAGGTGGGAATGAGGAGTGTCTGTAGGGCTGGAAGAAGGCTGTAGTGCCCCATGGAGAAAGAAGAGCATTCTCTGACTTGAGAACAGGAATAAAAACCAACAAAATATTTGCAGGGGGAGGTGGTGGGAGGTGGTGTCCAGCCTGGCTTTTACAGACAGAGCTGAGAGCAGCACCTGCCCCCTGCAAGGGAGCAGAGGGTCCCAAGCCAGTATTTGTTCTGGTGTGTCAATGAGCAGCAGCAGCCCCAGCAAGGGGATGCTCTAGCTGGAGATACAAAAGGCTGGTTAAGAACTGGTAATATGGGGTCTGTGTATGCACTGGGGGAGAGCAACTTCTTCCAAGAAATACAAGGAGAAACTCTATAATTTTTCTCTTGGCTGCAGATTTATTTCAGTTTTAGTGGTTCTTATTCAAATTCATCAGGGGTAATTAATGAAAGATATAGGAAGGCCAGCACACACCTAGGATGCTCTGTTTGTAGCTTGAATTATGTTGAGCTGTTTGGTCTATTGGTTCACTACCTCAAGCCTAGTGCAGTATTGTCATCCTTTGCTTTACAACACAGTCATTATATCCCTAAACCACATTGTGATACACTGTGGCTTCTGTTTACGACTCCCGAAACTCCCACTCCATATATCACCTGCCATAAAACCCATCAAACTGCTGCTAGTAAAATGGTGCACAGTGGTCTAAGTAGGAGCCAGGCAAATTGTGTGATACCCTACTGTGGTTAATGAGAGTGAAAATGTGGTTAGGATTTTATTCAGGCGATGTTCATTTGCAGGGCCATTGTAGTGAGGTGGCAAAGAAAAGAGTCTTTTGTTAACCTGAATGACAATATATTTTCTATTGTACCAAGTAGCTGAATGCAGAGTTTGCCAAGTTATACATCAATTGTAAGTAAGTCAAACTGTGACCTTGAATGGCTACATTTTTATTGCTTGGGGGTCTTGAAAACTAATTAATACACTGAGATGTTATAGCGACCATATGAAACCTGTTACTGGAATTTAAGCCATTGTGGAGCAGTGCAGACCAGTCATTGACTACTACAAAAATATGAAAAGTAACCTAGCTCTGCGTATCAGGAAAAATTGTTTAATTTCTTGTTTGAGTGCTGTTGGGGGGTGGAAGTGCCATTCAATTGTTTAGAGATGTAGGGGAAATAAAAATTCTGGTGGAGGTGTGGTCCATGCTGCAGATCCTGAAAGCTCCTGATTTAGCCAACACTTTCAGCCCCCGAGGCCAAGGACACACTCAGCTGCATCCCAAGGCTGTTTTGGGCTGCACCCAGGGTATAAACCTTTCCCTCTCCTCCTTGTCCTTTCCACTGTGGTTTATGAAGGGACTAGATCCAGACACGTGGGACCAGCGCCTGGCCGAAAATCAAGCATGACAAACCCCTCCTTGTTAGATCCTGAGTGATGTAAAAATCGTCAGAGTGATTGTCAGTTATTATTTTCCACAGTCCTTATCCTGCTTCTCCTTGTAGGTGTCTCATTCATTAAAATGCATTGTAGATTTTTTGTTTGTAGCTGTTTCTGCCTCCCACTCCTCTCCCCCCGCCCCCCATTTTTAATTATGAGACCACATCTTCAGAACTATATAACTTGAATACAGGAGAGCTGAGCTTTTCTTCAGACTGAAATTTTACATGTATTTTGCCTTGGGTAAAAAGTTTTCCCCTCCCCAACCAACGGAGAGTAAATTAAGGAAGGCGTGTATAACAAAACCAAAATTTTGTAGCTGCATTGTGTGTTTTTTGACTGTTTCTGCTGTTGTACAAAAAAAAAAAAATTACATTAAATTAAAAAGGCCTATTTATAAAACAAACATTTTGTAGGCAAAAAGGAAATGCAACCATAATAAAATTGTCAGTCTCAGCGGAATGACTGTATTGTACTGGGCTTTCGAAGAAAATCAGGCTGGCTCCTTCAGAGGAAATCTGATTTCAATTTAAGAGTCTTATTGAGGAAAACAGCACCACAAAAGGGGAAATTAAACCATAAAGAGTGCATTAAGATAATGTTAAGGATCTAACTTAACCACCACCAAAAAAAAAAAAAAATAAAGCAATCTAAAGTGGAGCTACAGAAACTTTCTCCGTGGTGCATCCTCCTGGGTGGAATTATGGCAGCTGCCCCCGGAAAGGAGGGAGGGAGGGAGGGACGGGGAGGTGTTTGAGCTGAGCCCTGGGGTGGTGAAGGTTAAGAAAGAGACGATGTAAAAAATGGAACCTTCTCACTTCACATATCATCTCCAGTGTGAATTCTGAGTCATAGCTGCTTAATCCACTGGCTGAAAGAAGTTTTTAGTGCTTTTTTTCCCCCTGGCTAGCTTAGTGGAACCTGTAGAGCCATGGAGAGGGAGCTGGATTATTTTGTGGCTCATGCACCACCAGGAGATTAGCTGATGAAAGCTCTGGTCTAGCAGTCACTTCCCAGGGTGTGGAGACTCACTCCTTTCAAGGAGTTCAACTCAGCACTGAGACTTCCTTTCCGTAGGCTGAGACATCTTCCCAAAAGGATTTTTTGTTTTACAGCTGAAGAGTGTGAAAACCTGAAAGAAACCAGAAGAATGTTAATTTGTTTGTTTCATGGCATATGAGTGTCTCCAGGATGGCTAATTTTGTGCAGTTGTGGCTATAGGGATTGTTGAGTGGATTCAGGGTTGTTCTGGTCCGTTGAAAATAATTTTGCTCCGCTTTCCCTTCCTGAGTGAAATGAGTCTGACTGTCAGGATGGGCAGTTGGTCTGTGAGAGGTTTGTGTCCTCACCAGGCAGACACAGGCTCCTCCTCAGAGCACCTGCTGGAGAGGGAATGAGTGCTCCACTATGTGTGAAAATCCCAAATATTTTGTGGTACCTTTAGGATGCCTTTCTCTGAGTTGCCAGTGTCAGAGCCTGAAGGGTGCAGAGTCATCCTCCAAGTGCAGGAGGGGAGGAAGGTGACCCATCCCTGGCTCCAGCATGGCCCTGCACCGTGTGCCATGTGTGGGAGCAGTGGCAGCAGCCAGCCCTCAGGCTGGGTCAGGTGCCAGTCTGCTGACATCCCTGTGGTCCTGTCAGTTCCTTGTGGAAGTCCTTCCCTGAGCATTTTTCATTCTAGAGGAGCACTGCCTATCAGGGTTATGTATGTTTGCTTTCTGAGCTTCCCAGCTGGCTTGCACAGCAGGGAAGTATTCCTGCTTTGTTGCGAGGAAACCAAGGCACAGAGGGATCAGGTGGGATGAGATTATGGGCTGCTGGCTCTCCCTCAGCTGCATGGGCCACCTTATCCAGCTCACTCAAAGTGGCAGATACAAAGGGGCCTTCATGGGAAGCTGCTGGGAAGGGTTTGGGTGTCATGGTTTCTGCCACGAAGCAGAGAAGCAGCCCAGGACTTCATAAAGTCTCATCCTATTTTTAAAATGCTTTCATCAATATTAGATTTTATCCAGATTTGACCTGGAGTATACCTGCCCTAGCTGGGTCTGTCATACATATTTTGTGAGGAAAAGAAAACAGGTATTGGTAAATGGGTAAAAAAAGGTGAACCCAAATAGAGGCACCATTGGCTTGGAGTGCAAGATAATGGGATGGATTTGCACACAAGAGACCCCAGCCCCTGTGTGATTTGGGAACTCTGATCCTGTGTCTGCACCACCACCAGTGGTGCAGCTTGTGTGTCAGCAGTCTCTCCCATGTGCTTCCTGCAGTGAGGAAGCTGATGTCCCATTCTGTCCTGTCCCAGTTCTTTAATTCATAAAAATAAGGGCCTGCAGTTGCTGTGGGAGTCAGACTCCCTCAGTGTCAAGGGGACTTCTGTCAGAGGGGAAGCTGGAGAGCTGGGAAGACCCTTTGTGCATCCAGAAATTGGAGGAAGTTTTGAAGAGAGCAGAAACATAAACAAGAATAAATAAAACATAAACATAACCCCCTAAACTGAAACATACTCATGCATTTACAATCATCAAAATCCCAGGTTAGGCAGATGAAAGAGATTTCAGCGTGTTACAAGTCATAGCAATAATAGCCCTGGGACATTGGCTGGTCTATTCTATTATGTAAAAGTCTTGCAGCCTTGTAATGGTTCCACAGATTAAGAAGTGCTATGCACCAGCTCTAAATATTTCTTCAAATTAAGACTTTCTGCTTCTAACTGAAATCTCTGCTGAATACAGTGGTATAATAGGGTGCCCTGTTCCATCTGTGTAAATAACACAGAGAGATTTTCTCTTGTTGAAATACCTGCGTTAAGGAAAAAAAAAAAGGCAGCAATAACTTGAGACTTCAAAGGTCTAACTTCAAAAGATTTCTTGCATTCTGCTTGACGGGACAGCATCTTATGCACACATGCTTTTTCACTGCTAAATGCCTTAATAATGAGCTTGGGTTCAGGTTTTGTGAATCAGAGCCAAGTAACTCTGTTTTATTATATTTTCTGGGAAATGAACGAGCTCTGGGTAATTAGGAAAGCAATTTTATTAGCATCTATTTCATAAAGATTGTTTTTTAATCAGAGTCAGAACTTACTAGAAATGATTCTTTTATTTTTATTGCGCCAGTCTCCTGAGCAGTGTGGGCTGCCATGGGTCTGAACCCGCAGCAAAGTCTGTCCACTGAAGGCAGCAGCATTGCCATTAATCTGTAACAGTGTTATAAAATAACCCTGGCATGGTAATCCCCTAAATAACGCTGCAGAAGCCAGTAATTACTGCAGTGTGCTTTGCTGCACGATGCCACCCTGGGCTAAATGATAACTGTCCATCCACTGCTGCACCATAAAACAGGGCACAAGGAGCCTGCTTCCCTGCAGGAGCAACAGGAGCCAAGTCAGAGCCACGGGGAGAGCTGCAGAACCACTCAGGGTCAGGGTGCAGGGCTACAGAGGCAGCACAGGCACCAGGAGAGAAGATTTAGGCTGGATTCTGTGCTTGCCTTTAATTTCCTGTAGGGACTTGACAATAAATTAGTGATGGTGCTGGGAGTAGGAGGAGAGAACAGTAGGAGACCTTTGGAAAGTAGGAAATGTCACTGTGTCCAGCAAAGGGCAAAGAGCACAAGGGTTTGTTCACTGGCCAAACTGGGGGGGAAAACACAATCAGGCTTAGAATAACCATTGTGGCAAAACCACCCAAACCTCTGTTTTCCCAGTGAAACAGCAGGAAAGATTTGTATTCACCTGAATGAAAGGTTTTTGGTTTCATTTGTAAATCTCTTATTATTTAATACAGTCAAATTTCTGAACAAAAAAGATCATTTCAAAACACAAAGTTAAACCACTGCTTGTTGAAAGTGTTTTCAATAAACACTGAGTTTTCTAAATGTCTCAGAGTTGATTTTTAAGTTGCTTAATGAACTTTATCTGAAATTGCAAATATTTTTGGTTCCTTGAAATTTCTTTTGAATTGAAAGAACAGTGACTGGAACAACGCAGGGAGTCCATGGGCCTTGGAGCTCTGTGGTCACTGCTGAGCAGAGTGACCATGACTCATCCCAGGGCTGGGATCCATTCCAATCCAGAACTGCCACAAAGACAAGTGTCATCTGCAAAAGTTAACACCTGCACTCCTCTTCTCACTGCAGACAAACTCTGGGTTCGAGGCAGTTGCACTTGGATTTGGATTCTCTCTTTTTCTTGCAAGAGTAAGTTCATACTGGATTAGTAGTAATAAAGGAATGGGTGAGGATGTAATGGAAAGAGTGGGAGGATCTTTTATGCAAAAGAAAGAGTGGGCTGAACTTCCAGAGGTGCTTGGCAAGGCTACCCACGTACCTTTTTGAAAAGGCTGGCTCCTGGAAGGAAAGGAGGCATCTGGAAAAGGGCAATTACCTGCCTGGCTCCCTCCTCACCAGGGTTTTGAGAGTGCAGTTATGAAGTTTCTAAAATTGGTCCTGCATAGCAGCTCTCTGGAAAGGACACAAGAGCTGGGAGGAGAGATGTCCCTTTTGGTTTGGGAGTCTGGGTACAGAAGGGGGAAACCACTGGAATGTGTGCTCAGCCAGTTCCAGGGAAAGGCACACCTGGCACCAAATCCAGAGCTTGACCTGAACCTGTTCACGTTTTGGAGGCCTTTGGGGGGTTTGTTTCAGGCCAAGTCACTCTGAGATCAAGGAGAAAGTTTATATCAATTTTGAATTGCCTGAACAAAGCAAAAACTTTTTAGGACTGAAAAGGGAGAAACATATGTTACACATGAGAAAAACATCTTATCAGGAAGAATATGGAGAGAGTGAAATGACTAACGATGAGGTTTCTGAGACTTTGCCACAAAAATTTTATAAAAGGAGGCTCCTGAAAATCTTTCAGATGGCTGTAGAGTGATCTCATTCTCCAAGCAAAGAAAGATTATAAATGAGGGTGTATTTTCCAACTTTTTTTTTTTTCATTTATGCTTTACAAAGTTTATTTCATTTGGATGAAATAATTTAAACCCCTTCAATTATCTAGATATCAAAACCTGCATTGCAGGACAGGGATTCAAGCCAGAGACCTTAGGCAGGGATACTTTCTGTCATCCTCATGGGTCCTGGCCTCATCTGGTGGTACTTGTGGTCCTCCACAGCTGTTGGCTGCACCCACTGGGTGAAGGTGAAGAATAAATTCTTGTAAGAGAGAGGGAAAAAAATCATGTCCCTCTTCCCTCTGTGCATGCAGCAGGGACAGCTGCCTGCTTCTCCCAAAGTTTGAGTGCTTAACTTGGTATCCCAAATACAAAAGTATTTTGGTTCACATATACATGCATACATGCATATATATAAAAATATATATGTATACACCCACACATGAAGAACAGCAATCAGTTTTATTCCTTTGGTTTGCAGTCATCAGTAAATTTAGTATATTCATGTGAATAGTTTAAAGAACACGTCCTGTGATCTAAGTGAAAGGGAAAATATATCTACAAGATGATCCAGTGTGTAAAAATAAACAGCTTGATTGCTCTTACATGCTCTTCTTTTGTGCAAGCAAAGAGAAATGCAGAAAAATTGCCACATTTCATCATGTAGGACAAGGGGGCCCAGGTGACACCCTGATCAGGTGTGCATGCATAATCATTCCCAAAATAATCACCCTTTTGAATAATTTCACTCCAAATATTGCAGCTTCAACTTATTCTCTGCAAGTGACTCATAAATCTTTACCGTGAATGTGAATCAAGTTTCAGAGCCGCAGGCTCAGGAACTTGTTGGATTTATTCAACTTTAGTCTTTATTTATAGACATAAAAGTGTATTATTGGTTGTAACATCCAAACAAAGGAAAACAGATTGTAAGCATCCATTAACATTTTCCCAAAAGGGAGATCTGGAGTTTCTCCTGGGTCTTTCAGTCTCTCCCTTGTAATATTAAGATGATGTCATAAACTCATAATTACTTTGTGGTGCTCTTATGTACTCCGTAGTTGCTTGTACAGAGATGGTTATTTATTTTCTGAGCAGAAAAACTGAACAATACAAACAGGTGGGAGGAAGGAGATTGGTCTTTGGTGGTTTAAGGTTTGAAGGACCCCGATATTTTATTTCATCCTATTGCAATAATTTTCTCTGGTGTAGGGGAGGACACAGGTGTTTTATGTAGTATTATTAAAAAAAAATGTTTAATTAATATTCAAGTATAAGATGCAAGCACTTTACATCCACTTTATAATGACTGGAGCAAAGAGCAATTTGGGGAGCTGTAATCTGCAGAAAGCAGAGTCTTTACTGCTGAATTGCTCCGGGTTCCTTCCAGAAATCTCTCTCTGATTAAGTGGTGGACTTAATGCTCTGATGAGGATCCCAGATTGCAAAAAAATGTATGAGTACGTGGAGGGGAGGGAGGAAGGAGCCAACGCAAGAACCTGGGGAAGTGCAAACCTTGGCAGATACCAGGGGCAGGACTGAGCAGTGCAAGGGGGTGAGTGTGCCCTGTGTAGACTTCCAGGGTATGGGGCTGCCCAGGGACATCCATAATTGCTCCTTGTTTGGGGGCAGAGCAGGAGTTTGTTTCCGAGCCATGTTTACCTGGTAACATTTCTGACCTATAAAAGAGCCTGATGGAGTGCTGCCTGAGTGACTTGAAATTAATAATTGATCTGGCTTCCTTCCTCCTCCTCATGGAATAATGGTGAGCAGATTGTGATTTCCTCAACTCCTTGTTATTCAGAACTATCTAATACATTTTCACAATTTCCCCCCCATTCCATTGCTTATAGTTTGCAGGCATTTGGGTTTGGCTCAGACAGTTTGGCCTTTGGGCAGCACATCAGGGAATGAGCACAGTCAAGTGTGAGAGGTTGGGGTTGTTGTGCTGCTTGGCAAGGTGCAGGATGGCCCTCTCCTCCCTGGGACTCAGCAGGGCTGCTGAGGGTGGGACAGGACCTTCTGCACACGTGTCAGGTAGATCAGGTTAATCTGTCACGGGTTAGCCACGGGGTGCTGCAAACCTTCCCAGGACTGGGGTTCTGGGAAATCCATTGCACAGTGGGATAAACCCTTCCTTGCTGTTTTCTGCCCTAGTATGGAAAAGGCACAAGCCCTTCTCACGCAGAGATGAGCAAATCCCTCTCTCTGGGAGCATACTTGGGGTGTGGGCAAAACTTTTCTGCAGGACAGTTTGCTTGGTGGAGGTGCACAGATAAAAGGAAAACCTTTCAAAAGCTGGTGAGAATATTCAGCAGCATATTTTGTTCCCAGTACTCAGTCAAAGCTAATTTGATGGAGAAGAGAAAAATCTCTTCCTTCCTGTGCAAGGAGCATAAATATCCATTTCAAACGATTCTTTAAGGACCTAAGGTTTCTTATTACTCATTGCTAACCATTTTAATTTCTGACCTCTTCTGCTTGACTAGCTGCAGACCATTCCATGACCCTTTAGGATTCCAACGCTGAGATTTATGTCCTAGACCAAATTTCTGTGAATTACTGTTATACTGAGCCTCTGACAGAATTTGAATCTGGCCTTTTTGTTTCCCCTGTGCAGCTTTCCATACTTCTTCCTTCCATTTAGGCTCGATGGATATAATTTTAACCATTCTCTTCAATTCCACACAGACACTTATGATGCAGACATGAACAGAAAGGGACTCAGCTTGGTTGAGTTTGTTGCATTTCTCTCAAAATTTCCTTTGGACTTGTAGATTGTCCATGGTTTTTATTTTGGTTATGTAGATTTTTTTTTTTTAAGTGAGAGCCATCACAGCGTATTTAAAAGTTGTCTTTCCACAGTCACCATGGTTTGCTCTGCCTACACAGAGAATTATGCTTTTCTTGCCTTTGTATTCCACTTTGGTACTTAAGGATGGCTTTTTTTGCCTTGCCATCCTGGGCAAGGTTGGGGAGAGTGGAATCCACTCTCCAGTTGAGTGTGGACTGACTGTTCAATCTTATATCCTCAGATTAAACCCAGACCTACAAATACAAACCTGACGCTGCACAAATGAGTGAGAGGAGATGTGTTAAAGCACCAGGAGTTCACCTGTGCTCTGGTCATTTCCTGGTCAGGAAAGCTCACGTGGAAGGAGATCTCTGTAAAAAGCCTCTGGTTAATCCAGCCCATTGCTGAAGGCACTGGTGGCCAAGCACTGCCCTCCTGCACTCTCTGGGCTGGGCTGGGCTGGTCAGGGGCTGCTGCTTCACAAATCTTGGGTCCAAATCAGGGTTTCCTATTCCTTTGCCCTTCCCCTCAGCCTCTGATGTTATCAACAGCCTCAGAAAAGTGCCAGAATTCAGGAGAGGAAGGCACTTTCTTTTCCATCTCCAAGTTCTTCAAGCCCCTTTTACACCAGGCAGGAGGAAGGAATATGAAACATAACTAATCTTGCTGAATCTTAAATAGATTCCTGATCCAGATTCCTTACTGACATAAGACTTATTTGGGGCACATCCTAAAGCTAAGATTGATTGCTTTGAGTTACCTCCAGGTAAATGTGTATCTCTGCTTTTAAAATTTCCTCACTTCTTTTCTTGTCTAGACCACTTTCTTTGAGAGCTCCTGGTGCTGCACTGGCCAGCCTGGTTAATTAACCCACCATGTAGTTATCCAGGACTCTCTCTAAACTTGTTGCTGTTCACTTGGGATTTTCTCTGGTAGGACTTTGATTCTGGGATTTATCCCCCACTCCTGTCTGCAAGAATGTGGGTTAGTCAGCACTCAGGTGTGGATGTGAGCCCATGTTTACAGGCACTGGTAAAGATGGAGGTGGGCTTGGAATTATCAGCTAAGTTGGATTTTCCTAGAATTTCCTACCCAGTTGTTCAGCAGACCTTTCTCAGAACCCTGTGTGTCCAGAGCACCATTTCTCTGCTGACCTGGGAATCGAGCACTAAACATTGTTCTCATCAGAACAGCAGTGCATGAATGAGGGAATCTTTTTGTCACTATGGTGATGTGCCAACCCTATAGATGCTATTTTATTATTAGAAATTAAAAACTTACTCGTAGATTCCAGGGTGGAATTTTGCTTCTGTGTGTTCATTTAGGATTTAGCCCGAAGTATTAATATAAAATTTAAAATTGTGTCCTTTCCACTAAAATCCAGTGTGATTACAAGGTTCTAATAAATATTATGTCCTTCCATCATGCAATTAAAATTTTCCACCTCATTTCACAATGCAAAACACTCACATGTTGTCAATCATTTTGAAACATGATTTTTTGACATCATATAATTTCACTTCATTTTTCAGACAGACATCACACCAGGAAATTATATAAGAAAGGATCCTATTATATCTTTATTTTTCCACCAGATTTCACCTTCAAACGCAGACATTTGTGTACATTTCAGTAATTCCGACAATAAACTTTCAAGGAGAAACGAATGGCATCTCCCATAGCCGGAGATCAGCATATGGAGCTCCCTGCTCTTCAGAGACTGCGGCTCCGGCGCCGGCACCTGCTTGGGAACCGCTGGTGTAGCCACGGGAAGTTTACAGGTCTTCATGCACCAAGTGAAAAGGTTGCTGCTTGAAACAGAGACCACCTGGGAGGCAGGGAGGGAAACATATGCATGCTTTTGAACTTTCCTGTGTTGAACAGTTAGCAGACACTAATGACTCGCCGAACAGCCCTGATTTAAAGCGCGGTAGTCGAAAGTAAGGGGACTCGCTGCTTGTCAGGGAGCCCACCTGTTCAAGAAACCAAAGCGCCCCTGCCCTGTGCCAGGAGAAAAGCTGCTGCTGTTTCAAACCTCTGCTCTGGGGTGTGTGTGTGTGTGAGTGTCTCATTGTGCTGCTTCCTATCATGTGAGTCAGAAATGTGGTAGAATATCCCAGGCTCATTATAGAAGTCTGGTATTCAGCGACAGATTTTGACCAGAGTTGCGTGTAAATCTGGGGGAAATACAGCCTGTTTGGAATTTGTAAGCGCTCAGACATAGGCTGGCAAAGTAAGACAGGAGCATAACAGGCATGTAAAAAGACAGAATTAAACTGCTGGTTGTAGCTGGGTTAGGTTTCAGATATCCTCTCCTGGTTTGTGATGTCCTTGGAAATTCACACCTGGTCTAAAACCCTCTCTCCTGTCTCTCAGGGCTCAGCTGGCAATGGCAGCACATTGCTAGAAGATGTCTGAATCTCCTCCATCCTTCTAGATTTTAATGCTGCCATGGGGACGTTGCTTCCAGGCAAGGTGATCCCAATATGTTCCACTTACAGGTCTGTGGGGTCACACAGTCTGCAATTCTGCTGAGGGAATGTGCAAACAGAGCTGCTGACCTACCAGTAAACCCACTGCTGGTAGATTAAGATGAAGTGTTCAAACTTCTGCTCGTTGAAGTCAGTGCTAGAGAGCCTGTGCTCGGGGAGTGCAGGCAGAGCTGTGCTGTGCAGAGGCACTGGGTTTGGTCTCTGGAGTCAGCTAAATTGTGCTGGGTGGCCAGGAGCTGCATGTGTTGGGAAGTGCTGCCTCTTAACCTGCTGGGATTAAACTTGGGTTTAGGGTTTATAGTAATAAATGGCACTATTGAGCTGAGAGACCAGCAGAGTCTGGGCTGCAGCCCCACACTCCCCTCCTGGCCATGGGGCTGCTGCCTTAAGTGATTGAGAGTATTCTTTTTTTCTATTCTGTTTTAGGTGGTATGTGTCTGATAGTCTTGCTGTGACCAAGGGTTTTGCTGGTAGAATTATTCCCAGGCATCACATGAAGCCACACAGACTCAGGAAACTAAAGGGGCTCAGTTCTTGCTTTGTTTTCCACTCCAAAAACAGCTGGTACTTGGTGAAATCAGGGAGAGGTGTGAGCAGGGCTGGAGACCCATTAACCAAGAGAAGAGCCAACAGCCTGGCACACTGCTGCTGGTGCTCCAGAGAAGCCCTGGTTCATGGGGTGACATGGCTGGTGGGGAGCCTCACTGAGGCTGTGGTGGGCTATGGAATACTCCCACAGAAAAACACCCTTGCAAAGTTCACTGTGATGCCCATCTCTGCAGAGGGTGGCTTCTGTGGTGGAGGGAAGGAAAAAGGCTTTTAGGAGGGCAGCTGTGATTAAAAGAGGAGAGCACAACACAAGCCCAGTGTGGTAAATTGGTACTGAGTGATAGTAGAGAGCTGGGGGGTGGTTCCCCTTCTCACTCAGAGTGGCCCAGAAAAAACTGGCAATGATCTGGTGGGAGAAGCGCAGGGAGGGCAAGCAAGCAGAAAATAATGAAGAGAAGGTTGTTTCCACCACTTCCTTCCTCAAGCTGCAGCGTAGCTTGGGGCTCAGATTCAGTAGGAAGTTCCTTCAGCTCCCACCTGTCAGTTGAGCTGCACTCACCACTTGGGTGCACCCTCCTGGCCCACAACAGCTGCAAAGTAGCATCATTCAGATTAATTTTTTAAAATTAGAGGCTTAAACCAGCTTGTGGAACTCTGGTGTGTGTTCAGTGGGTGTGCATGGTCCCCAGCAGTGATCCCAGTCAGCTGCAGGGACGTGCCATGGGTCAGGGGGCTGCACATTAGAACGGTGCATTTTGTGCCTTAAAACGAACTCAGCTCTTATATAACACCAGCTCTCAGTGGCCAGATGGGTTTTACTGCAGAGACACAGGGAAGTGAATACTCCAGTGGAAGTGCAATGCAAATGATTTCTCCTGGCCTGATCCTGAAACCACTGGGGTGTGCCATATAAAAACACGCAAGAAATTAGTCTAATGAATAACAAGATGGATCTTCCAAGGGGTCCTTCATGAGTTTGACATGAAACATGCTTTCCCTGAACTGGGGCAGGGGTGCTGAGCTCCTCTCAGAGCCACCCCCCACCACCATGAGCACACTCTCAAGGCATGAGCAGCATCTGGGGAGTTCTGGTTCTCGTGCATGAGCAGAGCCCTCTGATTTGCAGGAGGGGGTGTTAATTCAGAGATCTGTCCTTCAAAGCAGGGAAATGATGAGGTAAGAAATCTTTCTGTATTTTGAATGTATATATATACACACACATATAAATATAGATGAGATTATTCAAATGCTGCTTGAATATATTTTGCCTAATCCATACAGAGTTTTATCAATATTTCTTTGTTTATTCTCTTTCATGCCAGCTGCTTTCTTTATATATTTCCATTTTGTACATTTTTCAGAGTGATTGGATCATGTTGCACACACTTCTATTGAAATATTAAGTGTTTGCAATCCCCATTCATAGGCACTCGCTCTGTTATTATGATCCATCATTTCAAAATCCACATATTTGAAAAAAGAGAGCTTAGCTAGCCCTTGAGTAGCAGAGAGCATTAGACCCAAGGAATCTCATTCATCTTGTCAATAATCTGTGGATTAACACCACCAAATTGTTTGTTTCATTGGCATGTCCCCACTGTATATTTTTAAACAAAATGAGCGTATGGAAGCCCCAGTGGGGTGAGATCTGATGGAGGTTGGGTTCATACTGGTGTCAGCTGGGAAACAGAGAACTTCCCAGTTGTTATAGCTCCTGGGCATCTCGTGATGGTTATGGCTTTGGTAGTGCAGTCAGACAGGAAATAGGAATCCTGTGATGACCAGGGCAGCTTGTTGGTGTTAGCTGTGAAGGAACAGCCTTCCCTGGGGTTTTCATTCCCTGCCAGCCTGCAGGAGGACTTGCCCTTGTTCACTGCTCAAATACAGTGGGTTCTGTTGAAGAGGCTCTTTCCCTCACTTTCTGCATCCCAGTGGGATGTGTGAAGGTGGAGATGGATGAGCAGAGGGTTGACCAGACAGGTGCAGCACTTACGGCACCAATGCAAGAGGAACACACAGGAAATTTTGTGAGCATCTCAGAGATGGACAAGCTTGGTGACAGTGCTGGCCAGGGGCTGGTGGTGGCCACAGCAGACTGTGGAGCACCACCTTTGAGCATCCATGCCTGTTGTGGCTTCTCCTGAACCCCAACACTGCTGCCATTATTTCCAGACAGGCTCTCATGACCCCTTGGGGCAGCTTCACGCCCCATTGGCTTTGGCACCAGAGCCGAAAGAGCTGTGAAGCCACTGGTGACACTCTGACATCCCCCTGGCCGGGCTGGGGCAGGGCAGCCCAGCCCTCGTTCCAAAATGTGGCCGTGGCCTTTGCAGGCTTTGTGCAGGCTGGAGGGCACGGGCGGCGCTGGCGGAGCGGGGCCCACGGCTGCCGGGGCCATCCATCACCAGCGACGGCCCGTGCGGCACCGTCACCTAGCAACCGCCCGGCCTCGGCAGGTGGGACTGCTAAAAAATATATGTTTTAACAAAAAAAATAAGGCAGTGATTTAGAAACGCACACTATTGTTTTAGCACATGTGAGTATTTTGCGTGGCGGGGTTGGAACTGGGTGCTGGAGGTGGTTTTGCTTTGCCATCCCCATGACTCCAGCTCTAAAATGGAGCTATTCATTTTATTTGTACCAGGGTTTAAAGTTGAACCTGGCACTGGGTGGAGCCCTCACCCTGATTTTTCTCATTTTTTTTTCCCCCCTCACATGCTATAAAAAATAATATAATTAAAATATGGAACGGGCTTTTTTTAGCATAACTTCTACTTCTGAGGCTGAACTTTCAGGTCTAATTTTTTTTTTTTTAATCAGAAGGAAGAAAAGAAAAAGAAGTATATAAACTCAAATGATCCCTTTCTTACTCTTTTAAAACACCTTTAAGATTGCAGAAGTCTTCTGAGCTCTTACATTGGCGATTCATGGTGCGGCAACTCACTGCAAAATCCGCTCGTTCGTTTTCGCTGATTGAATTTACTGATTGTTAATGTGTATAAAAGTGTTATGTACTTTTGAAGTAATCTCCTGCTAAAGGATTTATAGGAAAGACTATTTAAATGTCGCAGCGTTTTCTCTGTTGTTATGACAGTATTATTGAGTAAATAGTTTAATTTTAGTGCCCTAGTTAAAAAAAATCCATAATGACCGTCACATAAATCGCTCGCTGTTTTTATTTCTATATTTAGTTCCCTCCGAAGATACTGGAGTTGAAAATAGGCTAGTACCTAAGACATGAATTCTGTTAAATATTAAAGAGATCTCATCAATGATTTTATTAGTCTCAGTACTCAGTGAAGGCCGCACTGACATCTGAAGTCTAATGATTTTTTTAATATATTTAAAGCCTCGTACTGCACCTTTAAATATTGGACAATATTGAAAAATATAGAAGTACTTTTTTGTATATTAGCTTTAGGCAGAACTGTTGTATGATTTCCACTTCTTTCATGACATTGTAATGATGTTACCACATACAACTTTATCTTGCATGAAAAGGTGAAGTCATGAGTGATTTCTCCAATTTAAAAGCACTCAACCCTCACAGTGCTAGAAATGAATATTTTGCATATATTCATGCAACAATGATTCAATTTAAGATTTCTATTTTCAAACATTGCTTGAAACCTTCGGTATGTTAGTAGTAAAATTGCCAAAATGTGTAATAAGATTTATTATAGATGAGTAGCATTTTATTTAGTATTTCATGTTAACACGCTTTTAGGGTTACCCTGGTTTAGCAGAAGAATTCATCTTTCTTTTCTAATCAGAGCTAGCACTTTATTGTGTTATTAAGACACACTTACTGTGGGGTTGTATATCACTGTGGGAACAGTTTCCTGTGCCTGGCAAAGCTGCTCCTGGTTGAGGCACAGCGCCTGCCCTCCTGCACCCCAACCCCACCACCCACACCCTGCCACCCACGGTGCTTCCCTTTTATCCTGCTGTTCAGTTTTCCTCCTAAAAAGCCATCTTGAGCTCTGTGACACACCCAGGTCTCTCCTTGTCTCTCTGCTCAACCAGACCTCGGCTCTGCCCTCGGAGCAACCAGCAGTGGCACCCCCTGTCCTGGGATCAGCAGTGCAGAAATCAAAATACAAACCACGCTGCTCCTGAGTTTGCTGTGAAGCTGCACCTTCATCACCTGCTCATGGTGCTGTTTGTCATGGAGCTGCAATTTCCCTGGCCATGTGTGGCTGGGAAATGCGTGGATGCATTTTGGTCCTCGTGCTGAGGCCACCATACACTGATTTCTGTGGCTTTGCTATCGAGCCACTGGGGCTCTAGGAACTGGGAGATAAAGCAGCAGAGCAGATGCTTGACCCAAAGCAGAGGACATCTCATTTCTGCTCCCTCACAGCCTTTTTTTGTGCTCTGAGGCAGACTGCATCCCTGCCCAAGCAGCATCATTGTGCACACATCATTTTTATGACTGAGGATTGGTAGGACTGGCCTGAAAAATTCCTGGCATTTTGATCCTTTGACTGAGATCCAAATCCTGGTCCTTTTTTTGCCTCCAGTAATCCCTTCACACTTTGCCCCAGTGCAGCCACTTACAAGGGGAAACAACATATCCCACAGGTAAGGGGAAAACCACTCTTGAAATGCAGGTGTGAGGGATGTGTGGTGAGGAGCTACTGTGCTGGAGTGATGAATATGTTTACATCTTTCAAAAGTTGTAATTCAGCATGGATGAGCTGGCATCCCCCCTCCCCTTCCACATTCATGTTTGATTCACAAACAGAAAGAAATGATCTACTATTAGGAAAGATTTCTCTTTGACTGGGGAGCTGGAGATGGTAGTGAGAGTGGCTTTCATAGATGAAAATAATTGTACACTTTTTGTATTATTATTTTTGGCAAAGAGCTAGCGTTTCAGCTTTCCAGAGTATTACATCATTACTTTGTATAATGCATCATAATGATAGAGTGAATGGAAACGAAGAAATGCCAGCTTCTGTTGCAAGTTTAAAGACAGACACACATTTTCAGCTGGGAAAGCTGCTGTTCAGCTAAGTGTTTTCCTAGATGAAACAAAGCTGCAATCCCACTTGGCATTCGCATTAATTGTGGACTTGCCAACAGGCCAGTTTCACTGGTGTATAAATTAGTGGAGAATTATTCAACTCATCTCAATAACTAAGAGAATATCCTCATAAAGCTTGCTGAGCTGTAAGACATCCCCCCCTCCCCCCCCACTTTCCAGGGTATTTTGCACCCTATACTTAGAAAAATCACAGAATTTGCATGCTGTTCCAAAAAAAAAAAAAAAAAGAAGAAAAAAAAAGTAAAACATACCATACAAAGAAAGGCATCAGATAACCCATAACAGCAATGTGGTGACTATCTGCATAAAATAGCAAATTTGTATGGGAAATGTCCAAATTAAGAGGGAATTTTCTGGTTTGTTGTTTGAGTTTTGAGTTTGGGTGTTAGTTTGGGGGTTATTTTTTGTTTTGAAATTCAGCTAAAAAGGCGAAGTGACTGTGAAAGGAACCTCATTTCCAGCATCAGACACCCGACATTTCGTGTCTCTCTGTTGGATCAGGAGCCCAGGAAGTGCAAACTTCCCCAAACTGTCCTGCCAACAGGCCTTTCTGACCTAGAGGGGGGATCACCTTTATAGTGACAGGATAATTTGATCTCAGTGCCATCTAATCCTTATTTTCTTTATGGAGACTGCAGGCAAGGGTGCCAATTAGTGCCAATTGTGATGGTGGCTTTTGTGATGCAGACACCTGCCCACTAGGAATTGGACTGGTACCACCAACACACATATGCCACTAAACAGCTGTCAGATGGTAATGACTTTTTGGAGTAGAAGAAAAGGGCAGAATTTCATTCTGAGGCAATTTTCTGAGAAATTTTTTGCAATTTTTTCCACCTCTCTCTCTCTCCCCACTCTTTTGGTATCTGAATACTGGGATTCCTATGAGAAAACAAAATGTGAATTTTAACAAATATATCAAAGCACCAACTTCATCCCAAAACCCATGTGGTCCAGATGAGCAAAAGTAGAGTGAGAAACTATATTAATGGTATTCTTATTATTCTACATGATGTTTTAAACTTGTTTTCTGTAGTCTGTTCCTTGTTTAGGTGACTTATCCCAGTAACAGACAAATGAAACACCATGTTTTCTTTTACCACTCTTCTGGCTTTTTTTGGCTAAATGAAAAGTCTGAATTAAATGTAAACATCAAACAATTAATTTTCTTCTTTCTTTTTTTTTATGACAGAATGAAGTGCTTTGCAGCACTTCTGCAGCTCATGCCAACACAGGCACAATAGCTCAGGATCTCTCTTATGCTTTTATTAAACTCTCTTCTAATTTCCAGACAAATCAACAGTCCCTTCTTTGATGCCTAAACAGGGGAAGTTTACAAGCTTGCTTTATCCTTGAGTAATTGTGTGTGCTTGTAGGAGTGTGTAACATCCATCTGTACAGGCACATGCACCCTGAACTGTAACTTTTGGGGTGATTTTGGCAGCAGGGTCATGAGTGGCTTGGATTTCTTTTTGGAAAAAGGGCATTTCTGTGGTTCCGAGGCTCATGAACCCCATAGAAATGAAGAACTCTGAGCTGGTGCTGAGCACTGGTGTTAGGGATGTGTCTGGGAAGTGTGGGGGTGTCCCACAGGAGATATCTGGCACTTTGTGAGGAGGGACCTTCAGTGCCCTCAGTGGATTCCTGTGTCCTTTCCAAGCCTTGAGCTGCTGCCGAGAGCTCGCGACGCTGATAGCCCAGGGAGAGGCCGGGCACTGGCAATCTCTGGCACCTTTCAGCACTCAGCCAACACACACAGAGCCCCTGCAGCCTCTGCTCTGCTGGGTGTCACACCTTGATTAGCCCAATTGCTCACTGGCATCAACCACTAACCGTGGATGTGAAAGGAGGCAATCCTAAATAAACCCAAGGCTGGTTCGCAGTAAGGAAAAGAGGAGAATTCACAGTCATGTTTAAAGAACAGCACTGTAGCCATATAGATATGTAATGTATGTAGAAAAAGTTTGTATGGAGGTTTTTCAAGTGAAACAAAATTAGTCAGGGGTCACTGCTTTTTATTAGGATTTGTTGCTGAGGCCTGACAGAGCTCAGGAAGTGTTTGGACAATACTCTCAGGCACATTGTGTGACTTCTGGGGATGGTGCTGTGCAGGGCTTGATGATTCTTGCCCATTCCGACTCTGTGATTCCATGATCATTCCTTGTTGCTGTTTCCAATGAATGTAAAGCTCTGCCATAGCTCAGACCAGCTCTATTATGACCTTGCTGTCTGTCTTTCTTCCATTTATTCATTACTCAAATGCTGACCATTTTAATGCAGCTGTAACTGGCTGTGGCCTCTGCCGTGGAAAGGACAGAGTTTGCAGATGGACTCACAGCAGTTTCTGGGCTTGGTGGTAGACTGCTCTCCCTGCCTGCCCAGGGAACTGTAACACACCAGGAGTGCCTTCATTGTCACCAGAACATACTCTGAAATTTCAGATTTTAAAGGAGTGGCAGCCAGGGCAACCAGCATTCATGTGTTTGGGAGAGCTAACAGCAAACCTACAGAGGCTCAATCAGCTGTTTTAGTTTGTTGGTAGCTTTTGACCATGTTTTTTTCTCCACCAGTTAGCTTGTTAAGGGCTTTCAAAACATTTTCTCTATGTCTTGGGGTTGTTCCAAGGCTTCTCAGAGAGAACAACAGCGGGGCTCAGATTTTTGAAACCTCAGCCCCTGCTCTGGCACTCTTAAGTAAATGTTATCCTTGAGAAGGCCACAAATCCTGGGCAGTCTTTTCCTGACACCGATGCTCAGATTGTAGAGGGGCTCCTCAGTTCGTTTTCTTTAATGCACAAGGTACATTATCCTTGGGTGTGAAAATGCTCTGCACTAGATTGTACTGCTGGTTTGTGGGTGGGTGGGTAGTTATGTGCCTGGGTGAGCCCTGGGTACAAAGTCCAGCCCGTTATTCCATCCACTGTCCTCAAAAGCAAGTCAGGGAATCCCTGGAGCTCAGCAGATCTCACTGCTGGCACTGAAGTGAGCACCTGTGCCACTCCCAACAGGTGCTGGTTAGTTTTTTAAATGATGCAAACATGTTTTAAACAGTCCTGTGGGGTGTCTCTTGCACATCCTAACACATAGACCTCCTGATGAACATGTAACGTGGCTTTGAACACGTGCTGGTCTTCAAAACATGAAATGTTCAAGGAAAATGCAGTAATTCTTTAAACCCCTATCATTGTGAATTCATATCATATTCATTGTAATAGCATTGATCAAAATGAATTCATTTGGTATTCATGTAAATGTCACATGTACTTCCATAGGTGTTTCATTGTAAATTAGCATTTCTCAGAGGACACTTAAAATAAAGTGTTACTGAAAGTTCTCATTACACATATTGCTGAGATTAGTACATTAAGGATCATGTACTTACATAGTACTAATGCATTTCTGCCACTTAAAATGCTGCATTACCCATTTCTGATATCTAGCAAATATCTAAAGCAATTTTGAGAATTACTGACATCCTGAAGGAAGTGGTACTTTTGTGATTAAATTGGTTTTGTGTATTTCACTTTGATTTACACACAAACCACCCCCCCCCAAAAAAAAACCCCAAATAACAAAAAGCCACCATTGCCAGATACACTTAACTGATTTTTTTATTTCAGTGACTTTAGCATCAAGTGAAAAAAAACCAAACCAAACCAAAACAATAACAACAAAAAAAAGAGAGCCACATCTAATTAGAAAATCAAAACACAAATAAATGCTTTTGGATCTTCTAACTTGTCTCACAATTAGCTGATTCTTTAGTACACTGTGGCACAAGCTTTCTGGTGCTCTTGCTTTCAGATTATTCCTTCCTAAGAGAAAGCCAAAAAGTTCTGTAGTCTCAATCAGATGCATTTCTGACGTCTTGAATTGTCCATTACAGCTTGTTTGGTCTGAAGTTATTTTTGAAAAGATGAAGTTTAAAGAAGACTACAGAGCGTTTTATAAATAGCTGACAAAAGGTGCGTTACAGTAACTATAAAAGAGAGAGCATTGTTTGAGACCTGGAACAATCTAAAGCTGTCTGACAATGCTGTGGATGTCTTCTGAAAAGAATTGATGTAATTACTTTAAGACTTTTTTTTGGTAACACTAATAAAAAAAAAAACCTCTGAAGCTTAACAGCAGGCCTGATCCTAGCAGAAACCTCTGGGGAAAAAATGGGGAGATGGCAGCATTTTAGTGTTTATGCTGGAAGGGAAGAGGCAGATTTGGCCATGAGGAGTTGCAAAACCAATCCCACGATACAGTCTCCTAGCAAATATTTGCCTGCTCTTCTGGCTCCATCCACATGAGTTGTGGACTTGCCGTGTGTACTTGCAGCACGTGGAGGTGGGCTGGGCAGGAGGCACCATTCCCAGAGCTGACAGCACAGAACAAGGTGGCATTGTGGCTGAAACACTGCTCTGGGCTGCAGGAGGTTTGGGTCTGCTCCTGCTCTTGTGCCAGCATGTCCCCTGTGCCAGCTGCTTCTCACTTGTCCTGGCACAGCATGATGGATTTTGGGGATGAGCCTCCTGGAAAAGGAGGAGGGGAGGATGTAAAGGGGGTCTTGTGAGCTTTGAGATCTCTGGTATCTCTTGCAACTGTCCTGACCTTCCTCAAATGTGCAGCCTTGCAGCTGATTTCCAGCTTTGCTGACTGATCTCTGCAGTGAGTTGAGCTGCATTCCCAGAAAATCTGAGAATGGACAACTTCACACCTGAATATCAGCTGTACATTCGTGCTCCATTTTGTCTCGTGCCTTACCTGTTTTTCCAGAAGACTGCAGTTTTCCAGGTGTTTGCCTAATTGATAGTGCATGCCTGACTGGTCTGAGAACGTGCAGTATGGCCAACCTCAGGACAGAGAGAGGAATCCACAAATCTGTTTCAGTGTTAGAACCATAATTAGTTAATGTGAGATAATAAATAGCTACTAAAATCACATGAAAAATATGATAGGGCTATAAAGCGTGTTTTTATAATCCTGCTCCTCCCCTTTTTCTGCTGCCTCCTCCTCCTCCTCAACGTAACAAGGACCCTAATAGGCTTCATGTATAAGTGCCTATTTTTATTAAAGACAAGTGTAATCTTTTGTAGTCCAAATGTCCCTATCATAAATGCTAACCGAGGAAAATATTAGGACTCATTTATTTATGAACCCGTTAATAATGAGGTGCAGTTATGAAAAAGGCTTTCTCAGCACAAAGCCTGCTGAACAAACAATGCACACTGGGGAAAAGGAGCTAGTTAGCCTTCCTGACTTAGATAAAGCTATGGAGAAATGACAAGTGCCAGTAATTAGCAAAGCCTCTTCACCAAGATAACCCTATACATCTTTGTCTATTTCAATCACCAAAGACTCCGATTCAGTGTAAAATTAAAGCCAGGATGCCATCAATTTCTGTTAACCTCTTTATATTGTTCTGTGTTCATGCATATGTGATAGATAGTTTTTGTCATTTTATTAAATGGTGACATCTCAGTATGCATGTGACTAAAACTGTTTTCTCCTTAGCAAAGTATTTTTAATCATCTCTCCATTGCCTTTATTATCTTGGTTCTTCTGAGTCCTAACTGCTTTATTGTGCAGTATTGGCAGCTGTTCTGGGGGTGCAAATGTGTGTGCCCACTCCTTTTCCAAGTGTTGAATCTGGAATTAAGGGGTCTGTGCCCTTTCTGGTACTCATGTGAGCAGGTACAGTAGCTCTGCATCCATCTGCTTTAGCCTCCTACTGCATTTTTACCCCAACAGGTGAAGAACTGTTGGTTACAGTGCTCAGCACTGACATGCAGACCCCTGGTTTCCATGAGTGTGGCCTCCCCTCTCCACCCTTGTCTGGATGGGTGGTCTTGGATGGGTTTTGGTGGGGTAGCTGGTGCTCACCTGCTCGGGCCACAAGCCAAGGAGTGTTGAACTATCAACTTGGTGGTCCTCCACAAACACAGTCTGCACCCAAACTGCTTTTTTTCCACCTTAAAGGGTTTTTTTTCCCCAGCAGGCTTCCATTATTTGTGAGCTCATACTGCCTAAACTTCCCCGTGACTTTCAGATAAGTCAGCGAACACGTTCACCTAAAGATTCGCAAGGGGAAAAAAAGTTATAAATCCACCCTGTTTCCTTGACATCAGGGCAGGTTTGCTGGGAGTGCTCACAGAGTGAGCTCTGAGTGACCTGAGAAGTTGCATGTGGCATTGGGTGTCATAACAAAAGTTCCTGCTGGCTCCATTTTCCTGCTCTGTAATGTCTTTTTACTTGTTTTAAGTACTCCAGGCCCCGACTGCTGAGGTTATTAATCTTCATCTGTGCTCTTTTTAAACTTTACTACTAGCACTTTTTTTGCCTCAGATATGCTTTTATTCATTCTTTTCAGCAGCAATAACCTCTCATATTGGCCAAATTAGGAAATAATTGCAAATAATAGAGAATCCTTTTCCAGCTCTACAGTAAAGGATTATATATGTGCTGTGTGTGAGGGATGGCACAGAGTGTAAATACCAAAATATGGGCAAGTAGGCAGAGGAGGGAAGGATGTTGGTTGGCTCTCTCTTGCTGTCTGGCTCAGGGGTCTTTGTGTTCAGGGCACAGCTCATGGCAGAGGGTCACACGTGGTGGTTTGTGGAGGAGGAGGAAGGGAAAACAAGGGCTGGTTTTGCAGTTCAGCTCATGCCAGTCCCTGTTTAGAAAAACCTGGGCAGGGTCTTTTTGTCTTCTGAGGCAGAAACAGATTTGGGTGAATCAAATTGAGTCAGTTGAATTTTTTAAGCAGAAACATGTGACCTTTTCTTGGTTTTATGTGGCCACCATAGCTGTGGCTGGTTTCTCTTCAGTGCCAGTTCCAGGAGTTGTACCCCTCTTTCCCTGTATATCAGTTTTGCATCTTCATCCATTATTTTGAAACACCCAGCTTTCCAGTCAAGGAGCTGAAACCAAGAGTTTTTTTCCTGACTTTTATCCCAAGTCACTCATCATAAGCAGCCAACCCAGCAAAACTGTCTAATTAGGCACCATATTAATAATTATTTTTCAGTAACAAGTATATATGTAGGACTCTGGATATGCTTGTGCCATAGATACAGCTGCTGCTTTCAGGTGCCTGGCTGCTCTCATACATAGGAATTTTCAGGATCAAAGCTCCCATGAATGTTATTCACAACAAATAAGTGTGCCAGCTCTTGGGAAGAAAATACGGAGAACATTCATGTAATGCTGCTGTCTCAGCTGGGAAGCAAGGAAATACACTGACTGTAGGAGAGAGCAAAGCTCTCTCAACACCCTCATCACATTAACACTTACCTTCCTTCCTTCCTTCCAGTCAAAGTTCTCTGAGCTGCTTCTTTCCATTGTTTTTTATTATTCATTTGAATCCGAAAATAATATTTTTCCTCTCTAATTCAGGAAAAATAGTCATTGCCCACCTCCTGCTGAGGCAAAAGAGTGCCAGAGCCCATCTCCTATAAGCTCCTTCTCACTTCCAATTCAGCCTGCAATGGCTCCTTTGGAAATGTAACAGGCTATTATAGAAATATGTATTTACACAGTATTTTAAGATGCACATTATCCACCTGATAGACCATGACAGCTCACCATTACAGCCTATTGAATAAAACCTCTTTGCACCATTTTTTTTTTTCAAAGCAGATACTTTTTATGTGATGAATTGTGAATCTATTGTGTAAAAGTACAAGTTTGTCATGCAGGGCCATAGGAGGACACCATTTATCTGTAACCCATGGCAGTGGGAAAGTGCTCTCACCCTGCCCCATGGAGTGAATTATTCTGACCAGAGGGATGCAGATTGAAAAAACTGAAAAAAAAGCTTCATGAACCTGAAGGGGAAAAGTTTCAACATTTGTTTACTGGCCCATAGTATATTACAAAGGAGATCACTCCTGCAGAGTCATGTATTCCTTCTTCCTTGGCTGGTTTTTTAAGGGACTCCTCTATTTTGAAAGCATCTCTGCCTGGCTTTCCCACCCAAACTTCCTGTGCTTGTGTGACTCCCTCCAGCTGATCCATACTTGAACAGTTTCTCTCTTCCAGGGATTCACATTAGGACCTGCCCTGCCCTAGGTGCCCTGCCCCTCTCGATGTCCAAGGATGCTCCATTGGAATAGAAAATAATCAAAATTTCATTAGCCTGAAGCTAGACACAAGGAATCTTCCTGTCATTTCCTGTGAGTTTTAACTTGACAGGAAACAAAAGGCAACAGGGAAGGCCACAAGATCCCAACTTGATAAGGAAGCTTGCAGCCAAAGATGTCCCTATGATCAAACAGGCTGAATAAGCTGCAGATAGACAAGATCCCCAATTTGTTCTAAGATGGAGCCCAGCCCCTGTTGAGAAACAATTTTACATTGCAGATGTTCATGAATGCATGGAAAATGTGGTGACTTCAAGTATCTTTTCTTTCCCTATCTTCAGGATGTCAGAACTGTTTTTTGAAGAGAAACCCTCTAACAGTTATAGTTGACTCCTGAGAACTTGTATGTCTGGAACAAAAAGAGACTCCCAGCCAGCTGAACAGCGTTGTCTTCTTCCCTCCCCCCATTCAAATTAAGCATACACAACAGAAATACCAAACAGGCATGGGTTTTACATATCATGCCAATTCTGATCCGAAACAGTTTATTAATATAAATCACCTCCAAAAAAGGGAAAGATTTTAAAGGGAAACGAATAGCTGCCAAAAAGACTTACACACAGAGCCAGTGCCTAACACTAAACCTAGTGGAAATCGTGTATTTCCACTCCTCATGAAGCCAAGCAGTGGGGAGCCAGTGCTTTGAACTCTGCGTGGGACACTTGCTGTGAGCCCCCAGTAGAGAGCATATGGTTTGAGAGGAAACACAAACCCCATCCAGAAACGTGCTGGTCTCTAACCAGCGGATCTGTAAACAGTCCAAACCCATTCCCTGCAGGAGGGGACCCACGGGCCCCATCCAGTCTTTGCTATGGCTCTTCCCTCCTCAGGGAAGCCAATGTGAGCTCCAGCCCCTCTGGGATGATTCCTCTGCACCTCCCAGAGCAGGAGGGGATGGCTTGGAGGGGCAGATGTCACCCAGAGGGTGCAGAGATGCCTGTTGGCCATGGCTCTGCATGCCAGGATGCCATGCCCAGGATTCCCAGAGTGTGGGCACCCACCCACTCTGCTCCAGACCCTTCTCTGGGCACTCCCAGGAGGGTTTTCCTGGTGTCCAGCTCAGGCATGGAAGCTGACCTTACATCTGTGGTTTTGTCCCAAGTGTCTCCTCCTCAACTCTTGACTCTTTGACCAAGCAGGACCCACCAGCCCGAAGTTGTGGTTCCCTGGATTTCCTGGGTCTGTTTAGGAAATTCGTCCACACTTTTTAAACAGTGTATTCGGTTTAATTTTCATTATTTTTAGATGTTAAATTTTACATCAATACAGTATGTCTTAAACTACTGTATTAGAATGCTGCTTGACTCACTTCCAAATTGAAGACCTTTTAAAAAAATTGAAGCAGTCCAATAATTTTAAATCACTCTGCACTGTGCATTGCAATTTAAAATTATTGGAGTGCTTCAAATTTTTATAAGCCCTTGAATTTGGAAGTGATCGAGGTTCTGGGCATACTCAGTGTAGAGCAATTTAAAATTATAAGAGCTGTCAAATTTTTATATAAGCACTTCAGTTAGAAAAGGGATTTGGGTTCTGGGCATGTGCAAAGGGGAGCAATTTAAATTATTAAAGTGCTTCAATTTTTTTTCTAAGCACCTGATTTTGGAAGGGTTTTGGTTTGTGCAGCCTAAAATGACAACTTCCTTTGAGAGTTTCTTCTTTAAAAGAATTTCAATCTTACAAACGAAAGTATTCTTTAAAATATGAATTCACTGATACTTTAAGAACTGATTTGCACAGAGCTTGGTGCCCAGAACATCTATTTTTTTCCCCCTCATTTTATCATTTCACTCTTTAAGGGGCAAATTGATGGTATAGAAATAGCTGCCTCTTTGGATTCTAAATTTTTTCCAACTGTTGCTACAAAAAAAAAAAAAGTGGAAAAATGAAAAATTTGATGGGAAGGACTGAATGCTTTTCTCATGGACGATCCTGCCTGGCCAACAGAATTTAGAAGGCATGCAAAATTGAGGCAATTTGTTATTAAATCTCATTTTAATGTCTCTCAACACTCAAAATGAAAGCCATGTGATAGCTGATTGAATCTGAAGGAAGGAAGTTGGAAGGCAGCTTTATTTGCACACTCACTCTCTGTACCGAAGCGATTCCTGCCAGGAGCCGTGCCAGGATTGCCATCTTTGCCCCAGATCCAGCCATGTCCTTCAGCATCCCAGTGCAGGGCAGCAGGAGCAGCAAGGGGAGCAGGGAGGGTGCAATGCACCCAGCAGATCCCAGTCCTGCTGCACTGGGACCGGTGCAGAGGGGGTTGGCAGAGGGGATCTCCAGAGCCGAGCTGGAGATCGCCGTGTCCGGGTGCACGGGGAAGAGGAGACTGAGGGATGCCCTCACTGAGCTGTCAGAGCACAGAGACAGGGCAGATGAGCATTTCCAGCCTCTCCACTCACGTTTCTCTCTGCTATCCCTTTTCCAAACGAGGGATTCACTCCACAGGGCAGGGATCAGGGTAATTAGTCAATGTATAAGGGCACCGTGTACCTTGAGCCTGCGTACCTGCGGCGTGGAACCGTGCATTTCATCAAATGCCAATTTAGTGTTTTCTTCCCCTTGAATGCTCCTTTCAGTTGTTACCATGGAGGTGATAGGTGACCATTTGTAGTTGTTTATTCCTTGGAAAATGAAGTTTTTGAATAAAAGCCAGTGATCAAATTAAACAGGGGCAAAGATCTGCCGGAGGTGAAATTCAAACAGGAGCCAGATTAATCATATAGTCAGGAATGAAGGGGAAAATTCCTGAAAGCATTTTGCTTTTCCCCTTGGAGTTTTTGTTTTGTTTTGTTTTCCAAAAAGTAGAAGTATAAAAATTGTTTCTTACTGTCCATGGTATTAACTGCATTATTCTTTCGGGATGTGAAACCCAGGGGTTGTTCTGTGCCAGAAGGACAGAATGGGAGACCAGACATATTTTTCGTTGGTATAAGTTGATTTGGACTGTGCTTTCATTGAACCCTTCTGGAATTTTGTAGCAGGCTTTGGCTAAGTTCTGTCCAACATCCACAAGATGGGGTGTGCTGGGGTCTCATGTGAGTGTGGCCACTGTGTGTGGCTGTGTCAATGGTGAGAAAAGGCTTTCCTGAGGAGAGTTTGGTAACGGTGAGATCTGTCCATGCCTTCTCTTTCTGTCCAGCGTGCAGGCGTGGGCATGGACTGGATTAAATCTGCCTGGGCAGAGGAGCAGTCGGGGCAGGTCCAGGCTGTCGTGCTCCAGGTCCGTGCAGGGATGTGTATGTTTCACACAGGGGAGTGCAAAGGCAGCAGGGGATCAAACACCCTGGCCCTGCCTGTCTGCATCCCTGTTCTGGCCCCAAATAACACAGGGAATCGACTCAGAGCTGCTGCTCACAGCTCACGTACGAGCACCGAGGCTGCCTTCAAGTTCCCATCTTGCTGCCTCACTTGAGCCGCCGCTGCTCGAACCCCGCTTTTGGGCTGCATTCATGCTAATGTTGACAGGTTTTTTTCCCTCCTTTGTTACACCGTGCAAACCAAATAGAAAGTGAGGTGAGCTTGTCTGAGCAGATGAAAGATGGCAAGAAATTGGCGCTTGGGGACCAGTGTCTTGGTGACATCGACTCTGCAGTCCTTTTTTTCTCTCTCTCCCTGGCTTCCCCTCTCCCTCTCATTCTCTCTGAAATGGTCTGTGCCTCCAGTAATTTACATAATACTCTTCTGACACCTTTACTTTAGTCATCAATCACGGTACCTTCTCTCAGTCTATCTTTTGTCTGAGCATGTCTCTTCTTTATCAGGCCATGCACAAAAGATTAATTTCACAGTTTTTCTCCCTTCTTTCTTTCCTTGCAAGATACAAAGCTCATGAAATGACAGAAGCAAGATAATGAAAACAACAATGCAAGCAATTTTTTTTTTTGTTCTTGCTGGTTGGATCTCAAGATACTTTTTTTAACCTCATTGTGTGCCATCTGTCTTAGAAAAGGTCTGCTCGGTATTTTTTAATACAATTCTGATGCTGCTCTGAAGACTACCTGGGGAAAAAAATACATATTTTAATCAGGCCATAGGTACTGATTTAAAATTAGAAAAATAAATAAAACAAAAAAAAGGAATTTGCTGAACAATTAAAGCGAGGGGTCCATTTCTAATGGTGGCATGGGCTACTGCACAGTGCCCATGCCCCAATTAATATTAATGATCTTTTGTGCATAGCAAATTTATGGCATTTGATTGACTCACACAACTACACTTCAAGCTGTCACGTAAAGTGAAATATATGGGCACCGTGGCCTAATTTGCATATGCATATGTTCTTAATATTAATTAGTCTAATGGATCTAAGGACCTGGAGATAATTTGAGTACTGGGAGAAGAGAAGCAAACAAACAAAACAAAACTCGCTGAACAGTGCTCTGCTATGGGTTGGTCCTACAGTCAAATAACTCTCCTAAAATGCAAAATAATTGGCATGAATTTCTCCTCCTTCCCCATGTCTCTCCCAGGACTGGCTGAATTAAAATCTTATCCCATATAATGCATTGTTTTGGCTCTGACCCTGACACTTTTTAATTTGAAATGCTTAACATGCCAAGTAGATTACAGAATTATAGACAGAGGAGTTTGAGTGCAGGCTTATGGGCGTAGGTCAGGGCCATGAGGCTTGCAGCCCTGCAAGGGGGTTGTTTCCCAATACACCTGTGTAATTCCCATTAATATTGATGGAAACTGTGTGAGTTTATTGGGGAGATCATGGTCTCCCCAGCTTGGCTTTGTGTTTGCCTGGCAATGATGGCACAGACCTCCAGATGAAAACCAGCCTCTTTTGACCACTGAGCTTTCAAAGTTAGTGACAGTTCATGGTTTTGATTCTCCCGGGAACAGGAGGTGCTAGAGCAGGAAAGCAAGGAGGTGTTGGGCTAATCTTTTCTGTTTGGCTCTAGAATTGGCTTGTGTCCTAATCCTGGGTGCACCCCTAAGTGTACACAACTGCCCTCTGGGATAAACAGCTTTAAGATGAGAACAGCCTTTGTATGATGGTGAAGAGGAGGCTGGCAGTGGGGTCCATGCACTGAATCCTTCCAGGACCACAAAGTGCTGGCAGGAACTGGCGAGGGGAGGGAGGGGTGGGGTGGTGTCCTAGCAAATTGGCTGAAGTCAGGAGAACCTTAGATCCATTATTATCCTGTGCAGTTGTGCAAGCAGAGTGTTATGTTACCAATGGAAAAGGAGAGTAGACTCTGACTGGGAGCCCTTTGGGAGTGACTGTGGCTTGGGACATCCCCGGGCAGCATTCTGCAGGAAGGGGGTGCAGGATATCTGTGGCTTTCCCACAGCCTGGGCTGGTGGCTGTGGGGCTGTTCCTGTGCTGATGGGGAGGTGACAGAGGAGTGATCACCACCCCTGTCACCAGGGGAGCTCCTGCGTGGGCGGTTCTGGTGAGGTGTGGGCAGCCAGCTGAGGCTGCAGTACCACCCCTTCATGGGCACTCTGCAGGGATCAGAGCTCCACGTCCAGCAGGGAGGGATGAAAATCCCAAAGGCCAGAGAATAACAGAGATTTCCAGGAGATAAGGGTGTTTCAGAGCTGGGAAATTCGTTTATGCTGTTCCCACCCTGGGGACGTGGGGGACGTCACCAAAGATCCCGTCCCTGACTCACCTGGGTTATTTTGGATCCGCTCCCTGACTCACCTGGGTTGTTTCACCTCCCAAAGAAAACAGCCCATGCAGCTCCAGCCCGTTTCCAGCCTGCAGAGCTGTAATGAATCTGCAAGTTGCTGATTGCCTTTACGAGGTGCTAAGCACCGATGGCTGCCTGATGCCAGGGAGGGAAGTGTCAGCTCTTGCCCGGATCAGGTCCACAGTGAGTTGTTCTATAGAAAAAAATGACTTTCCTCTACGAAGGCATCACTTATATACCGAATATATATAACAAAACCTGGAAAGCCTCTAGTCACTCATTTTAGCGGCTAAAATGCCTTTAGGCCAACATTCCTGCTGTGAAAGGGGTTATGGACATGTCATATGGGGGTCATCAGTGAAAAATATACCCAACTTTTGTTATTCTTAAGTCTAAATCAAAAACCTCTTTTCACAATCCACTAAGGGACGATTTACTAGAGAGTAGAATGTGGTATCAATTATTTCTGTGGGCATCCTTTTTGTTATAAGAAGCAAAGAGGATTGCTTGAGAGTCAATAGCATGACTCCATCTCAGATTACTAAATAATGAAATGCTAAACTTGGCCTAGAGTAAGGACTATTGCTGTCTCAAAGGGACCAGGGGCTTCAATTAAATCAGAGGACGGTGTTCAATGAATGAGAAAAGGATGCTTAAGGTACGATGACATATTACCGGATTTTTACATTTAATTGCAGTGCTTTGTTCTTTTAATAAAAGCACAAGAGCAGTGGATCTCCATTATGGTCATCTGGTAGCATTGTTCATTGTGGACAGTTTATTGTAATTTATTGGCTATGTTTAATCCCTCAATTTTTCATATAAATGAATTCTGTCTGCTTTATTTTATGAATTTTCTTTGCTTATAAAAAAAAAAAGGCACCTAATAGTTATTTACACACAGAAGAGCTTTTCCACTGAAACACTCAACAGTGCAAGAAGGAAACAACCCAGATTATGTGAGACTGGAATGGAAGCAAGTCCTTCTGCTCGGAGAGCTGCATTTCTGCATCACCCAAGCAGGAATTGGCACTTCCTGAGCAAACTCAGGGGTGACAAAAATGTCCTCGTTGGCTTTGTTGGGGCTCTGTGCTGCTGAACTTGCCTGTGCTTGGGCTGTGGGCAGCGGGGTCTGTGCACAGAGTGACTTTGTGGGTTTCAGGTCCAGGAGAAATTGGCTTCAAAACCCCCTGCCCCCAGAGGAGGTGGGTTTCAGCCTTTCTGCTCAGTGCCCTGGGATAATGCACAACACATGGCAGCAGTTTAGCTGGAAAACCACTGGAGCATATGTATGTGATTATACATATGTGTGTGCACACATGCATGCATGTGTAGATACAATTATAGTTCTGTGTTTGCCTATATAGTGATATGTATTTATTTTAAAATCTGAACCTACAAGTGTTTTTAAAATGGTTGTCAGGCAAATCCCCCCTTTTGGAGGTTTTTGCTGTGACTTGCCTCATGTGAGCACGCCAATCGTGTCCCATTACATAAATGATGGCATGGGCAGTGTTTTAACTAACGTAACCTGATGCATCAAGGCAACACTGAGGTTACTCCTGGCTTAGGAAGGGAGAAATTGAGACCTTAGAAACTCAGATCCTCATCTATATTTTTAGAGTCTGATTTGTTTGGTTTTTTTATTTTTTTTCTTTTCATTAAAATGTCCTTGTGCAGGAGAGGGATTCTTAAATTCAGCTGAAATACTGTGTGCATTGAGCCCAGGCAGGGGAGACAGCCTTTCTTCAGGCCTGGACAGTGCATGTCTGGTTTTTGGGGCAGATCCTCCCTGGAACAGGGTCACAGTGAGTGGTTCATTCCCCGTAAACAGGTTGGGTGTCTTTTGTTTCTGCCTTGTTTCAGCTGGTGTCAGAGCCTGTCTCTGGAATCGTGGCAGTTCAGTGAAGAGGGTTGGGATGAGCTGACTCTCAGAAGTAATGGCACAAAACGAATGGCAGCCAGCCCTGCTCAAACTGCCACCAGAGGCTTCTGGGCCCAGGGGAAAGTTGTGAGCTGCATTGCCTATGGGGAGAAACTCCCCCGTGGTCTTATCTGAGGGGTTTTCCAGGTGTGTTTCTTTCCAAGGAGGGTGCAATGCTTTTGATGGCCCAGAGTGTCTAATTCTTATAACATCCTTCAGCCTTGTGGCAGCGTCAGAGTAATGAATTCAGGAAGTGTGCGGCGAGGATTGTCTGTGCAAGAGGGTACAGGCAGTACTTAACTCCCCATCGATTGCCAGTGACTGATAAACAACTGAGTGCCTCCAGATCAACCCCAAAGGGTGATGCAGGCCCCAGGCACGTGGCTCTTCAGGTGTGGCACTGGGACTGCCATCTGCAACAGCAGCATTTCAGCACCTGAGATCATGAACTAAGCAGAAATTGCTTTTGCTCTTACTGGGACGCTCCTCTTCAAGGGCAGCAAGTGTTGGAGACCTCCTCCGAGGTGGCTGTACATGCAGGGCCGGGCTGTGTCCAGCTGCAGGACCAAGCATTGTGCCCGAGTGCCACTTGTGCACGTGGCCGATGTCTGCCCCCAGAGGCCAGCCCCCTGGGCATGCAGTTTTGTGCTGTGTGGAGGAGAATTCTGGCTGTGAACTGGGCATCCAGGTGACCAAACGCACTCTGTTTTTCACAGCTGCTCCTTCCAGGGGCCGATGCAAAGTGGCTCTGCCGTGTGCACATTTATAAATTACCATATGATGAATATGGGGCCGTGCCACGGCAGAGTCTTCCTCTTGACAAAGTGCTGTGCCTATTCCCAGCTCTCCCTGGCCTCTGTTTTTGTTAATTTTACACTGAAGGATCAACATGCCCAGGATGCACGCGTGCATCCATCTCTCTCCCTCTCAAAGGAAATTAGTGCTTTCCTGTCACCGCAGGTGATATGAGAAGGGGAGGAAGTACACAAACTGATTTATCTGGAGCTGTCAGCTGTTTTGAGGATGTTGACTACTAAGGGTGTCAGCTCCTCCTCAGTAGTTGGCTGACTCTGAAGAAGACCCCATTCCTCATTAAAAGAGCACTGAGCTGCACTTGAAAGTGACTTTCCCACTTGTTCTCCTCTCACAAACATCACAATAACAGATTCGCTGTTTAAAGTGGCATGATCTTCATGCCAGGCCCAGGCAGCTTTGTAAAATACACCTCTGCAGCACTCGGTAGCATCGGTACCATCCATGCAAAATTCATTTGAGGTATAAACTAGAGACTATCATCGCAGATGACAGTTATAGCAAATCAGCACACTGTGTACAGTTTCATCCTTTATTCACATTATGTATCATAATAAACGTCGTCCTAGCAACACAGTTTGTTGGGAGTCAAACACAATACCCCACAATGCCTTGCCACAGATGAATGTGAGGAATTGTGGCTGTAAGAGCCTGCTACAGCCTGAAAAGGAATCAACAATTCCTGCTGTCATTTTAGGGGGCTCTTTCCTCCTCCCAGCACGGCCCTGGGAGAGAGGTGAGCAGGGAGCCTCTGTGAACTGCGGGTCTCTGCTGCACTCTGGTCCATGTGGGAGCAAAGTGGGATGTCAGAGGCACTGGGAACTTGGCCAAAATGTGCCAGGGCTCAAAATTGGGAAGGCTTGAGGAAGAAGAGGAGGGATTGTCATCTGGTTAAATTGAGAAATATTGGGGAAGAAATATTACTCAGGTACAAGACTACATCTTCTTTCTTTTTAATAACTGCTCAGTGAAAAAGCACTTCCAGGGTATTGAAAGTAAAAGAAAAAGAAATCCTAATGTAAAAATATATGCCTTTGGTATAGAATTCCACTCAGACCTAAGAGAGATGTTTCTGAGTGGAGTCGGGTGTGATTCATATAACATTTTGCCATCCCCTGGGGAATGTCATCTCCCTCTGATGTCTCCATTTGCAGGAAAGGCTTCATTGCAGGGGCAGCACGAGGCTCCCACACCAAAGGGCTGGGCTTGCTCTGTGAGGTACAGCAGCACATTTTCTCTAATTCTTGCCCTGGCACCTGCTCCTGCAGGTGTTTTTCCTTATCCCTGCCCATGAGAGCCCCTGCTCACAGGCTCTGTGTCACAGAGGAGCTGCTGACACCCCGGGGTGCTGCTCAGCCCACGGTGGGGATGCTGCTTCCTCAACACTGGGCTGAGGCCACAGTTTGCTGTCCCCTGTCCCTAATGCAAATCATGTGATTCCACTGCTGGGAAAACTATGGGACGTGAGGGTCCAGCTCCTGTCTGAGGTGTGTTCTCTGATAGGAGCAGTCAGAGAGTCTAATGAAGGATTCTGTTACGTGGAGCAAAGCTTTTCCAGGATGCAACATTGTTTTCAGAAACCCTGATTAATTTTTTACCCCTCCTCTTACTATTTTGAACAAAATTGTCACAATGTCTCTCTGAAATGGAAATACATTAATCAATAAGCTGTTAGAAAAAAAGAAAGCATCTTGGAAAATCACCTTAAGTGTTGCTAAGATGCATCTGATTTCTGAATGAGCATGGGGCCACTTTCACAGCAATCCAGTGTGTAGTTCTGCAGTTCAGAAACAACAGAGCCAGTGAGACGCAAATGCCAGAGGAGATAAAGACAACCCTTCCTTGCACAAATCCCCTGGGAGAGGAACTAACACAGATACCACAGGAGTTCAGCCTTTACACAAAGCAAAGTGTAGTACCAAGCAAAGGCCTGAAACTTTAAAGCCTGGACATCAGTCCACAACAGAGCCCTTCCAACCTGGGGAGAGGTTTATGTCTTTCTCAGGGGTGCCATAAAATAGGATCATCCATCATCCCTCAAAGTCTGTACCTGGATCCAGAAATAGCTTTTGGGCTCAAGTCAGCATTATTCATTGTTATTGTGGAGTGGTCCTGTAAACCAAAACGCATTCTCTTGGGTTTTTTTTTTTTACCGTGTGTGCAGGTTTTGGTGTTACAGGAAGAACATTTGGGCTCCTGTGGGAGGGANAAAAAAAAAAAAAAAAAAAAAAAAAGAAAAAGGAGAAAAAAAAAAGGAAGAACCCACGCCTTTATGGTTATTAATCAGAATTTGGTATACTTTTCAATTCGCTTCTCCAGGACTGATTCCACTGCACAGTAATTAAAAAGAAACCCGTGCCGACTGCGGTGCCCCCCCCCTCCCCGCCCGTGGAGCGGTGCCTGGCTGATCCCATTGTCTGCGCCCTGAATGCTGAGCCCACAGTTAATAATTAGTGAGCAGCGCCGAAATGGAACGGCACGGCCGATTCCCTGGTACCCTGGCAGAGGCGGCGGCTGAGCCGGCCAGGACTTTGTCATGTTGGCAGGGAGCGGGGGAGCTCGCTGCCATCCCGCAGCCAACGCGCCGTGCCGGGACCTGGCACCGCGCTCAGCCCCGCGGGGAAGGGAAAGGGGATTGCCATCCTCTGGGGGGGAGAAAAAAAAAACCAGGGGGAAAAGGGACTCTTTTTTGGTATGGAGGTTTCCCGGAGATGTCTCTCGGGTTCATATTTATTGTTTATTGCCCGTAAAACTGTGTTTCTATGCTTCACAAAGCCATCATTTCGATGTAGTCTGCCTAGCCTGAAATGATAAATGAAAGCTATGAAGGGAGAGGAAGGGTGTTCTGGTGATTAAAACTCTGGATTTGACTTGAGAAAGTAGGTTTCAGCTCCATCTCTGCCACCAACTTTGGGGTGACTTTTGACCAGTCATTTAATCTCCTTGGGTTTATGAGATCTGGGGAGAACAGGGATTTCTCCCTTTAAAATTTTTTTGGTGGTGTTTTTATTTCCCTTGTCTGGCTAGGCTGTTCAAGTATTTCCATTGGGAATCCTTTTTACTATGTAAAATGTGAGCAAAATGGGGTGCCACTGTAATTTTAAACTCCTGTTCCCTGTATTTTAACAATGCATTCATGGATATACAGAAGGGAAAATACTACAGTAATTAAAAAGGATGTGAATGGTGAGAGTGTGAACAGTGGCAAACCTCAGAGAGATCCTTTTCTGACTGGAGCAGGTTTATTTCCCTCAGTGGTGATTGAAATTAATATGGGCTCTTATTTTATGGAGGTACTCGTAAACTGGAGGAAGTGTGATGGCCTGTAGATGTAAAAGGTCAGAATAAATGATCTAATAGTCCTTTTTAGCCTTAAAAGTATGAAGGAAAATGAAGGCTTTTAAAAATTATTCTTTTTCCACAGTTACACGGGAAATGGAGATGGGATGGCAAATCTAAAAATCCCCCCAGTTTGGACACTGCCCATCCCTGTCCCTTTGCTCATTCCTGTGCCTGTAGGTTTCCAACGGGGCTGGATGTCCCAGAGGGCCCCTGAGCCACCTCCCTAAAGGGTGCCTGAAAGGCAGTTGAAAAAAACCCCATTGTCAGGAGGCTTTAATTCACTGTTACAGGTGACCACCTCTCCGTTGGAAGTGTAAGGGTCCATAAATCAAGAAATGGTTGAAAACTTCTGCTCTGGTCTTTGCCAGCAGTTAAAGACAGCTCACGTCAGCCACATTTATGTGCCCATCTCGATTCCCTGTGCCTGTTCCTATTGCTGAACAGGGCACTTCTTGCCACCATTGTCAAACCAGCCTGTGGCCCCCTTTTAATTTTCCCTTTTTCTACTTACCCTGCAATTAAATACCCCTAAAGTGATGAACACACAAAGAGCTTAATCTCCAGCCCTGTTGCACACCAGACACAGGAGTGCACCTTGGTAGGAGGTGTCTCTCCAGACAAAGGCACATAATGGCTCATCAGGGCCATTGTCTTTGCTGCACGTGTGGTCTGGATCAAGGGCTCAGCCTGCACTTGGCAGTGCAGTGATTCCCATTGGGTTTGGAGGTTCCAAACTCAGACCAAGAGCTGCCTTTTGGCCACTTCCTTTAGTATCTCCAGGCAGGGAAGGACATGGCATGAGCAATTCACACTGTGAGGGTGACCTTGCAGCCCCCAGCATCAGGACAGGGACCTCTCCCTTCCCAAGCCCCATCCAGGCAGGGTGTTAGGGATTCCCAATCCACAGGCCATGCAGGGATCATCGTGCTCAGCAGCCCTCTGAGGAACTCTCCTGTAAATTTGTCTAATCGTGTTTACAATCCATTTATATTCCTGGTCTCTGCTACCTGCTGTGCACTAAGTTGCATAATTTAGTTATTCTTTGTAAAAGTGTTTCTTATGGGCTGTTTTAACCCTGCTGCCTCATAATTGGGTGCGCCCTGGTTCTTGTGCTGTGAGAAATAATGACTAATTCTTTTCTGTTTGCATTCCCTATACTGTTCATGATTTTATAGACTTCATTGTGTGTTGTCTGATTTTTCTCTATCATTTCATAGCTTGAAGGGCCACATTTTTTTAGAGAAGTCAGCACAATGGGAGATAAGCAGAGGATTTGGTGGGTTATTGCAGATTTTGAAATATAGAAGAAAAATTGATCATCTGCTGAACTGAACATTAAAGTTTAGACTTTTTATTAAAAAAAGAGTTTTAAAACCCCAAACCTTTGAAAGATCAGTTTGATGTTCAGCATTAGTTCCATTTCAACATTTAATCCTTTTGTTTTTATGCAAGCTGACAACTAAATGTCAGAGTCCAAGAGATTATATACAAAAGGCTTGAGATATTTTTTGTTTGAGAGTTACAAAATGTTTGCATAGTCCTCTGCAAGTTTCCTCCTCAACCTGCCCATTCAGTCCAATAAAAATCTCAGCAAAACTGCAGCTTCCCCACCCAAAAGGCCTGGTTTTACCCAGGTAGAAAGAGAAGCTGACTTGAAAAATGTAGCCTAAACCACACATATTAGACTGATTATAAAAACTCTCCCAACACAAATCCGTCAGAGGTCTCATGCCAGGCAGATTTCCCATGGATTTTACTTTGTGTGTGCTCAACACTCCACCAAACAAAGCCCATCCAGAAACGTGAACTCAAGAGCTGTTTAACACTGTAGATTTTCCCCTTGTATAACAATTATGGAAACAGGCTCGCTAATTGACATCGGATGCGACACTGTGAGTGTGTGAATGGTGTTCAATAGCCATCATAATTCCTCATTTTGCTGCTTTTGGTGGCGTAGGCCAGTGCTTGTGTGCAGTAGGAGAGAATACAAAACACGCCGTTCTAGCGCCAAACTACCTGGAGATTATTGCTTTTCCCTGCTGGCCAAGTGCGCCTGGATTTTCTCACCTTTTCCAGCTCAGGTCTTTGTTCCTTTATTTATGTTTTATAAGAGGAAGAAACTAATTAATCTCTTTCCCGAAGAAATGCAGGCGTGTGCTTGTTCCCACCTGAATTTTGCTGAGGGTGAATTCCTCACTGCTGCGGTTTTGGAGTGCTTGGAAACGAATGGGAATGGATTTGCCTGCTCCTGATGTCTGCTGGAGCTGGGCTGGCTGGCTGGCCTGAGGTGCTTTTGGGGACCCAAGAGTGAAAAAGTTTTTGGTGAGAGGTTTGTCCCTTGTGTGCCAATCAGACCCATGGGTGCTGGGAAGATTCCTTGTCGACAGCACAAATATTGTCCAGGAGAGTTTGATGGTTGCCTGTGATTGCACATGAGATTTCCATCTAATCTAAGCAAGCTTTTGTTTCCTTCCCATCCTGGTAGTGTGGGATTCAATCTTAGTCTCTGTATTCCAAGTCTGCCTAAAAACTGATTTTTAGTCATCAAAGGAGGAATTAATTTAAAAATTGATTCAACCCAAATATATAGACTTTGCTTGAAATATTCAATATCCAGTAGGAAATCCCCTGTATTGTATGCTGGGTTTATTTAGAGTAAATCTAGGAAGATCAAGACACATTTTAATATACAAATTGTATTTGTTTTTAAGCTACAGCATTCTATCTGGACTCAGCCTGCTTCCATTCTTTTAAACGTTAATCTTGCTTTTTGCCCATAATCCTTTCTTTGCTACAATGAGCTTTCACTATGTGTGTGTGGGGAGGGAAAGCCCTATTAGATTATAACATTTTATGAGTTGTCAACAATATAATGACATTAGCCACCTGACTGAGAAAGTAAAAACCTTTGTGGTGTCACAGAACAGGTTAGAATGGGCTGGTAAGCCCTTGTGAAGTAAACAAGGTAAAAAAAAAGAAAAATCCTCCAAAATGTGTATTTAAATGGGTGGCTCTAACCCCTCCCTGGTTATTAGACCACCAAGAGCACAGTAAATATTTTATACATATATATCTTTCTGCCTCTCCAAAAGAGATAGAGATAGGCACACACACATCAGTACATGCACACAGGCATAGACACACAAGTCTTTCAAAATCAGAAAGGTCTCAAATTTAATTGGAATGGAAAATGCTAACTAATTGGCATCCAAATTTGATTTACTGTAGAAACCTCATATTTGTTTGAAACACAACACTGTGTCTTGGAACACAAGCCCAGTCCTTCAAAAATCATACATGAGAACTGTGGAAGAATCAATTAAAGTTGATTTGGCAGATCTGCTTTTGACAAATATAAAGAAATCTCTGATTAGGCTGAGAAGAAAAGAATCCCTCTTTCGTGCTCTCTCTATTCTCTCCCTCTTTAAAGGCAGTAGATGTCAGAAGGGGGTGGGTAGTGATATGCAAAACATGGCCTCCATAACCAAAGTAGCCTGCAAAATTAGGTGTCAGCATGCAAAGCTTATTGATGTATGAATGCGGAAAATGAAAGCCGGCAGTAGACAGACGGGGCTAAAGGTGAGACAGCCACAGTGAAAGCAGCTGTACATCTACGTCAAGGTGTTGCTATATGAGCCTGCTTTTTTCTGGAGGGCCACAGCCTAACAAGCTGTGCCTGGCCATAAAATGATGAAACAATACAATGTAGGCACACACTGTGTGAATACCAAATAAATTGACTCGGGCCCCCCCGCCCCCCCACACCCCTTCAAAGTAGGCCTGTGTGTTCATTAATAAATTCATATTCTGAGTTTTCAATAAAAGAAGAAAATGCAGTGTAAACTGGAGTTACTTAGTGACACCCAGCTCATTGCTTTTTATTGTTGCTTGCAGCTACGAAGCCTTCGCTGTGCACTAGTAGAATTTATTACTGTCTGTCTTTGTGGCAAGTTGGCGAAGTGAGCCTTTTGAAGAAAATTGACCCACACTTCATGAATACGATGAAAAATGCCAATAACACTACAAAGACAAAGCTCTTGACATTAGTGTGCAAAGAACTAAGAGACGGTAATGAAAATATTGCAATTACAAATCATATCCCTCCTCCCCGGCCGAGAGGCGCGGGCATCCGCGGGCTGCTGGGGAGCCCCAGGACCCTGCTGGATGTGGGGTGGGCTGGAGAATGGTGGGGAACAGGCACCCTTTCACTGCCTGGCCCCCTCCCCATCCTCCATGCTCTGGAGGAGGACAGGGGTGAGAAGAGGAAAGCAAGCAAAGTGCTTAATCCAACAAGGATTTCCCTCCTAGAAGGTTGCCCCTCTTCCCTGCGAGCCTGCGCGCAGAGGGAGAGTGGTGTTGTTGCTAAGGCACAAGATTAGCAGCCATGGGGTCCTGCTTGTGCCTGCCCTTTGTCCATGCTCCTCCTAGAAGCTCCTGGACACAAATCACTATAAGATTGTGCCCTGTTTTCCCCCTCTGTAAAATATTTTTTCCTTCTTTGCTTTATGAATGGAGCTTCTCTGACTGGCATCTCCTCTGAGCTACCTCATTCTGCTTGTGTGCCCGCACCCCTCCACTCTTTTGGTATTTCAGTAACAAGGGTAAGTTAAAAATTAGCATTTTACAAGCAGAAAGGTCTGTCTCATGGTCTCTGTCCTGGAAAGAGACAAGAAGAAGGAATGTTCTCAGTTCTCAGTTTAATTCTTAACCTGGTGATACGCAACTTGATCAGTGAAAATCCATAAGGAATAAATTGGGCAGGCTTTTTTTTTCCCTACCCAGCAGCTAATGGAGCACTGGAACAAGGCACTTAAGAGGAACCAAGCTAGAAAAAAAAAAAGAAAAAAAAATTAAAATCAGCAATGAAAGGTTGTTTAGCCCTATGTTGAAAATTTGCCACTTTCTGAACTTATCATCAATCAAATTTTCTGTCAACAAGATAAACTGTAAGTGCCAGGCTCTTTGTTTATGCATTCTTCTCTCATATTTATTGTAGAGAGACCTGCTAAAAATCAAATAAAAAGCAAGCATGCTATCTACTAAATTTGGATGTGACAGTCATAGGTAAAATATCTTGCCACGTTGGAATACTGGTGTCTGAACAAATCAGTTTAGCTTTGCTGTTCTTGTGCTCCTCTTCCCATTTGTAGGGGGTGACACTTGTAAATGACAGCAAACCACAACTTTACCTTTGTGATACGTGGCCACTGAAGACATAATTGTGAAGTCAACCAGAGCAATTCTGCAGGTCTGTATGAACTGATGGGCTCTCAAATTTGGGCTGCCTGGAAACTACGCTTCCATCAGACCTGGGCCACTTGTGGATCCCGTGTGTGGTTCCCGATGTAGTTTTGAGGTCCAGACACAACCCCAAAGCACTCAGACCTCTGAATGCACATCAGGGTTATCTCAGCATCCTGAGCATCTCTTTTCTCATGGTGTGGTGTCATTTTTCTGTCCTGGTCATGGAAGACCTGCCACATCTGAGGAGCCAAAGTGAGTGGCTGTACCTGTGCCCCTGTATGGCTGAATCCTTCCGTGGAACATCCTCATTAGAGGCACCATGAACCCAGCAGGAGGAAATGACTCTGCTTTGAGGAGAACTAAACTGGATGTGATACACTTTTCCATGTTTTATAAATCACTTAGAGTTTTACAATAAATTATGAGGACAAAAGAGATTGAAAAGGAAAGTGAGTAAAGAAGCATCCAAACAGCAGGAGCAGCTACTGTATAACAGGTGAAAAAATAGCAAAATAGACTGATTATGTCTGAACATCCATCCTTCTGAAGCAACTGCAGGTTAGAAATCATTGCTTGTGTTATATGGCTTTGAAAACAAGGCTGATGCAGAAAGCTCTGGAGGAAAATATGAGACCACCACATAGATCAGAACGATGCCAATGTAAAGAACAAAAAAAAAAGAGCCAGAGAGAGCCAGCAGATTGTCCAGCTATAAAGAGCAGCGTTGAAATCCAGAGGAAACTTTCATCAAAGGCTGACTTAAGTGCAAAGGTTCAGACCTGACTAAAGAGCAGCTCATTTTTGCTGCTCCAGAGCAAGACCTGTCCCCCCAGATCAGAGTGAGCCAGTGAATGTTCTCTTGCTCAGCTGAACGAGGCAGTGGCACAGTCTGGCCACAGATGGGGAATCTCACAAGTAACGACGAAGCCATTAGATAACATATTGGAGTGACTCTGCTGAGCAGGCTGAGTGCCTGCTGAATGAAAAAAAAGAGAGGAAAACACTGTGTAATTATACAGCCACCCCATTCTACCTTCTTTCTTTCTGTCTCCATCAACATTCGGCTGCTACACCTCTTTCCTTTCCAGAGCATTCTGTGGATTCTCTCTGACAAGTGATGTCCTATTTACAGTAAATAACCTTCCACAGGAAGCTACAGGTTTCATGATGGGACACTCCTTCCTGCTGCTGGGAACACAGGCCAGCCTTGTAGTGAGCTGATCCCCCAGTCAAAAATGCTTGTTCACTTTATTCCTTGTATTTCACAAGAAGTGCAACTAGGTAACGGGACAGTTTATTTGGCATAACTGATCATGGCTAATGGTGACTGGAAATCCAGCTGTGACACTGCTGGACTTGTCTGCAAGTCAGGTATGAGGAGATGTATTTTTCAGGTCTTGGCATGTTTAGCAGTTTGGGATGAACAATTTATCTACCTGGGTTCATTCTGCTGCTCCCAGAACTGATTGGATATTAGCATGTCTCATGAAAATCATGCGTGACATTACTCTTGCATCTATATATTGAAAAGAAATGAAACTGGGGCCAGATAAAAGCCCTTTGAAGTCGGTGGAAATGTCTCCCATCAACTTCAATATGAAGAGATGAACACAGAAATATAGGATTGGAAAGGACCTCCCGGGTCACTGAGTCAGTCCTCTGCTGTCCCCTGCACTGCCTTATATAATCCCTTCTCCATTGGTTGTTTCTCTTTAGCCCATCTAAGGCTGAGGATGTGCTCAGCATACAGGTGGAATTGTTATCCAGAATGAGGTTTCTGCATTACAGGTAACCAATGGCTCCTGTGCATTTGATTTGTCAGCTCTTGCAGGCGTGAACGATTCCCAGCGCGTCATCTTAAAAACGTACTCAGGTGGATGAATGCAGGTGTCAGTGAGACTGAAGGGGGTACTGGGCTATCTGCACTCACTCTGTGTGTTTGTCACCTCCCTGAATACTCACATCACAGCTTCCAGTAAGTGCTGGCTGGGATTCTTCATCCTTGCAGCAAAGAGTGGGGACTGATCGCAACAAAATGAAAGGACCCCAGTTTTGTGGCAACCTTAAAAGTTATGGGTGAAGGAAGCCCGTGTTCTTTGGATTCCTTTTTATTTTTGCACAGTGTTCTGAATGCTCAAAGTGAAAAGAAATTATTGAAAGGTAGGACTTGGAAGATTTCGTGCCATTTTATTCAATGATAATTATTTATATGGAGAAAATGGAAGAAAGGGCTGGAAAGGGTTAAAATTAAAAGCTGTTTCTAAAGCCTGCAATAATAATACAATAGACTGGTGGTAGCCACAGGCAGAATTTACTGTCCTTGGTCTAGTGAACCAGTATTAACCCTTCAAGTGTCCATGATGGCTCCGTGCACAGTGTCACTTTCTGCTCCAGTGTATGGATGTATGCTTTCTGTCAGATTGCTCAATTAATTATAATTGTCCTACCTTTAAAGGGATGGCCCTGGGCATACTAGGGGGTGTGGCCCTCATGGGGTTTTATTTCAAGCCATATCCTACTGTCTCCCACTCAGTCAATGAATCTTACTCATCAATATTTAATGACCCAAGTGTACCTTCCTCTTTTTTTTCCCTTTAAATTATTCTTCTACACAGCTAGACAGGTGCATTGTCTTCCCGTTCTGTTCTGGCGACAGAGAAGATGCTGCCTTGCTCTGTGTTAGCATCTAAGAAAGAGGTGGGTAAAACCACCCAAAATTTTGAGCAATGGGCATTACAGACCTCTTGTGCTGCCTCTGAGATGTGACAATAGGTGTCTCGCTACAGATTCATTACCCAACAGGTATTCATCAGCTTCAAAGCTGCTTTTGCCAGCTGTAGCACACGGCAAGAAATCTGTTTTAAGGAACAGGGCAGGAGAGACATCTCAAAGACTGTCCTTATTTTATTCTACAGTGCCATCTCAGCTGCTCTGAAAGCTACCAGTGACACATATTGTGCTGTTCAGACCTTGGTGTACTCCTGGACAAGAACCACATCCTGTGTATTATTGATATTTTATGACAAAGTAAAGCAATTTTAAAACATCAGGCTGCCCATCTGCTCTGAACTACTTTTCACAATATTCAAAATAGATGTGTTTCCTTTTTCTGTTTTCATATGAGGGAAATGCAGACCACAGTTAGGTTATGAGACTGGGGGCCAGGAATTTTTCTACTTTTAATCCTGTCTCTGACATTGATTCCTTCATTAGCCTTGGGCAAGTCATTTCACTTGGATATATTCGAATCACCACATCTATAAAATGGAGATGCAGTGAGGTGTCATGGAGATTTATTAGGCTGTGTCTGCAGCATACTTTGAAGAAGTCAAACCTTATACACCTGTTAATGAATGGAATTTTAAAATATGAATGAAAACATTTTCTCGTTTCAGAAGCCCAAGTTCTGAAGGAGTGTCCTGCAGACGTGTGACTCCTGCTGCAGTCACAGGTATGATTTCACACTCACTGTGTAAACCCATCCCAGAAAAATTACCTGTGACTTAACATTGTGGCAGCACCATGCCAGACAGCTTCCTGGTCAGAAATGTGTCATTATTGCTGGATATCTTATTGTTCCTGAGGAATGAAAAAAAGCAGTTTTTACAGTTAAAAAATCCCCAGGAATAGTTTAGGGAGTTGGTGCTCTGGGACTGGAAGATGTACAGGAAAATTAGATTCCTGCATCATTTGATCACTAAGGAGTAAAATGCTAGGCTTGTGTGAAGGTTTTGCTGCCATCCTGGATGAAGCCAAGACCTCATCCTAGTGACAGCTAAGCTTTGATGAGAGACCTGGAGGACTCATGAGGACTTGGAGCCTTTCCTGGTAGCTTGGTCTGGTGAAGGTCAGTAATTAGTGGAAGTGCCTTTAGCCTGAAGAGGAGCTTGTGAGATGAGTTGGTCCCACTCTGCCGTGCCTGCATTGACTCAAAGTTTTGGTGTGGGCAGAAAGGCATGAAAAAGGATGTGTGGCCCTGTCTGCCTCACCAGCCTGAGCCACACACCTGGGGCTGAGACACAGCTCAGCTTTGGCACCGGCCAGAACCGAAACAAGCTGCTGCCAAACTTACATTGTCTTTACTCATGCCGGACTTTCTGCAGACAAGAATAAACCCCCCGCCATGACTAATCTGTGCCTGACTCACCAACTGTGTCACAGCACAGACCTCGAGGAGCTGTGGGAAACCTCAGTGCACTGAGGCATGTTTGAGAGGAACACTGACCCCTCTCAGCAGCCAGCGGGGCTCACACAGAAACTCGGGGCACGAGGTGGTTTCTGCAGAGCTGGGGCAGGGGGGCACAGCGTGGTCCCCAGCCCTCCTGCTGCCCCTCTGCTCTGCCACTTCCTGGAGGCTGCCAGCTACCAACCCATCACTGTTGCTGGTTTCCCAGCATCTCTGCCCAGAGCAGTGTTGCAGGGATTTTGAGGAAACCTGATGGAGCAAAGCAGTGGTGGAACAGCAGGGAGTGGGAGCAGGTGAGAGTGAGCTCAGTCTAAAGAGGGGAAGACACCTCGCTTAGGAAACTGGGGTGTAAATGTGTTACAAGGAGATAGAACAGCAATAGGAAGGGTGAGTCTCCTTCAGAAGATAAAGTAAGCCCCAAAAGTCATGGTGCAATGATAAGATCAAGTTCATTTTAGTCACCCAAAGCAGTTTGAATTGTGCTCTTCCTTGTCCAGGCATATCTAACATAGAGCTCAGCTGTGGCTGTTTCTTATGAGGAAAGCTGACAACTTGCTTCTCTAGACCCTGCTTAACTTCACAGTCATAACTGAACCCATTGCTCCTCCTAACATGTAATATCACAAAAAGGATAAGTTAAAAAAGTTAAGAATTTCCCTGCATGGTCTAGTTGCAATGTAATTTTAAAGCCTGTGCTCAGGCCTTGCTACTCTCTGAGCACAAAGCAGCTGGGAGTGTTTCAGAGGGAGCTTGCTTAGCCCTGGGGGAATGGGTGAAGAGGGTGTTTCTGTGAGTTGTTTGCAAACCCCTGTGGCTGTTTTGAGGAGAGGCTCCTGGCATTTTACAGAGTCATGTACATCCCTTCTGACTCGGAAAGATGGCTTCTGTCCAGGGTTTGGCAAAAAAAAAAAAAAAAAAAAAAAAAGGAGGGGCCCCCTTCAAAGGCTGAGTTTTGCTGGTTTAGAAATAAAATTTGGCTAATGAAACCACCATTCACCACCCTCCTTGCAGTGCTCCTCTGCCCATTCTGACATTAACTAAGGAAAATGAGGAGTGAATGCAAATGTATCCAAGTTTGTTGTGGTAATAAGAGAGCACTGGGCTCCAGAGGCACCTGGAAGTGCAGATAAGATCAGATCAGGTCCAAAAGGGAGCCTGGCAGCCATGGTCCTGCTCTGTGGTGAGCCACAGCCCAGCTTGCCAGGAGCAGGTGCCACTGGCCTCTCTTCAGCTCTGCACCCTGCCAGTGAGGGGCTGGGTCCTTCCCCTGGGAGACCACGGGCTGTGGAGGAGGGAAATCACAAACAAAAGTGATTTCCATTTACCTCAGTATCCCCAAGTTGCTGTGTGCTTGCTAAGCTTCAGGCAGTTTGGTTTTCTCTTTTCTGAATCTGTTCTGTCATTTCCACTCTGGAAGCCTGTTTCGCCGTGTTTCTGGCAAACCCCTTTGGTTAGACTTGTTTCACCACGTCATGATCTCTTTTTATAGCCTGCATCTGCCAGGAAAGCTTTGTCATTCATCTTCCTCCTCTCTGCCCTGTTCTTTCTCAGCTGGGCCCAAAATGTCCTTGTGTTTCTCAAGTAATGCAAAGCCTCCTGGCTCGGTGGTCAGAGCAGAAGGGATAGAGGGAGTGTAGTCTTTACACCACTGGATATAAGCAGTGTTCAGAAGTGGGGAAGAGGAGGAAAAAGAAGATCCTCAGCACACACAAAGTATGCTGTGGGACTTCCACTCCCCTTCTCAGGGCTATCCCTTCAAGAGATAGCTGCCCCAGGCACCTCCAAGTTTACCCACTCCTGGCTTATTCTGGTGGAGAGGAGCTTTTCCCCAGAAGAAATTCCATATTTGTGACTTTCAGGGCTGCATTTTTCCTCCCTTTCCCTGTTACTTGTCTTGTTATGGATGAGAATTGTGTTGGTGTGAGCCAGCCACTGTGTTTAAACTTGGGATGGAACTGAAGCACAGCTGTATTTTGGTCACTGGATTTCTACAGCCACAGTGGAAGTGTAGCAGAAATATGTGGCAATACATATAAAATTGTTTAATTGCTGTTCTGTTGACAGCGTGGCAGAAGTATCCATGGCAGAATTCATGGAAACTCTGTACAAGGCCAAAAGGGGGACACAAGTCCTTTTGACCATGGTTTTGCTACCATCTCTTAGTTGGGCCAAGTTTGACAAAAGGCTTTCTTGAAGTTCTTTGGAGAAAGCTGATTTTTCAGCAAACTTGTTTGAGGTGAGTCTGGGATGTAAATACAGGTATAAAATTGACGTTTTGTGTAACATCTGCTCAAAGTTACATCATGGCTGTGCTTGCTGCTCACTTAAAGAGCTGAAACCATTTTCTAGGCACAGACCATCTCCATTTTCTAGAAACTTGGGCACAGATGGACCAAGGCCAGAATTTAATATGGGAGCAACAGTTATATTCCAGTTGCTTGCTAGGGATGGATTTGGATTCCTGATTTCAAGTGTCCATTTTTGACATTTTTGTAGCTGTGTGACTGCCTTGAAAGCAATGAACAAATTCCCTTTGGCCTTAGTGGGCTCCAGAGGAGAAACCACACTGAGATAGCAGAAAGGCAGATGTGGGAGCCACATCTCTGCTCTCCACCACCAGAGCTGTCTCACTCCTCTGTATCTTTCTTGTACAGAGACAAATCAAAATTCAGGGACTTGTGCCACACTCTCTTCATAATGCATGTGTACAAATATTTGCATGCAGCAGTGGTTCAAAGGAGCCTGGAGATAGTATCTTAACTGTGGTGCTTTCCCAGACCATTGCTGCGCTTTGCCTTTGTGAATAAAGGCAGTAGTGTCTGCAGTCAGGAGATCTCTCATATAGATTTAATCTGGCTGTTTTCCTCCCTAGGGAGCAGAGTTGAAGATAGTGAAGTTCAAGGTAGCGTGTGTCTGAGTTTTGCAAGCAGAATAGACATGGAAATTTGAAGCCTAAATTGCACATTCCAGTCTTCCTATGGAAATGGTGAGCAGGGAGGAAGCAGAGCCTTTGGTACTGATCATGTGCCAGTTTTTGAATACCAATACAGATCCAGGGAGTTTATTTCTAAACACCCCACGTGTGAATGGGCACACAGGCACAGGTGTTGGTACAGAATACACACCTGTGTGTGATGTTTATAAACAGTGCCCCACCCCTCTCTGCCTATAGATCCCATTGATGATTGCTTTATTCATCTCGTGGCAGACCCATTTAAATGAAAACACGTTCCCCATTCCCTTGCTGCTATAAATTCCATGCTATGGGGAAGCAGCAGAGTGCTCTAGCTGTACCTCCATGCAGAAATGCCCTGTTGAGGAGAGCAGTATTATACAGGGAACAATTGACAGCCCTTCACTTCAGTGGGTACATTTCTCTGTACAGCTGCATCACCACTAATGATAAATGAGTAATGTTTGATAGCTGGCTCCGTTGCCTGACAGCTACAGTTTTGGCCAGAGGGCCACGACAGGCTTTAGACTTCTGTTCAAAATGAGTTAAACATATTAGGTATTACGAAGCCACAGAAGCCTCGAGAATGAGTGCTGAAATGAGTTATCAAGGTATGCTCCTGGGTACACAACTTGCAAAGCAGATGTCATTCTAATAATGTGTGATATAGAACATGTCTGGCCTAAACCCTGCTGGATGAAATATGAAGCCCCGTTGGTGATATTTAATACCATTTTATGAGGTGCCATCTTATAAAGACAATGCCCGCCTTATGTGGAATGCTTAAGGTATTTTGCCAAAGGCACTGGGAGGTATCTGAACTAAGTAGAATTTTTATTATTTTATAAGCCTTTACTTTGTAATATTTCTGTTTCTACATTATTGTGGTACTAGCTGCACTAACCCTTTGTCTAGTGAACTTCATGAGCGGTTTGCTGATAGATTGACTGATAGCCACAGCTGCCTGTGGATGTAAAGGCCAGTTCCTATCTAAATATATTCCTAGCAAAAAAAACCAGAGTAAAGTAAAAAGCAGACTTCAAAAGGAAATAAAGCTTTACAGTAGGCACTCTTGGAAAAGAGGTCCTTGAAGCTATGAGATACAGAGGTTTCAGTGTTTTTTAAGGGAGTAAGGCCTGGCAAGGTTGTGAGTTTGTGTATTACAGCTGTAACATTCATTTTGTCTTGAATTCTTGTTGTAAACTTTGACTTCCTGTTGAGATTTCTGGGTCCCTATGCCGATATCCCAAGGACATACATCGAGTCACTTAGTTTGGGGAAGATGATGAGTGTTTTCACTCTCCAGTTCTCTCTTTATTTACGTATTTTCATTTAAAGCTGCTTTTGTGGAACCAAATTGCCTCCTTGTTCAGGTCTGCTGGAAAGCAGAGGCAGAGTGAGTGCAAGCGGTTATTCTGAGCAAATTAGGTGTCTCCTCCCTGGGATGCAGAGCCTGTGCTGACAGCACTGTGGAGCTAAAGACCCCAGTGGGGGTGATACTTACATTTCAGTGATGCTGAGTCAGTGCAAATGGGCTCAGTGCTCAGAGCCCATCACTGCTGCCAGAGGATCTGCTCCACTGCAGCAAGGGAGTAGTTTTCTTGTCTTAATCCTACATAGTTCTGTATCTCACAGTTCTTCTCGTCTTCCAGGCTTCTCTGTGTTGCCTCTCCTGAGAAAATAGTGCCCCTGACCTAGGGAGCAGCCACTTCCCAGAGCACTCACCAGGGAAGGCTGATGTGGCCCAGCTTTTGCTCGGTGGCTTGATCCAGCAGGGTGTCTCTTGCAGGGCACGTCAGGGTCCCCAGCTCTCCTCCCTCCAGGGTCTCCTGCTCAGCCATGATCTGACTTGAACCTCACAGAACCAGGTCCTTGTGACTCCTTCTGCTGATTTGTTTGTCTGACTAAACATCAGCACTAAGGAAATTACTCAGCTCGGTGTGCCAGTGACCACCACATAGAATTTCCAGATAGAAAGACATCCCTGAGGTAAAATATGTGGTGGTTCTTGCTCTTAATCCTAATGCTCTCCTTCTGCCTCCCTGGGTAAGTGATCTCTCAATGTGTGGTAGTGCAGCCTGATGTGAAGGAGGTGTTAGGTTAACTCCCTTTGATAAAACCCTACTAACTTTTTTTTGCCCTTGAAAAGCTTGCTTTGCCTTCCAAATGCATCATCCTGCAAGCCCAAGGTTCACAGATATTCAGATTCATCTTCCTTTATACCATAAACATGCCAGATATATATAATCCATTTGGACACTGGCAAGTGATGACTATCAGAGGCAGAATGGGTACTGAGGGGCCCATAGTTATACAGTAACATCAGCTTGGCAGCAGCTCATCCATCGTGGGGGATGATCTGTCCATCTCCCTGCCTATGGCTTGTAGCACATAAAATACAGAGGAAAAGTCACACCAAATATTCTGCGTGCGATGCTCATCTCATCTCAGCCCGGCTCTTCCAGCCTCAGTTTTAAATGCACTCGTGGACCAACTGTCTGGTCGAGAAGCTGCTTTTTGAAAGAAACGTGTCTTAGAAATTCCTGGAAGTCGCTGCTCAGTGTGTGACATGTCAAGTTACATCTGCTGTGTCACGAAACATCAGCGTGTTGCGAAAGACCGTAATGAAAGGTGACAAGACACGCTGTAAACAGTTTCGGTCGATGTTTTTATTTATCCCAGAGCAAATTTCATGCAATACCACGGTCGTGGGGAGAATTCAGCTTCTGTTCCATCACTCAGCAAAACTTTTGCCTGTGGTGCTTCTGCTGACTGACCCTGAACATTTTGGGTGTGGAGGTGGGTCAGCCTTCAAGCCGAGCGCTCCCAGATCACCGCCCCTGCCCCAGCACACGTGGTGGTGGGTCTGTGCTCACCCACCCCAGGGACCCCTGAGAGGTCAGCAGTGCTGGGGTGGCATTTCCCCCAGTCTCAGCTGTGTCCCACCACCCACGCAGCTGCTGCCTGGGGAATTCCCCCCCTGTCTCCCAGCAAACGTGTGGGGCTCCCCAAAATGAGCCGTGTGGGATAACTCGGGGTTCCCATGATGTGCTGGAGCCCTTTGTGAGGCTTTCTTTGCCTCTCAGAGAAAACTCATAAACCCATTTGCAAACCCTCCATTTGAGCTGTACAGGTGGCTCATGTTTATCGAGGTTTTCTACTTGGAGCTCATTTCCTTAAAATCTGTCCTTATGTTTGCTAAAATCCACTCAGTCCCTGTTCCAAGCTGCGCAAGGCTTTCAAGCTCCTTCTTTCCTCTCAGCATTTTTTGCCTATATTGTTGCAGGAGTCAAATGGGGAAATGCACAGAGCTGGGAGATTAAAGATGTAAATTTTATAAACAGAAATCAAAGGTCCTAAATCCTGAGCAAAGAAAAGCCTACATAAGTATGAACATTAAAAAACATACATAAATAGTACTTCAAGGCTGAATGTGTTAAATTATTCAACAGTTAAGTCATAAGTGTTCTTAAGTATAAAAATGCCCTTGACAATATTTCATAGCGGTGCATTTCTTTAAAATATTTAGCATTCTCATTAAAGAGAATGACTTTATTTTATATATTAGTTACACTCCTGCTTGTTAATATGAAGGAATTTAGTAGCAAAGAGCATTCTTATGTGTATAAGCCAAAGACCATTTACATATAAAGTTGGACGACTATTCACTTTTTATTTATTCCTGGATCATCTGCATCCACGCAGAGCTATATAGCATTTAAACAAATTTGTTCCTTAATGTGTAGTATTAATATCTCCTGCCCCAAAATATCATTTGCTAATGCCATCGCCGAGACAGGTTCATTCAAAGCTACATGGAAGTTCTTGCCTTTGAAAGACTTAATGAACCTTACATTTTTGGTATACTGCACAGTGTAATGCCTATTACATATTCATTGCCAGAATGGAAGATTTCCTTTAACTCTGAGCTTCCTGGTCTAGTTCACTGTAAAACATTGTCAAAAGTCACAAGAGACTTTCACTGAAAATTGTGACTCTTGATAGCAGGATGTAATGGGGAGGTTTAGAATAGAAGAACCAGTGGTATATGGGCCCAGGGGGAATCGTTCTGACAGACAAATGGATGGATAATACAGTTTTTGACATAATGGGATGAAAAAGTTTATGCCAGAAAGAACTGAATTAAAGTTATTACTTTGAGGAAATTTTGAAGTTCTCAAGACCAGCGGTATTACCTGCGTGTGTTTCATTTTACTGCATCTCTGCATAACAGGTTTTTAAACAGGGCTGGTTTTGAACTGATTTATAAGCTTACTCACAAACCTGCAATCAAAATTGTAGCTACTTTCCTGGAAGTAACCCCAGTAACATCATTTTACAGGGGGTTGTTTTGGGAGCAGGATTTTTTGATCTCTCTGGTTTTGGCGAGTCCTGCATCATCAGTTTGCCTCTCAGCTCCCTTTTGTAAGGACAGCAAAACAAAAAAGGCTATTATTCTGCATTTTCCTCTGGAATAGTAGGAGGTTGCACAGAGCTATGTTATTTTGTATAAATTTCTTTTTCTCAGTGCTTTGTGAACTTTGGAAATTCACAGCTCTGAGATCCCTGAGTCCTGGTGAGACACAGAAATCGGCTGATGCACAAACCATTGCAAATGCAAGGTCTTAGTTAATCAAGGCCATTAAAAAAAAAAAAAAAAAAAGAAAGAAAAGGGGGGAGGCACTGAACGTTTTTCTGCTTGTTATTTTTAGGTGATGGCAGGGCTGGGCTGCCAGTCACACACGTTTCTGAGGGGTGCTGTGTGCACCCAAGGGTTTGACCGCAGGTCTCTGGAGAGGGGACGGTGCAATAACAGCCGCTGCTCCCCGAAGCTCTGCCTGAGCTGTGTTTCATTTTTGCTGGCAGGGACTGAGCCAACGGCTGAAACACAGAAATGAGAGCGGCAGAGAGAGGCCCTCATAATGGCAGAGATGAAAAATGTGTGAGCGCAGAACAATGAAGTGATGGTAAATCTGAGATGTAGGCACCAGTCACCACTTGTACCATGCTGTTGTCAGAAGTGTGTTGAGATATCGGAGAGAGCGGGCTGAGAAAGGGAAGCTAATTATACCACATTATTCACTTCTGCTCATTAGGTGTAGTACAAAGGCCCTGCTTTTTATGTATATATTAAAGTGCTGAGGACTACAGGAATAGATAACTTCATGTTTCTTTTGTCTCTCTAGTGGGTCAGTTCAGACAGAAAAATTGTGTTTTCACCGACATGCAGCTTTCCATCCTGCAGAATTAGGGATTTCCTCCTGCATCACCTGTAAGAAATAGAAAATGACAACTCCTCTCTCTCTTGAAACCCAGCAAGCAAAGCCTCTGTTTCCTGTGACAATTGGGGGACCAGTGCCTGTGTGAGGGTGTGTGGGATGGTTCCCACCTTCTCCACTCTGCTCAGTGTAGGCACCAATGTCCATGAAAAAGCTCTTCCTGCTTAATCCCACTTCCCCACATAGCTCCAGGGACAGTCTGACAGCCCTAACCTTCTCCACTGCTGACATCCATGCCTGGGTCACACTGTCCCTTCATGCTGGCCTCTGCCATCCTGAGACCACAGACACCTTTCCAGCTGAGTGTCAATGAAATTAATTCAGCTGTTCAATAAACTTTGGGTGGTATATATAATACCACCATAATATATACATATATGGTCTATATATAACATATAATACATTCTGCCTTAGATATTTTACCTGCCTCACAATCCTTGTATTGCATTCAGATCTGTAAATGAGCCATTAGGAAAAGATGAAGGGGGAGGCAGAGGATTGGTTTATTGAAATTATTTATATATGAGAAATACCTGACTTTCAAAATTCATGGCTCTTTAATGCTCAAGTCACAGAGAACACATTAAATCTAAGAGGAGAGGAACAGGTATTGCACTTCCACACTGAGGTGAATGAAATCAGATTTGGGCATTGAAACCTGCCTTTCTCCACAATGAAAATTGCCTTGCTCTTCTAATTATGAGCATCACAAAAGTCACTGCTTCAGTGAAATACCCTGCAGCTACACAAAAGGATAGACTGAGAAGCACACATCTACCAATAAGTGGCACTGAGCATCTACTCCATTTCTCACACAGGTTGGCATATCTCTCAGTGGTCCATCTGGTAGAATTGGATGGCATTTATCAGGAAATAATCCAATTGTGGCATGCCAAAACCTGAACATGAAAAGTACTTGTGCCTAGTGTCAATCATTCACCCTCTGACAGTTCAATAAACATCCTTTCTGTGAGGGTTTTCAGGAACACTGACACCCAAAATGCTGGAAACAATGCCAGAGATGGAAATGACAATGCTTCTGTGAAACATCAAAAGGGGCCGACACAACCTGGCATGGGTTTTGCCAAGTGTTGCTTAGCAATGCGTGGTGCTTGTGGGCCACTGGCGTGGCAGGATTAGCTGCGAGGGGAGCCACATTCACACCTTTGCTGAGAGTGCATCCTTCCCAAAGAAAGCAGCACAAGGCAGGGAAGTGCAGCATCAGCAGGAGCAGGGGATGCCACAGCCACAATATACAATTCTAGGCTTCTGAAAAGCCATCTGCTCTCCCCAGTCGCTTTCCTCGGGCGTGGAAAGACGAAGTGCCTCGTCCCAGTGCCACAGGGACACGGTGCTGTCCTGCCCAGCTCGTGGGCTTGGAGGTCTCATGGCCTTTTTCTTTGAGAGGGGACTGAACTTTGCTGCCAGCAGCTCATGCAGGCAGAGTTTGACCTGGACTGGGTTGGCCTCTGGGCTCACAGGGTGGTGACAAAATACGGGAAGAAAGATTGAACCCGGAATTAGGAGGTGAATGACCAGCATGACTCCCCATGAAACAGGAAATAGGAATGGTTATTTTAACAGCAAAGCTGGTGGCAGCAGTAAGGGGATGTAAGGAACTCTTGGTAACAAAAGAAAAAACTTCTTCACTTCCCGAATTTCCAGAGCGAGCCCCTCTACCCCAGTGCCTGGATGTGTTTCTGCAGCCACCCCCACCCTGTGAGGGACCCTGAAGGGCAAAAGCAGCCTTTCCAGAAAAACAAAACATGTGCAGTGGCCAAAGGGAAAACACACTATTTCATATTTCAGGCACCACTTTGCCACTGAGGAGGAAACTGAATGGGGGAAAGTGAAATAACTTGCCTGAAGCCACCAACAGACCTGGGAACTAAACTCCAGCCTCCTTCATGTGCCAAATCCTGGAGCAGAGGCTCACGAGGTCTAACCAAATTGCCTTTTATCTGTGTGCCTGGTAAATGGGAGTGGGAGGAATGTCTGCATATCAAATCAGGGGGTTTTGTCCGTCTCGAAATTCCAGGTTTTTAGATCCAGGAACCAACCGACACCTGGAGCAAATGAACTGCCTTTTTGGTGTGGTGAGGACAGACCTGCGGGTCCAAACACAGGTGTGCCAGCCAAGCCTGTCCAAACAGAGGTGCTGGGATCTGCTGGGAGTCCAGAGCCTGGAGGGAGGCAACTGCCTGGGGAGGCACTTGTGGGGCAGTGCTTGTTTACCACTACTCACTCCTTTTGGCTCAGGGCTGTCTAGTGCACAGGCACCAGGGTGGTGGTGGGGCTGCAAATTCCATGGAAAAGGTGCTTTCCAACAGAGTGCTCTGCACAGAAATCCTGAGGTGTGCAGATCCTTATATATACTTATGACAGTTTTCCAGGGAGAAGTGCAAGCTAACTCCATCAGTGCCTTTGAGCCTTGACTTGTTAATTGGCATTACTTCTAATTCCCAGCTATATTTTAAGGTATGAACCTAAGGAATTTTAAAGTCATTATGTGGGTGAGGGACTGATAAAAATAAATCCTTCAGGTTTGAAAGTGGCAGAGAGGGAATAAAAGGTGTTAAGAAATCCAGGAGTTTTCAGCCAATTGGTTCAAAAAAGCATCCGGGTGGACTGCAGCTCCTAGAGAAAGGTCACTGATACTACTCTGGATACCTCTTTTTATGAACTTTATGCATCACATAAAATACATTTAAAGCAGTTTAATTTAACAGTCTAATTAGTCATGGTTTTTTCATCTTGTCTATTTAACTATACATGGAACAAAGAGAAAGACACAGGGCCAAATTTGGAGCTGGCACNAATGGATCCACATTTACCAAGGTGAAGTTTCTGTGCAGATCTCCAGCTCATAAAGCCTTAGGCCCGCTAAAGCCCTAGACCTCCATGGCTATATTGGGGTATTTGGGAGGGCTGTGATCCCACTGCTGGCTTTCACTAATGAAACAAATTATTTTTCAAGTGTTCTGGATTCCAGCAGAAATCTGCCTCCCGTCAGTCAAGGTGTTTGCTTTGTGATGCCCTTTCACAAGAGCATGTACTGGGGAAGAAAGAAGAAGACTTCTGATGCTGGGAGGCACTGGAGGGGCTTGGGAGGAGGCTGAGGTAGCTTAGCCACATGTCACCCCAACCCCGAGGGACACGAGTCCCTTCCAAAAGTCTCTTTCCAAAGTTCCTGCAAGGTACCATTTCCCCAGCCAAAAATAACTACAACAAACAACATGAGCACAATAAAGAAATTCAAATATATCTTAAACCACCTAATAATTAACCATGTTCAATTAGTCTCCGGGGTTTTCTGTGCTGCTGTGTGGTCTCCCTGGAGGCACCAGCAGCACCACAGCGGGGAGTTAATGAGTTCTGGTTGTGTCTTGTCCGCACGCTCAGCTGCCTCACCGCGCTCCGCCTCTGGCCTGATGCTCCCAGGAGGAACACCCACTTCAGAGGACTTTCTCCCTCTTCCTGCTGGAAGCTGATGAAAGGCTGGGTCCTCCCCTGCAATGCATTTTCTGCAGGGCTGTGTGAGTTCAGGGCTCAGCAGGGTGCTGCCCCATGGCTCTTCCTGGGCAGGATGACTGAGCTTGCCTGCTTGCTTGCAGGGTGAGGGTCCCCACATCTGTGACATAAAGACCAGGTCTCTCCTTAGACAATGTAGTTTCAAGAGTGTGGCTTAATTCTCTCTTTGGGGAGGGGTGTAGCCATCAGTGCTTCCTGCCAGATCTGGTGTCTGTGTAAGTTATTCCTGTTTCTTCTGAAATTTGGTGTCACCAGACCATCAGGCCTCTTAGCACATCTTTCTCTTACCTTTAATTCATGTTTCATGTAGCTTTTGCACAGCAATACACTCTTCCCAAAGCTTTTTGAAGCTTTGGGAAAAAATTCTATTTTTTATCTTGTGTTCGGGTTCAGCCAGCACCTGTGCAGACCGTGTGTCTCTACAAGAAATGGCATTTTCCTGTGGAATGCTGCACAATCCCAATGGCACTGCAAGAGAGTCCCCAAAGTGAATCACAAGCACGAAGGAAAGGGACCCTGTGGACACATCCAACACATTGGGCATTAGCCCAGCTTCCAAGTGCACCTCTCTGTTAGGTAATGGAAAATGTTCTCTTATTTCCCATCTATGAAAACACCTGTATGACAGGATGAGACCTGCCATCAGCTCCTTCAGCCCTGCTCTGCTGGGAGCTTCCATCTTTAACTTTTCCACTTCCTCATTGTACCTGGGGTATTTTTTTCCATAATACCACTGGGGTTGGCCTCACCAATGCACCATTGCTGGACTAATAGCCACAAACTCTCATTTTCTTCTTGGCCATGAGCTCACCCATACCCAGAGGCACCAGCAGTGCCCAGCACTTGCTGCCACCATTTTGCTTCCCCCATGCCCCACATCCCTCTCCTGTGTAATTTCCCACACTTTATTGCACCATTTTCTGCAGACTCCCAGTTTCACTGCCTCCTGCTGTCCCTGGCTGGGGGCTGTTTTCTTGCAGTACTTTGCATGAGGCTTCTCACAGTGCTGCTTTCCAGGAATTCTGTTCTGGACACGATTAATTCCTCTGCGTGGCAAATTTTAATTGTTTTATCAAGGAATTTTTTTTTTTTCTCCTTGAGTTTTCCAATCTCTTTCCCTGGTGTTTTGCCTCAAATCCCAGCCATAATATGTTTCTTCTAATAAGGGATTCCAACCTGACAGTTGTAAGATTGGCACTGCCACCACACGTTACAAAATCTGGAGTTTGCACCGTGTTATCTTTTTCCATGGAAAAATAAGACACTGGCATATGGCATCTCTCAAGAGAGTGGAGGCTGAGAGTAGGAGGCCAAGAAAGTGCAGGGTAAAAGATTTGGAGGCCATAAGTGGGAAGCCCAATGAATGGAGGCTGAAGGACACCATCATCTGCTCCCCAGCCAGGCTTTTGCTGGCTTTTCCCCTGCATTTCCTCAGTTTCCCACTCAGTGGCCAGTGACCTGCACTTGTGTGTTATCCCCCACACCTGAGGTGAGGGCAGGAGCTGCCTCAGCCCTCTCACTGCAGCTCCAGACTCTGAGCAAGCCCCTTGGCTCCGAGAAGATCATAACCCCTGAGTTGTGTCTAATCAGGCAGCATCTGAGATTAATTGTGAGGGCTTTCCTCTACCCACCCACAGAGATAAATGCAGAGGAGCCAATTTGGTAATTGCCTTGAGTCCTGGTGTGTTCCTGTGTTGTTTCTGGGCCAGGATAAGGTTGGGTGAGGGAATATTTGCAGAGACATGAATGGAGCATTTACTGTGGCCCCAGCTCATAAAGATACCAGGGTGTCTTTAATGGGGTAGAGCCAGAGATGTCATAGGTGAACACCATGATGTTATAAATAAGAGGGAGGAATCCCCTGCCTTGGCTTTGCTTAGACTCCCTCTTGCTTTCAATCAGCTCTGGAGTCTGCTCTTGGGGTTTCCTACATCTCTCTTGAACCAGAAAGAAGGGGGCAACCATTTAGACCATCCCCACTGAACTGGCTGTACCTCAGAAGTGATGTTGAGGGCTCAGCTGACAATGCCATCGCCCAAAGGTGATGTCTTTTGGTTTTTGGATGACCTACAGCTTTGCCAGGATGGTGCAGGACACATCTTACTGCATCACCCAAGATGTTGGGGGGCAAAGATGAATGAAGGATGGGGCGGGAGCAGATTGGTGCTTCACTGGCTGTGGGTAGGTAGAGAAGGGAAAAGCAGCCTTGGCACCTGTTAGTGGCCATTAAAAACTCCCATGTTCTGCTAATCTGTGCTCGTAAAAAGGCCATCTGCTAATGCTCAAAGGTCATTAAGTTACCAGCCCTGTTTACTCCTCCCGTGCTGCTGGGCCAAGCCTTTCTCAGAAAAGAGGGCTTAAATGGTTATTATGGTGGCGCCTGCTCACACTGCTGGGTGCTTCAGGATCTGTCAGTATTTTCATTAGAAACCCAGACTTTCAGGGCTTTTAAAATTTGGCCATTAAAGCATTTGCTTCTGTCTGCCTGGCTGCACTTTGGAGAGGGAAGTTTTGTGTTGGACTGGTTTGTGGTGAAACTGCTTATTGTCTTTGTGTTTTCCTTACGAGAAACGAAGGAAAAGCACAGAAAACAGAAGCCTACTTTATGTGCAGCTCTGGGTGTTGGGTTTGGGGTTACAGGAGGCAGCAGTAAGTTCTGCCCATACAAATGACACTGTCCCCAAACAGGCAGTGTTTGTGGCTCCAGCACTAAAGGTGGCTTAGGGAAGAAGCTGAGGCCTGGGCTGTGAGTTGCCTTGATTTCATAGTTTTTAGTCAAACCTTTAAGGTTACATTAACATAGTTTCCTTGTGGTTAAATGGAACTATCAAAAACTTTGATAATTCTTTTTTTTCCTTCTGAGACTTCCCAGCGATAAAATAAGACGTAGCTGCTCAAGTTTTTATCCTTCATTTCTGATAATGATGGTGTCTGTCTCATAAAAACCTGCCTTTTATCTTCCCCAATTAGCTGAGTTGCTGCACCCTTGTGCTGGGAAGTTCTGAGTGCACAGTCAAAGCACCCCCTCCCCAGCTCCATGGGGCTGAGCTGTCCACAGCACCCACCCTCCCATCCCTGCTCCCACCAGCACTGGTTTAATCTTTTGCTTTCTGCATAGCATAAAGAAGAAACCTGGGTCAATGAATAATGAAAGCTCATTCAAAACCTGGACTCTTAGAGTTTGGTCTCTGCTGCCTTTTATTTTAAGCAGAACTTCTTTCACAGATCTCTTAATTTATTTTTTTTTCCCCCCTGGTTAATGCGTTCAGGCTTTCCCTTGTGGATTTCAGGAAGTTTTTCATCCAGGATTTAGGGGAAGATCACACTGATTGTGTGATTTGCTTGTTCTTCAGACTGTTTTTATTTCTGTTCTGACTGAGCTCTGAGGCCAGCTGGGGACAGGAGGGTGCTGTGCTGGCCACTGTGTGTCAATAAGGCATATGGAATTCCTTGGAGAGCTAAGTCAGGAATGGATATGGAAACCAGGGAAGGATGTATCTCAGGATTTTTACACAGACTTTCCAAACCATGTTGCTGAACTTAAAAAATAAAAAATCACTAAGTCTTCTTAACTCAGCAGATATTTTTTTTTTGTCAGAACCTTCTTCTCACCAGCCAGTCCTTAAATCTGTAACAACCCAACAGGTAGTTAAAACAGTCTCAACTAATTGTAACCAGGACTGCTGGCTTCTCCTGAGCTATTGTTCTGATTAGGCACCACAGCCAAAATCTTCAGGAGGTATATAAGCAAAGTATTCAATATAGGAACTCAAAACAAGAACTACAGGCCTGGAGTTTTTAAAATTTATTATTGAACTGCTATAAAAGCATGCCCTGTGTCTCTGCTGCAGATGTGTCTGCCATGGGCTGGGTCATCACTTGGTCCAACCCAGTTTTGCTCTGTTGACTTCATGAGAAAAATGGATTAAAGTGTTACAAGTTGAGGGCTTAATTTGGATTTTCTTGAAGCACAGAAGTGATAAAATCTGTACAACTTCACCATTCTAACATCAGCTTTTCCAGGAAAGTTCTTTTATAAAAGCACAGCCAAGCCTGGCAATCCCTGGGACAAGAGACTGGAGGACAAATTATCTTGTGATAGACACAGTAAGGTATTTGGAAAGGCGATGGTGCAGTGAGCAGCCATCCATCCTCAACACCAGAGTGGTGGAAATGCCATTTTCCTTCCCCCCTTGATCCCTGTGTTTGAACCAAGTACTAAAAAAGGTGTTTCATATTTTTGCAGTAGTCAGTGCTTGAAATATTTTGGTTCCTTACAGGTAGTGACACAGTCTGTTTTGGTGGTACACATGAAAACAAACAAGGAAAGAGACAAAAAGCACAGGCAAATCCTGGGATGTCGTGTTTTGCTGAGGCTATAAAGTGGAGGAGGCAGAGATTTGCTGGGATTCTTGCTCAGCACACACAGAGCCAAATTACTGGCGAGTTTCAGAGTTGAGGGAATAAAGTATTTTGCCCAGGGAAGGGTGAGGGATTTCACTTTGCAGATATGCCTCTATTTTACTGGGTATATTTATTTGTCTATCTCTTGCTTAGGAGTGTTGGGTAGGTCTGCTCCATAGGATTAAATCATATCCCAAACCATCCTGGCTTTGTGACAGTACAAACATTATTGGATTTAGTTCCCTTCTGCTTATCCACCTCCTGTCCTCCAAGATCCCCATTATTATTATAATAATACCCACAAAACTCCTGCTCTGAGATCAGAGGGGTTTTCAAGTGCCAAAGCAATCAACAAAACATACCTGGTCCTTTTAATCTCCTTTAATCCCATCTTGTGGGACTCTCCCAATAAATGATCGTGTATCCAAAAATTCTTTCTCTGTAATGACATTTGAGTATTAGTGCACAGTTTTCATGAAATTGTCTCATATATGAAAGAAGATGTACTGGGGCCTTCTTATGCCATCAATAAAATAAAAGTTTGGGTTGAAAAATTATCTTATGGAATAAAACAGAATAACAAAAATCCATCATTATCTATGTTTCAGAAAAGGATGGTGTTTTGTTTAGCATTTTAGTTAGAAATGATGTATGACTACATCATAAAACACTTATATTAAAAAAGATCTTCTCACCCTGAATTCAAAATATATATTGTACTCTCTTATCATCCAGTCATTTCAGAGTGAAAGTTAAAAATGCTCATCCTGTGGTATTAGTCACTGGTATTATATCTCATAGCTGATGTATTCTTCTAATACTTTTACTTAAAGGGGCTTTTACTTGGGGCCCATGAGAGCAGACATTAATTTTGTTATTCAAATGGTGATGCCATGGGTGGTGGGTTTATATTACTTTGCCAAGGCTTGGTCTGCCCTTTCTGTTGTGGGCTTGGGGGTTTTTTTTGTTTGTTTGGGTTTTTGTTGGGTTTTTTTTCTTTCTTTTTTTTTCTTTCTCTCTCTCTCTCTTTTTTTTTTCTCTTTTTTTTGGTGCATATGTTGAAACCCACTCAATTTTAAAGAAAATCAAGTGTTTATAGCAGAATAAAGGGTGGCCCACGCCATGGTTCAAAGTCTTGAGGGCATGAGCTGTCCAGGAGTTTTCACAAAAATCCCTGTATTGGGAGCAGGCAATATGACAAAAAGCAGGACTCTGCAGCATCCTGGTTTGATGTTTTAGAGATGAAAAGTTTCTCCTGCCTGAGGCATAAATTTTGGCTTGAATGAGAGAGCCTAACCCTAAGGTGAAGATGCTGGCACCCAGATTCCTGTTACTGGTTTGAACCACACTGAGCAGTCTCTTATAACTGGCTTCATCTTGTCCTGAGTGAACACCCTCACCACTAACAAGTGAATATTGTCAGGGGAAAAAAAGAAAGGGGAGTGATTTTCTGGTGGCAGGTTTTTTTGGTTTGTTTCATTTGGATTTTTTCTCTAAAGGAACGTGGATCCATGCAGGACATCAGCTTCTCTGAAAACCCAAAGTTTTACAAGGATGGGGAAAAAAACCCTCTTTCCTACACATTTGGTAAGAATAGTGAGAGTGTGAGGCAGAATTGGTTTGAGTCAGGCTGGACACTTTTGTGGGAAAGCAAACACTGGGAAATCTGCAGAGTAACTAAGCTGGACACCCCTCTCTGGCCTGCAGAACAATTTACTGAGGGGGTGGTTAAATGGCACAGATTAAGCTCATTAATGGTTCAGATATTTGCTTGGTTTACACAGTGCTGTCCAGCAAATTGTACTGATGCTTGACAGAATTATTGTCATTATTTATTTTGCTGTAAGCCAGATTTATAGATATTTGTAGCTTTTGTAAGACTAAACATAAGAAACATTAATAGCTTTACTAATTATATCACTGCTGTAGAGATATAGATAGTGATAAAAATGCCAAGTAAAGTGAGCTAGTAAAACATTTTAAAGAGAATTTTAAAGTGAGCTACTGATTGATGATCCCTTGAGTCAGTCATGAGTTTTGAATGTGAGAGTGGAGCTTCCCACCAGGGCACGAGGGCCTTTGCCTCCATCAGCTCTTACAGCAGAGATGAGGAAGAACAAGACTTGTATTGAGTGACTGATTATTAAATCAGATTGCATAATCTGAAAAATATTGAAATCCTATAATAGCATAAACAGAGGCTGAACTTGTTAAACACAACAGGGCTGTTTGGTTGGTTTTTTCACCTTTCCCTTGTCCTCAACCCCTCCTGGATGGTTTATCTGCACTTCTTTGTCTCTTACATGCTAAAATTGCAACCTCTTCAGAGCAGGAGCTGCCTCCTCCCTCTCTCATTATAAATATGAACAGGCCCTAGCACAGCTCTGATGAGGAATAATAATTTCATGGCTGTTAAAAAATAAATACAATCTTTAATTGTAAGCAGAGTCTATAGAGGGCTATATCCAAATTAAAGGTGTGCTTTTACTCCGCTGTCAAATGGAAAATCCGTTTTCCTGACTATTGATCCTGGTTTTGCTGTGAGCACCCTTTTAAGGAGGGAGATAATGGGTTGGAAAAGAGTTAATAAATGTTCAGCCATTACTGCAAGCATGAATGGAAATCCATCATCAGTTTAAGTGCTGGACAGGCTCTGGAGATAATCCAAGCCTGCTTGACCACTGTCAGTGCCACTGGGAAGAAACCCACAGGGCACTGAGAGCTGTGATCCTTAGGGACATGCCTGGCTCCCTGCTTTTCTCCAAAGTGCAGCACTGCAAAGCCCCCAGCTTTATTTTTCTCTGGGTTTAGCAATGACCTGGTTGAAAGTCCCTTTAACTGTTGGGAAGACTGGCAGTCTCCAATGGCCTTTGCATCAGGATTGTGGCAGCATTTCCTTGGAGTGAACAGCCAGTGGGAATTTTCTCCCAGGTGCAAGAAAAACCACAATTTTCTTTTTTTCCTTTTTCTGCCCCCCCTGCTCTCCCTTGCTTTGCAATTTCTGATTAATTGGTCTTCCTAACACACTTGTGATTAGTGTATTGTGGATGTGCCCAGGAGGAGAAACTTGGGCCCCACCTCATCCCTGGTGACATCCCACTGCTGTTTGATGGGATGAACACAAGGACAGAGGATTATGGGCAAAACTTTGTAGCAGACCACGATGAGCTTGTAAAAAAAGACAGGGAATGTGATCCTGAACCCACTGAAATCCTCAAAGTTTGGGCTGCCTCTTTGCAATATGGCAACAGGTCAAGCAAGTAATGGTGGGATTTATAATCCTCACTGGGAAATCAGGATGAGGCATCACCACTGAGCCTGGGAGAGCTGGAAGAGTTTGACACTGGCACCCCTGTGCTCACCCACCCCATGTCAGAGTCTTGGCCATGCAGAGCAACTCAGAAACCTCATAGGAACAGGCTTTGGTGGAAGATTCCTGGGGTTTCTTTCTAGGTCTGCTGTAAATATCAGAGGGGCTGTTCTCCCTTTGATCCCAAACTAGAGATGAAAGGAACAATTCACACACATTTTTGAACCATAAAAAACATGTGGCTTGACATTGGTTCCAGAAACAGGTCAAGATGTAGGATAATCTTATTTTTTTTCCTGAAATATTTGAACTGTCTCTTCTCACCATGTTATAAAGCTGTGCCATAGCCTTAGAATATAAACAAACGAGTGTGCTGTGGGATTTAATTCTCAAAACATGGGTAAGAGGAAAAGTCTGTTTAACTTAGGTTAGCAGAACTTTCTGTTCAATACTGAAACTAAAGCCAGATCACTGTGCCCCTCCCTGATTTCCTTCTTCTCTAATATAGTCATTGTTCAGTTTTTGTGAGTTGTGATTATGGAGAAAAAGCTTCATGTGCTCTTCTAGCTTGGAAAATGGCAAGATTTTATATCATATAGATATAATATATATATATAAAACAACAAATTATTTTATTGAGTAATCCTATTCATTACTGCTACTACTACTACTACTGCTACTACTACTACTACTGTGTATCCTACTTTTATGAGCATGTTTTGGGCCCTTGCTCTCCACCTGCACTCAGGTTGGTGGAATTCCTTCACTTCTACTCTGCTTGCCAAGACACCTGTTCAACTTGCAGGTATTTTAAACTTCTTAGAGGCCCCAAATCTGGTCTGCTATCCTAAAAAAGATGACATGCACCAGTCTGTGCACAGAACCCTGGGTTTGCAGGTAAAATCAGAAATTATATTTGCCCTCTGATGGCCTTCAGATGAAATTATGAAAAAATTTAGGAGGGCTGAAGTGGTTTCATGGTTGCCAAGGACTGCCAGCCCTGAAGTTCCAGAAGGGTGGTGACTGTCTGCATTGATGGAGAATACAGCCATGCTTGGCTGTCTTGCACCAATAAGGATAAAGGTTTGGCAGTTGAGTGGAATTACGTCAGGACTAGTCAAATAATGTCAGTATTTTTTACCTCCATGCTTTTTCCCCCAAAAATGGGGATGTAGCATCTTTAATTAAATGTTATATGAATACATTCCAGATAGACCCAAACATAGGGCAACTGTGTTTCAGAAATGCTGTTTCTAGATTTAAAATGTATTTGAAATGTAATTTAAGAAAAAAGATAATGGAAAAAAAAACCCACCCTAAAATAACTCGAAACAAGCCAGAATATAGTAGCTCATCATTACGCTAATATATCAAACAATATGAGCTTAGCTTAATTATCCCCTTTGAGAGTTGAGAAAACTAAGCACAACCTTCAATTTACAGCTGTTTGGTGCCGGGAACCTGAATTATTATTTGAGAGGAAGGGGGGAAAAAAAAGTTTATTTATTGTGACCTACACTCAGTTTTTATTCATCATGGAAAATCTGTATATTCACAAATGAGGGCTATTCATCTGCAGACTGCAGCATTCTTCAGCTGTCCGGGGCTGCATCAGCCGCACTTCTTCAGCTTTTGTGTTCATCTCGAAGCCTCTTCATCCAAATTGTTCATCATCTTGATGGCGGAGCTTTATCTTGCTCTAGTGCAGCTGCATTCCCCTTATCCAAAGTGCCGAGAGATACAAGGGAGAGAGGCAGAATAGAAAAGAGAAAAGGCAATGGCCAGTGCTCATATGAGGATAATTTGTAGTTTCTCAATAATAATAAAAAAAAAAAAAATTAAAAAAAAAAAAAGGAGGACAGGCTAATTACTGGCTTAACTAGGGCAGCCTGTGGATCCTCATGTCAAAAGGACTAGCGTAATTATTTGCCATCAAAGCACATTCATATTGTGGTACAAAAGAAGGGCCTTTCGCAAATGGATCTCACTAATAAACAGGGCTGAGAGGAGCATTATGTGTCTTCCTGGATGCAAGCGCATTAACACAGTGACATGGAGCATAACTCTCAGCCTGGAGAGGGGGGGTTGGAGAGGAAGAATGATAATTATCCCCCCCCTCCCCAGCCTTCCTCTCCTTTCCCTTTGTGTTGGGCTAGCAAGCCGAACGCGACCCGCTGGAAGGCCCAAGGCAGGCTATTAGTGACCTCTGAGCATTGACAAGGTGGCTACACTCTTAAAAGCCCAGCTCTCCATGTCAGGAGGGTCGCAGGAGCCCGGGAGAGGAGCTTTAAATGGTCCAGCAAACACTTCAACCTTAAAGACACCTGGAAGGTCATGACCAATTTGATGTAGATGAATCTGGCATGAAGAGGGCTCTTTTGAATCCACGGACAAAAGTTTTTAGTTGAATTTTTTTTTTTTCTTTTTCTTGGGTGGGTTTTTTTTTGTTTTTTCTCCCTCATTGTTTTTTCACAGATCTTAGCATAAGGGATGCTGGAGAAAGAGACTTGATTCTGGAGACCACTCCTGCACTCGCTGAGCAGATGTGGTGCCAGGCAGCCTCCAAGGCTGTGGCTTTCCATGAGGAAAAATAAACACGTTTGGAAAGAAAGAGAAGGGACTTGGATGCACCTTCCAGGCATGTCTGGAAGCATTGATGTGCTAACACATTTCAAACCCAGATATATTGCAAAACATTTATGTGTACCTATAGGTTTATATGTGTATGCAAAGAGGACTGTTTGTTTCTGGGTTTTTTTAATATCCCAGCTACATCAGGCTGTTCCCCACTGGCAGCCCCTGTTCCTTGCCTGCCAGCCATGGAGTTTATCTGTTGGGATGGTGTCTGAGTGAGCCCATTGCTCGTGGTGGGTTAAAGGCAGAGCTGCTGGGAAATGTTTGACACCACAATTTGGTTTTCCCAATCTCCTCCCTTAGAGCTGTACAACCTCAGCACTCAGGGGCATGAGCTGCCTTGGCTGTGCTGATTTTCCCCAGGAAATCCCTTCTGCACCTCCTCATCCTTTCATGGAGGGGAGGCTGCAATAAGGGCAGCCTGAATAATGGGGATGAGCCCCCCACCCCCAGTGCTCCACTGCTCTGGAGGAACTCACAGGTTTACGATGTTGATTCTGCTTTGTTTGCAGAAAGAGCCCCTCTTTCAGTGCTCACATCCCAACTTCTTCTAGGCAATTGGGTTCTGTGCTGTAAAACAGCTCTGCTGCCCATCAGAACAGTGAACTGGGAGAGTCCTTTCTTGTGACAGCCTTGCCTGACACCACAGAGCACGTGCAAGTGCAGCGGGCAGGAGGGCAGGTGCTGGTGTGAGTCAGGAGTGCATGGCACTGGGTGACACGAGCCCGGGCTGCAGCCACATGTGACTGGGATAAAAGGATTTTGAAGCCCCACTCGTCCCACAACAGAGCACTGAAAGCCACAAGTTGTTTCTTTTCTAGTGCTCTTCTAGGTCACATCGAGGTCGTGTTACAGGCAGGAGCCCCTTTTCCTTGTCACAGCACTTAGGGACATCGCTGTCCGTGTTGCCTTGATGGGCAGGAGGAGCCCAGGTCTGCACACGCCCTGCTCGCCCCAGGAACAGCTCATGGAGCCCCTGGGCTGAGGAGGAGAGTTGCCAGATTGTCAACCTAACACACCCACCCGTGGATCAGATTTGAAAAATGAGCAAATGAGGTGGCTTGAAAAACTGTAGCAGATCTTTTACTGTTTCTTTTTTTTTTTCTTATCTCTCCTCTTTTTGTTTTTGGTTTTTTTTTTTGTTTGGGTTTGGTTTTTTTTTGGGTTTGGTTTTTTTTTATTGTGGTTTTTTTTTTTTTTTTTTTTCTCTCCTCTTTTTTTTTTTGGTTTTTTTTTTTTGTTTGGGTTTGGTTTTTTTTTGGGTTTGGTTTTTTTTTATTGTGGTTTTTTTTTTTTTTTTGTTTTGTTTTGTTTTTGTTCTCCCCCATCCTTTTTGTTTGGTAACTTTAGAAAGGAATTGGACCCTTACTTTCCTTTGCAAGGAGAAAGAGTGGTGGTAAACATGGGTTTGAAGGAGGAGAAAATAACCCAAGTTGAGGTTCTTTAGAAGAGATCACAGAGACCTGATGAACTCATGGTGAAATGATGGCAAATATTGATAAAACAGGAGTGCAGACACACTCCTATCCAAGCAGGGTTTGGGGGCTGGTCAGTGCTTCTGGGACGCGACCAGTGCCTGTGGAATAAAGATTTCCAAATTTTCACCCATTCAGGAGCTGTACAACTCCTCATCCCCAGCATGGAGTGCTGGAGGGATGGAGACCCACAGGAGAAGTTGATAGCAGCAGCCCTCCACCCAGGAGACACAAAACTGCTTGTTCTCCTATGTTCCCTTGTCTCTGTAGCCCTACAATTTGTTTTCCTTTTCCCCCTATTTTCCTGGATGTTAGAAAATTCTGCATACAGCAAATTTTGTCTTTAGTTTATAGGAAATTGTTAACAGCGACTCAGCAGCAGATTTGGATCCACTGAGGTATGGATATTCTGGAGTATAAAGAACATAATTCATAGCAATTAAAAATAAGTATCTCCAGGAGAGGTATTAGAAAAGTTACCTTTATAAAGTTGGGAGAGTGGGGTTTTTTGTATTTTTAAATGAATCCAGGTAAACTTTCCTGGCTTAGTTGTATCCAGCCATGCCAAGGACCAAGTGCTGATATTAGCAATAAAGACAATGTTATTAGTAGCATTACATCAATGTAAAGGAGGTTATAGAGTTAGCATTTGTTTAAAAAAAAAATCTGTTAATGGTGACTTTTGGCCATTAACTCACTCTTTTGCAGTATTTTATACAGTGTTTATGAACCTGGGTATGTATTTCTAGTGTTGCCAAGAATAATCAAAGACAAATACAGCAGTTGCAGGGTTTCTTTCCTGATGAAATCCTACTGCAGCTTCTAAACCCAGAGCTGGCCTCCAGTAAGGGACTGTGTCCTCCTGGAGTCAAAGTGTGCTGCTTGAACTCACCACATAATGCTTTCAAGGTTGCTTGTCTAAAGTGACTTAATTTGTACTGCAGGAGTAGCCTTGTACCCACAAACACGCCAAAAGCCACAGCAAGCCAGGGCAGCAGGGTTATTACTAATTTTTTATTAAAATCCCTTAGGCGCACACAGAAGGCCCAAAAGCAGCTTTAATAATAGACAACATACAGCACATTTTTCTTGTATTGCCATGTAATCAAATCTAAAGCTTCTGTTCACTTTCTTTGTTTTACCTAGAGGACCGGCTTCCAATTTAGTTGTGGCCTGCACTAAACTGATTTTTCATTGTAATTAATGCCTACTTTGGCCTCAGCCACTTATACAACTTTCCATTAGAGGTTTGCAGCCATCCACAGAGAATTTCACCAAGTTACCCTCCCGATCTTGCTACACTTGCAATTTTTGTTAAAGTGCCCCCTTTTTTTTTTCCCCTCTTTATTATTATTTTGCAAAGAATGTTTAAATTACTGGGCCAAATAGGTTTCTTTTTCCCTTTTATTTTTCTCTTTTTTCTTCCCCCCCTCCCCCTTTTTTTCTTCCCCCCTGCCTGCTGCACCTATTAAAGTGGTTGGGCAGGAGTCCAACTGGAAGGAAAGCCTTTAAGTGATTTCAGAAAGGGCTAGTGGAACTTATTTAGGCCTGGGGTCTGCTGTGGTTAATTTTCAGTCTGTGTTTTGTGCTGTCCATTTCCTCTGAAATACTACCTGGGGTTTAAGGTTCCTCAGCACAGGATGTTAATAGGCCTCTGCAAACATTCAAAAGGCAGCTTTCCCACCACTAACCTTAAAAAGATTGTGGCACCGGGCCCAGGGTCAGATTGAATAGATGAAAAAGTATATGCTGTGCTTTTGCTTGCTCCTTGGACCTTTCCCTGTTGGCTTGCCTGACATTTTCAGTGACTTTTCTTAGTACCTTATTTTCAGCGTGCTTCCTAGAAAATTCTGCTTATTACCTTCTCCTATCCCCCCAACAGCATTGCTAACTCGGGCAGCACAACAATTTGTAGCCATGCCTTGCTGTCCTCTTGGACTTTTCCCTTGCTGCTGCTTCCCCTGGCCCCTGTGGACCAGCTGGGCCCTTGGTGTGAGCTGCTCACACCATCACCCAGGGATACCAGGATGCTCCCTGTGCATCTCTGGTGTGCCTCTCCCAAGGAGAGCAGCTCTGCTGCAAGGCTAGAGCAGAGCTAATGATCAATTATGTGCATCTCTGCTACCCTGGCTTTGCTCCCTGCAGCAAGGAACGCAGCAGTGGGAGCTCCAGGGTAGGTGTGCTGGGTTTTGGGCACTGGAGCCACACGTTTCCCAATGTTTGGGTTCTGGTACCAACATCCTTGTCTTGCCGTGGCACTGCTCAAAAGGAGCTGAAGGGTGCTGGCTTGGTGTGCACCCTCCTACACCCTATAGCACATACACTCACCTCTCTTGTAATTGCACCTGGGAAATCAGGCAGGCCCAGTGCCAGGAGGTGCCTGGTGTCCCCTGGTCTGAGCTGGCAGCTTCTTGCTTGTACTGGCCAAATGTGCTGGCCTGATGGGCTCTGTGCTAAGGGGCCAGTTCTGCTGGTCTTCTTCATGTGGGTGCAACTCCTCATAGGAAAGCAGTTGGATGGATTTAACTGGATTTGATTTGAAGGCTCTCTTGGGTACCATAGGTGGGTTTTTACAAATGTGTCCTGTTAGAGCTCCTGGGACTGAGGAGGAGAGGTGGGTGGGTATATGGGTTATCATAGGTGGGTTTTTACAAATGTGTCCTGTTAGAGCTCCTGGGACTGAGGAGGAGAGGTGGGTGGGTATTTGGGATCACACAGGTCTGCTCTCTGTTGTTACTGTGCCAGATATCCCCATATGAGTGTGGGAAGAATAAGAAGCAGGTCTTTATTGTATTATTTTTTTTCCTAGAATTGTGGTAGCTCTTCCTTAATTGACAGGGGAACTAAAGTAGCATTTGAGAAGAGTACATGAGGCCTCCCAGACTTCCCAGGTGGTGCCACAAGGCCTTGAATCCCAATCAATGGCCTTCCATCCCTACCTAAGCCAGCTTCCCTTCTGCCTTTTGACTGGTTCACAACTGGGCTCATTTGCAAGCTCAGTCCTTTCTGGCAGCCCTGGAATCCAGAAGTGTTTCAGGTGAAGCAGAGTGAGAAGGAAAACCAGACCGACGGAAAGACAGAACATTATGTGCTCTGTGAGAGCTGGGGTTGGGGAGTATGGATACACTGAATCCTGGATATGCGTGGCCCAGGTTCTGTTGTGAGGATCTGCCCCTGTGTACCCTTTGCACGAGTTCCAGGGATATTTGCTCCAGTGCCTGCAGCACTGTGCCCCTCTGCCAGCACAGTGGCTGCAACCCCCTCACTGTCCACGTGCCTGCGTGAGCACCCCCACAGCAAAGCAACTGATACTGGTCTAAACACATTTGTGTATCTCTGCCTGACATTTGCTCTGTTAAAAGGTCAGGCTTCTGCAGCAGAGACAGGAGCTGTCTTCCTCATTATCACATATTACTGCCAATTTCCAGTTCCAAAGTTTCCAGTGATTTCTGCTGCCTCTCTGGCTGGGGGAGTCCAGCACAAAGTGTCGTGTGCCAGCCTGGAAGCTCTGCCCTGAATCACACTAGTGATGCTCAGGGAGAGAATCAATTACCATTTGGGGAAAAATCTGTGGAAAACCAGTGAATTTCTTGCTGCAGTAAGTTCATTGCTTGCAGTGACGAGTTGGGAAAATATGTGACAAATTTAACCTAGAAATGCAAGTCTGCAGGAAGAAAGGGCTGTTCTGCAAAGAGCCATTCATATTTTTCAGTCTTCTCACAGAAGTGCTGCTCTCAGTTTCTCTGTTATCTCTGATATTTCCTAATATCAGAGCACAGTGCTGGCAGAGGCAGAACCTGGGGCTAAACTTCAGTCTGTGTTCTTGCTCAGAGGAAGTGGATTCTGGGATCTCTTTGGCTTTTGCACATCTAGAGGCCAGGCTCAGAAGCAAAGGAGAGGGGGGCAAAAAGTTGTATTTTTCTTGTTAAACGAAGGTCCTGCTGATGGGAAGACACAGATGCCAAAATAAAAGTGTGTGTGTGACACTGGAGTTGGGCAGGCTCTTTGGGAGTTCTCTGGGGAGGGTTGTTTGTGCTCTGTTTTCCATACCACCCTCCTCCCACCAACCTCAGGAGCAGTTATATGGATCTTTACGTATAAAAGGGATTCCACTGTTGTGGAGAGAGCAGATACTGTTCCTGCTTTTTGCATTTATCTGGTTATGTCCCAAGAAGAGGCTCAGGAAAAGCATTTCCTTGATTGGTAGGTGACCTGGCTGGGAGAGGGATGAGCATCTTGCTGGTCCTGCTCAGTCCCACTGGCTGACATTCCCGATTTTTCTGCTGACTGTTAACGTGCTGTAAAGTGGCCACTCAGTGGTGGCCTTGGGAGAGGGGATGATAAACTGCTGATTTAGTAATGGAAGAGTTGGGGGAGAGGAAGGGCCTTACTTACTTTGGCCTGAGATATGGGTGAGACCTGGGGAGCCTTTTACAACAACAAAGTTCAAAGAACAAATGCCTCACAGCACAGTTTTAATGTAGGTTTGGTTCCTTTTTTTTCCCCCCAGTAACAACCATAAAGAAAATATACTTTGCAAGCAAAATATTTTTTTCAGATTCTTCCCCTTAGTTTTCATCCTTCATGTGGTGGAGGCAGACCACAGAGCTGCACTCAGGGAAGGCAAAGTCCATGCTGGTATCTGCTCTGAAGATATTCAGCTACTACAGATGATGGTGTAGTAGTTCCTCTAAGAGTGATGCACCTCCCTGCTCAGCTCTATAATTCAGGTGGGTGCCCACTGGAGAAGGATTTCCTTTAGGATGGGCTGCCACAGAAGCAGGGTGAGTCTGCAGGATGCTTTAGCCACGTTCCTACCCTAATTACCCCCAGTTTCTTCCTCCCTGCCAGATCTGGAATGAGAGAAACTCCTGATCAGGAAAAAGGATTTCATGTAATTTCCTCGCTCTTGCATTTTTGTCTTACAGAAAACATTATTTGGTCTAATGTTTCTAGGTGCTTGGGGTGTCCCTTTCCCTTGTGCCAGTTTATTTATGCTAATTCAGTAAAGCAAAAGGGCTGCATTTGAATCCATTGCCATTGAAGTTGTGACTGAGGACAGTTGCAATATAACAAGATGAGGATGACCTCCTTTTATCTGCTCTTGCCGCAATGGAAAGTTAGCTCTGGCTTAAACCCTGGCTGCCATTAATGAAAAATTCCACTATTTTTATTAAATTTCAGAATCATCTCAGCTAGCATGAAAAACAATGATATTGGATTTCTTTTTAAAATTAACAATGTATGTAACACAGTGAAAAAAGCTGACATTTACTTAGTGCCCGGGAGCAAAGAGACTGCAAGGCAGACGGCGAGCTCTCCTTCATCCTGCAGCCTGGGAATGCGAGCTGGAGACGTGGGGAGAGGTGGCTCGGGGTGGATCACACAGCCAGGATGAAAGCCAAGAAACACCACCACTATTGCTACCTTTCTGCAGTAGGAGAACGTCAGGTCTCGCAGGGGAAGAAGAAAAAAAAAAAGATTTATTTTAGCAGCTGGCCTGGATGTCTGCCAGAATGAGAGGGAGCTCAGAAGTGGAGCCCGGGATCTTGGTTCAAGGATGCAGGAGGTGTGAGCTGGGGCTGGACAGTCACCAGCTCTGGTCTGTTCCATGGCCAGGCTGGGAAGGGACCTTGAACCCCCTTCAGATGTCAAGGGACAGTCACTGTCCAAGTGATGTGCACCATCCTGCTTCTTCCTGAGCGAGGAGCCAGCCAGCAAGGGGAGCTGATGTTACTCTAACCTGACTTCAGGATTTTAAGGCATGTTTATTTATGGTTTAAAATCATGGCATTAGCATTTTACCTTGGGTTCATTTCAAAATTCACTCTCTTTAGGAAGTTTCTACTGCAATCAGCAGAATCCCTTATGAAAGTAAAAGCAGGGAGTTGCTTCATACCTGTTTGCAGGCATTGCAGAGGGTGCAGTGTCTCGTAGAGACCAGCCTATCTCAGGCTGGAAGTGTTATTTGATTAACAGTCTGGGGCAATCTAGAAATGAGCTTGCTCTTGAGGAGAGTCCACAGATCACCAGGAACACATTCTAATAGGGAAGTATCCTCACTGTCTTCCTAATTCATTCCTCCCCACTTTATCCAACATGCAGTGCTGCTGGATTATTGACTATGTGATTTCTTTATGATGCCACAATAGAAAAGGCATTACTGTACAAGACAGGGAAATAAAGCAGGGCTCTGTGTGTTAGACCTGTGGTGGTGCTGAGTAGGGCTGGTATAGGGCATCCTCCTCCTCATTTAGGGCTTGGTCCCCACCTTCCTCTGTGGGTGCTTAGAGGATGCTCTGGACATGTAGGGCAAATGTGGGATGAAAGATCTGGCCAAGGTCTCCCTCTACCCTTGCTCTGGGGGTCTCCTGATATATCTAGAGGCCCCATGTAGCACAGAAATTGCTCAGTTCCAATGATGGCAGCCAGCACCAGCCCTCACAATCTGGGTTATAAACTGATTTACCTGGAGCTGTGAAAAGTCATCCCACCTGCAAATACAGACAGGCACAGAGCATCCAAGGGAGACTGTGCAGGAAACTCGTGCTAAGTTCTGTCCCTCATGAAAAGATCAGTGCCACAAATCTGCTCTTGGCACTGGAGTGACTCCAAATATCCCAATCCACTCTGCTTCCCCAGGCTTCCAGGAGCAGGATGTCACTGTTGTGATTAAATTCCCATTATAAGGAGTGCTTGGAAGAGGTGCTGCAGATTTCTCCTGTTGCCTACCTCGGCTTCTGGCCTTGGGTTGGGTGCACTAAGCACAGTGCAAAGATGCTTTAGGAAAGACAGACATCCACATAAAGGGTGCTCTGTCCATCTATACCATCACCTGATCAGTCCTGATCAGCAGTTGGGAATTATAAATAGCCTAAAGCAGCTCATCATCATCCTCCACTGACATGGTAATAAATAAGTGTATATTTTTAAAAGGCTTTTTACTCTTAGAAGAGAAAAAGATATAATAGCTTTTTTTTTTTCCCTAATATGTCACATAATTTATTCCAACAAACAGATGTATTTTGTTGTTGCCATTATCATTTGATGAAATACTTTAAAGCTGGTCCAAGGTGGTGCATTTTCAAATATAATGTATACAGTACATCTAGCAGTTAGTGGAATTTGGATGTGCAGCATAGAATGGTCATTATTTTTACTGAAAAAAATAAAGGCACTAATTACTTACAGACAAGATACTTAGCACAAACAGATAAGCTTCAAAATGAAAAATTCTCGGTTTATGATAATTATGTTCTCTGCTTTGTTTTCAGAGACTGATAATTTGAGGCTTTAAAATCACCAGGAAGCCATTAATTGGAATTCTTCAATAAAAAATAAATTACATAGAAGTTCATGATGAGTTGTAAAAACACAGAGACTGTATTATGCAGTGAGCGACATGGCTCTACTATTTATAGACATGCAGAGCTATGTAACAGCAAAAACTGTAAAGAATTTGAGATATGCAGATAGCAATTATTCACGGATCCCAACGATCTGCAGATATTTCAAATAACTGCTTTTAGCAGATCAGCTATCCAATAAAAGCAGGGCTTCATTTCCAAGTGGCACTCTTGTAGCATGTTGCTTCTTGTTTTTGACATCTTGTATGACATTGTTCTCCTAGAGCTGATCGTAATGAGGAGATGTGGAAATCCATGTACGGGAGCAGGAACTCCACTCCATGTGTGTGATTATCAAGAGGAGCTGGGGGAATTTCTCTTAGAAACGTTGGTCACTGTGGTCCTTCCTCCTGTAGCAGGCTGAGATCCTGAAATCCATAGCAGCTGACCAAAAGAAACTGTATTGTTTTTCTTTCTTGCCCCATTTCTCTGCTGTCCCCTTTTTCTTTGCTTTCACCCATCCTCAGGGATGACCCTGCTGGTGGAGGCACTAAGGATCTGCCCAGTGGCACTGAGCACAGCATTTCTCTTGACTTAGGAAGGAGCCAGACTGGCTCCTCTCACTGGAGCTATGTGAGCAATTTGGGAGTATTTAGAGCTGCTGCAGAGATCTTCTGTCCACCCACACCCTTCAAGCACCCACTTCTGTCCTTCTGGACACATGGAGCAGAGCCACCAGGCTTCCAGCAGCTCTGGAATCTCCCATGGGGAGACTGGTGCTCCTGCTTTCCTGAGGGAGATCTGACACCTCCTTGCTATTGTTTGGATGCAGGCCTGAGACTCCAGCCACTAATGGGGCTCAGTTAATTGTCTGCCCAGAGGATATGAAATGCTGTTATATTCCAGCTATGCTCTTTGCATGACCACTGACACCCCGGGCTCCTGCAAGGAGCTCTTTAGATAAAGCAAGGAACAAAAGTGATCACAGGGATCCTTGACACGTGCCACCTAGTAAAGGAAACAGAGCAGGTTTCAGCTCATTCACCACTGAGCTCAAGGGGATGCACAAAAGAGTGAAGTGGCCTTGGTAGAGCCTGGTCTAAAGTTACACTTCAGGAAGACAGAGGAAGTGTTTCCTGAGGACCTGATCAAAGGCTCTCGAGGCTTCAGTGCCAGTTTAGTGCCTTCTGGCCACCTTCATTTGCAGGTACCATTCAAGGGCTTGATGTGACTCCCAGGAAGGTTCATTCTCACCGTATCTGCAAGCACAGAGCTGAAAACCATCCTTTTAATATTTTGTGGCTAGAATCCATCAAAAGTATCAGCTATTTATCCCCCCCTCCGTTGTTTGTTTAGATCTGCGTTAGAGCAATCACAGGGAAGGCCAGATGATGCAAGGGAGACAAGGATAATGTGAGACAATGGAAAAGAGTCTGCAGGGAGGCTGCTGCAGTGTCAAGACCAAATGGCATCGTGTCAGGAGACAAAGCCATGCAACAAAAATATTGGGTCTCTGCTGCCACTCGAGGAGTATCGTAATTCTTGGAGAACAAAACCTCCCATACATCATCCAAAATCAATTGATAAGGGATCTCAAAGAGATTAAAAACTGTTCCCTCCCATTCATTAGTAAAGGTGGCTTCTGTCCAAAGCTGATTGTTGGTGTGGGCCAACTATGATAAATGCTCTCTTACGCACCAAAAAGAAACACGTCTTAATGAGCGATCAGCTTGTGTACATTTTAATTTCCAAATTGCTGTTGAGTCCATACACAGTTCCCCAGAAGTGGCAGTGCTGCTCTGAGGCATGGTCCCCTAAGCAACACTTCGCTTTCTTTGTAGGCTCATGGAACCTTTTGATGCCAAGCCAATCCCATGGCCTGGTGTCTGTGTATGACTAATAGTGCAACAATGAGCTGTTAACTTCAGTTTCCATGTATTGTAAAACAAGAAGTGTTCGTACATGGTTAATGCGTGGCACCTCAGCATTTGTGGGGTGTGATGGCAGTGACTGGGCACCCACAGCTCCTGTTCACTCACAGTTCCTGATGCTCAGTGCCTTCGAGGATCAGGACATTTCACTGTGGGAAAAGCTGCTTCCCAACGGGATGGTTCTGCCTGTTCTCCATGACTTGGTTACAACCTCTTTCTCCATGTGTGCCCTAGCCTAAAAAATAACCTTCTGCAGTTCCTGTGCTCCTTTGGGAGGGCAGGGACCGGGATGTCCCACACAGCTGCCCCCAGGGCAGCACAGAGGAGATGACACAGAGCCTGCCTTTGCCTTCCTCCTGCATCCCTGAAGCTGGCAGCTCAGCACTGAGCCAGTTCTCAGTCCTGGAAAGGCCTTGAGTGTCCATCCTGTGGCAAACCCCACAGATCTTAAGGAACATTGGTGACATTTACCCTGTGTCTAAATTTTTCTCAGTAGAGTGGTGCTTGGGCCAGTGACAGTGATGCTGCAAAAGGTCACTGGATGGACCTCAATGCCCTGTTTTGTTTACTTAGTTTATTTGGCTTGCAATGGAGACAGGACATGCTTAATATGTTGGCCATGTCATGGGCAGCCAAGCTCCAGTGCCCAGCACCTCTTTGGATTAGAGCATTTGTAGGAGGTGTCAGAAGGAATGGAAGGACTTCAGCCTATTTTTTGGCATGTCAGAATTTCAAAGGATTTCTGAAATTTAATGAAGTCGTTTAATAGGCATAATTGTCTTGAGTACATGTGAGAAAACTTCTGAAATAGCAGAATTAGGCATGCTCCATTTTGTAGCCTTTCAATGACCTCCAGCAAACGTGTGACCCAGATATGAGAGCCTCCTGTCCACTTGCATAAACATGATGTTTTAAAAAGGCAGGGAGGGGGGGTGGTGAATAAAAGAATTGAGCTCTTAATGGCACATGGACAGAGACATACTGCAAATGCAAAACAAATCCAGCAGCAGATAGAGAATTGCCTCCAGACTCTGCACACCAAAACTCCTCTGCCTCCTGTGAGATGGAGCTTTGATGGCCAGGGACCTTCAGTCCCAACCACCCTGGATTTCCCTGCACAAAGGCTCAAGTGGTAGCAAGGGGCACCGAGCTGTTTTGGGCCCAGGAAAGGCTCTGCTTTAGTGCTTGAGTGATGTCCAAGCTGCTGTTACACGATTTATTCAGGGTGCCCTGGAACATGTGGCACTTTTTTGTTTCCTGGCCTCGATGGAGGATGTGTAGGGGTTGTAGTGGCCATGCCAGGCAGTGAGGAGGTGGCAGCTGCTCGCTCCAGCCCTCCTGCCACTTGCACACCAGTTATGGCACGAGCAAAAGCTATAATTTAAAAAAATCTCATTAATTAATATGCATTTTTAATACTTCATTAACTTCCCATCACATGTCTTGATCCAGAGGAGCTCTGTGGCTGGGTTCTGACCATGGGCTTCTTCATCCCTACTTGCAGAGAGGGGTGAGTAGCTCTTCATTACTTTAGGCCCACCACTGCCATAGCAACCATTCCTGATTGGCAGGACTCTGAATTAATTTGCACACTTAGGGGAAGGGGAGGGGGTCCTGCCAGGGGTACCACTGCTGGCCCTGCTCATCACAGGCTCCAGCATCCCACCTACCCAATCCCCACTCCATTCATTGCTATGAGTAAGGTTTAATTAAAAACAGGAACCAGCAAAGTGTGGCTGGGTTTTAAAATTATATGCTGTTAGTTATTAACTGCTACAAATTAGGTAGATGTTGTTTCAAGGAGAGCAATTTCCACAGCCGGCGCTGGTGGAGCGAGTTGGCGTGGGGTATGGCACCACTTTCCAAAGCAGGCATTGCCAGCTTTCTCAGAAAAGCGCTTTTTTGGCCACTTCTTGGGTTTTATGCATGACTGAGATTCAGCATTGTTCATGCTTGCTTGCAGCAATGATACTTCCCTGTCTATGAAAACTCATTTTTCATTTTAACAATAATTCTCGGGCAGGAAAAAACACGTCCTGGTTTCTCCACTGAGCCAAGCACTGAAACAGAATATTGGGCCAAATTATGCTCTGATTTTGCAACTTTAAAATCTGTTTTTGCAAGTTAGTGCTGAATTTAGTTTGTTCCCCTCAGGCATTTTCCATGCAATAAAAATTGTGTTTCTTTTTTCTTTTATTTTTCTTTTTTTTTTTTCTCTCCTTTTTCCCCTGCCATTTGGGGAGAAGGAAAACTCAAACGAGAGAATGAAGTCAGTTGTTAGATTAAAATTATCTGAACCCTTGGTGTTAGAGGAAAACCATAAGGAAGGCTCACTCCAAGTATCTTGCCTGGAAATCTGAATTATCAGTGTGACTAAATTGTGCTGATACAGAATGAGACATTTTGAGTTGTGGCAGCCAGTCATTACAAAAAAACCCCGAAAAACAAAACTCAGAGAAAAGCAAAACTTTGCGACTTCAACACTTCTGTTCAGCAGTTTAAAGGGAGAAAGCAGTGAGCTGGTTTGAAGATTTTTTCCTTCCCCACTACTTTTGCTGCTTCCACAACCCTGCAGGGGAGAAGCAAACAGTCTTTGAGCTGTAATAGGTGTCAAACCAAGCAAATTCAACAAAGTTTTTAGTGAGTGAGAACGGAGAGCAGCATTCACAACATTTTATTTGGCAGTCCCTTTATAGGTACTCAGATGTGGAGACTGGGAGTGTGATACACAGAGACAGATTGCTCTGGGATGGAGAATGGGGAATTTGAGGTGCCATGCATAGCACAACTTTTATTGGGCTAAGAAATGCAGAGCATGGTCTTTGTCACAAAGAAAAAAGAAAATGCTCTTCAGACCAAAGTTTTTATGTTAATCTGGTAAAAACTATTACAGAAATTATCACTGGTAGCTTTTAAAAAGCCAGCAAGGCTGAGGGCCACAACCCATCCATATCTTCAGAGTAGATCAATTTTTTTTCAGGAGTTAACCAATAAATGGCACGTAGGGGTGTGTGTATATGTTTCAGTGTATATATGCTTTCCTGCAGTGTGAGAGATAAAGTAGTTAGTGAGGGAATGTAAAAGCTCATTATTGTTTGTCATCAATTGTTGCAAAGGGACAGGAATTAAAGAGGTTTGGGGGGAAGTGAGCAGCTGTAGCCGTACTGACACCAATAACTTTGCACAAGGGTGAGGCAAAGCATCAGGGTGTGAGACCCTCGCTCCTGCCCTTTTGAACTTGCTTCTATAGATCAGGATGAAATAGAGAAGTGAGAGAAAGCCTCCTGTCCCCAGTGGGGAGAGAGGAAACCAGTGGTTCATGCAAATAGCTCAGAGGAGAAGCTGAACACACGCCCTGCTCACATCCGCAGGGCCGGCCCCGCTGAACAACACCAGCGTGCTTTGGAGGTGGAATCAGGTCTGAAGTGACAAGTGCATGAAGGAGACGTGCAGCTTCCTCATGCCCACTTGTGTGAGGTGTAAGGGATCAGTTCAGCCATGGTGGGGCCCTGCAAATGCACCAGGTGCAGCGATGGGGCCCCTAAACATGGGTGATGTGAGGTGTGTGGGACATCCTGGCCAGGCTGGGGCTCAGCTGTCCCCAGGCACAGGCAGCAGCTCAGCAGGTCATGCTCTTGCCCTGGGCACGTGGCTGGTGGCTCTGCCAGACAAGAACCAAGGATGTCACATCCCTGCTGCCACAAGCTGCCAGGCAGTTCACAAGTTGCCCTGTGGCACCTGTGCAAGGAGTGTTTGTGCTTGGAGTGTTCTGTCCCTGAGAGCTGGCCCTGAACGTGCCCTCCATGCTGGGGATGAGCAGGGCCAGGGTGTGGCAGCAGACCTGAAGGTGCTGGCCCTGCCTTTGAGGTGGCCACGGGGCTTTCCACCGGGCCCTGCCCTGCAGGTGTCGGATGTGGAGTGGCCAAAACACCCCAGTGGCTCTTCAGAGCTTCCTGGTGTCTGTCTGCTACTCAAATGGCCCTGGCTGAGGTCTGGAGGCTCTGTGCCTTAGTGTCATGTGGCACTGTGTGGCTTTTGGTTTGCTTCTAAAAGCAAACTGAGAAGTGAGAGGCAGCTGCCACACCCATGGCCCTTCATGAAGACATGGCCTCAGCCTGGCCTCTTGGACAAAGAAACAGAGTTGTTTGCAGGACCCAAATTCCCCACTGTGGTAGCACAGGCTGCCTTTTCACTCACCTTAACAAATGGAGGTAACAAGGAATTGCTCTAAGTTGAACAATAAGCAGGTGTATTTTGCTCTTTTGGATTAAAACAAGCCCCCTGTAAAATCAGGTTTCTGCTGAGGCAAAGGGGTGCTGCTTCTCTCCTGCCAGCTCTTTCTGCCTGATTTCTTACCCCACTACCTCAAGGTCCTGGCTGAAGACACAAGTCCCACCGTGGCAGGAACTGTGCACCTCACTGAAGGAAAACATTTGCTGTCTCACAGAGCTTCAAATTTAAACAGAAAATGTTGTGAGGGGAAGAAAACAAATAAAGTGACTCAGGGTTGCTGGGCTGGCTGGTGGCAGGTGTGGGACTGGACTCTACTCTTCTGCTGTTCTGGTGGCCTCAGGATGAAGCCAGGCTTCATCCTGGTGTGCTGAGTGTGTGACAGCCCAGCCTGTCTGAACTTCATGATGGCATTAAGCAACAGCAAAAAAACTGGTGTTTTAGGTCTCTATGCATGGTGAGTGTCATCATCAATATTCCAATGAATTATCATAGATTAGGAAGTTCAGCTGTTTTGCACTGACATGGACTGAAAAGCTGGAGACACCCATACTTGCAGAAAACATCTGTATTTTCAGACAGCACCACTGCTGCTCAGCAGAGCGCTGGAGGAGAGATTTTACATGAGTGGATGTGTTATTTAAAATGCAAAGATCTCTTGTTTTACGTCAAGAGGCACATTTTCAAACAGCGAAATGGGTACATAATATCCCCTGAAAGCCACTGGAAGTACAAGTGTCATTAGTATCTCTGCAAAAGTTGCCCTGTCTGCACTCCTCTCTCAGTGCTTTGGTGACAATTTGTGAGCGACACTTCAAGGCTGATTTTAGTAAGCCTGGCTCTGCCTGTGCTTTCCACGGCCTTATTACCCACTCCTCAGTTGTCCAGAATTTGCTGTTATTTCAAAAACCTGTATGTCCTGAGAAAAAGTTCTGTGGGTTAGCTCCGAGTTTGATCTGCATCTGTTTTTAAAGTGTCTCCAATAGTATTTAAATAGTCTGGGGACTTGTAAGGGATGGTTGCCCTTTCTGCACTTCAGATTTTCACATACTGACATTGGGGTTTATTCTTGACTGTGAGTAGCTCAAAGGGAGCTTTGGCCAAGCCTCCCTGATGGTAAATATTGCATAACCATAGCTGCCTTCACCCTTAGCAGTGTAGAACATTTTCTGCATTTTTTTGTTTTATATTTGGCATTCCTTTCTTTTCTACCAACATTTGAGCAATTTGAGTCCCAAGCCTCACCTTGAATGTATTTTAACATTATTAGGTTTCATAACCTTTCTCAGGTAAAAAACAGAGAGCATGTTACTCCTATTTAATTTATTAAAGAAAACCTTCCATGACTCTAATGGCTGCCCAGATTTTTGGAAAAATTCCCTGCTCACACAACTCTTGAACTGCAGGTGTAAGTATTTTGGTGATACCTCATCACACAGGTCAGTGTTCACCCAAGCCTCTGCTGCTGCTGCTGGGGACCATGGACTACAAAGTGAAATACTAAATTCAAGTGCTGAGAGGTTGGAGATGTCCTTTTAGGGAGAAATATTCAAACGAGGTGCACAAACACCAGGAAAAGTGGAATGGGGCAGGAGTCAGGGAGCAGCAGCCTGTCCCTTGCAAGGGAAAGCAGCAAATAACGAGTTGGTTATAGGAGAGATAAAAGAAAAGCTGACCTCTGCGATAAGCATGGAGGTGGTGGAACGACGAAGCAAGGAGGCAATTATCCCAACTCTCTGGGATGAAGTGGGTACAAGAGCTAACAGAGCTGAGCAGTGAATTTCAGCAGCAAAAAAAAAAGAAATAGAAAAGGACCGTGCGCAGCTGCAGGGGTTACTGCCAGAGACTGTATCAGAGAGAAGAAAAATGGATATTGCCTGCAGAGGGACTCAACAGGAGAAGTCAGCTCCAGTGTACGCAGGAATTTCTGAGGAGATGATTTCCCAGCTACTTTAGATTCACTGCAAACAGGTTTCAAGTGATAAAATTCTTTGGGGGATATGGGTTATAATGAACGATCCGTTTTAGAAGAGGAAACAAATAGTGGGATGTTGCAATGTTTTAGCAGGGAGAAAGCCATTGTTTCCAGATTTGTATTAATGATACGGAGTAGAAGGAGAATGGCAAGATGACAGCGTTTGTAAATGAGGGAAGTGATCAAAGATCAGCAGCAGTCCCAGGAGGAAGGGTGAGAACAGTTAGAAAATACTAAATTTCAGCTCCAATTCTCATATCTCCCCTAGGATATTTTATAAATTTATCTGTTCCTGAGGAGTTTTCTGGTCACCTCAACTCAAGGCAGTGCATGAAGCCTGCACATCTCTGTGATTTGGCCAGCAGTTAAATCCACTTTCAGCTCCTGGTACAGAAGGGCCTGGAGTTGGGAGAGACCACAGTATTCCTTTTCTGTAAGCAACAGCCACCTGACATTGTTCCAAGGCTACTGTCATGAGTACAGCCTTTGCCATGTGAACAAATGTGTGTATTACTCACAACTTGTAAGAACAAAGCAAAGAACAGTATTTGAACTGCATTTTCTAAACAACCACATGAACTATACTTTGAAAGGAAAAACTTCCTGTCAGGTTTTATATTCAAAATTTCTTTCTCTTTATGAGACATCAGGAAAAAAAAAAATTACCTGCCCTGGAGATCTAGATCTGTAGGCAGAAAGATGCAAACTAGGAAATCCCAAAACACACAAAAATTACCTCGCTCAACTAACATTTTATTACTTGCATGATAATAATTATAAACAGACACACCATTTGATGATTTACAGATTCATTTCTCTTCTCTACTTAGTTCAGCTAAAATTTGTAGAGTACTTCCCCTCATTTGTGGAGTAATTGACTTGTTCTGATGACATCCCTGGGCTCCCAATCCAAAGCTGAGTGTGATGTTTCCCTCGAAGCCGGATGTCTCTGTGAAACAAGCACTGGGATTTCATCACATCTTGCTGGGACCAGTACAAAAATTGCTGCTGAGATGCAAACACCTGGGCTGTGCAGAGAGGGATTCCAGGGGACCAGAGGGGTGGCTTGCACCTTTCACATTCACTGAAACAGCAAACCCAGAGGCTCTCCCCTTTCCACACTGTCTGTAGTGCTGCCAAACACAGAAGCTTTGGAGATACAAACATTTCAAAGAACTGCACGTCAGGGGACAGCATGAGAAGGCTTTCCATTTCCAGCACTGGGCTCTCTGGAGCAACCTGCTCTGCCTTGGCTGTGGGTCAGGCTCCCCACTCTTCCTTTGCTTCCCCTGCTCCCAGTGTCACCATCCCAGATTGCCTCATCTCCTCCAGTGAATGATAATTTCTGCTGTGGACATGTTCTCTGGGCAAGTTTGCTGGTTGTCCTGCAAGGCTGTTTGATTCCTTGGCAAAACATCAGCTTTGCCACAGCTGGGCTTTGTCGCTGGGTTCCTCCTCAAGCAAAGCCCTTGTGTATCCTTCATTAGCCCCTGGCAGCCTGATGCCTTCCTCTGGTCAGGGTGAGGTGACAGCTGGGCTCCCAAATCTCCCCCTCTTACCAGCCTTTCCCTGTCCTTGCAGGAGTACAGCCTGGAGGAGGGCTCCCCTGTACCACGGAGTGAACAACCTGCCTCGTGTCTGAAGGCACAGGTAGCTGCCACACCTCTCAGGCTTTCTGTGTGGCACAAAACAGCTGTCTGTGCATATAGAGTCACCTTCTGCCTGCAATCAGAGGCCTCCTCACACATCCTTCCAGGTGCTATCCTTGGCAACACTGTCTCGTTCAGCTCAAGGAAGGCTCACTAGTGATCATGTACTGGTTGCTCATCTCCATCAGAATGGGCAGCTTTGTACTTAAAACCTGCTTTGGTTTTTGCTCCTTTGTGTTCATGTGGGGCATTTTTTTGGTGGGGCTCTTGTTTTCCCTGTGGACCATGCTCTTTCACACTGCCACTTTGGTCTGTGTCTCCTCAGTGCCTGGTTTTCCTGAGGAGCTGGGCCCAAGCAGAAATGGGAGGTCACCTCTTGTGTGTTTCAAAAATTTGTAAGAAGTATTCATTAGGAATCAGATACTAAAATATTAAATGTGCATACAGAGTTAGAAGAGAAAGTATTAGTGGCATAACCCTTTTTATGGTATTCCCTACAGATCTTAAATATAAATATTTTCAGTGTTGAACAAGTGCTACCTTAAATCATTCAACCACTCTCTGTAGGTTGCAGCTCACTCAACGTTTTGTCCTGTTCCCAACCTCTCCTCAACAGGGAACACAGGATTTACACATAGTACTTACTGTGTTCTCTTCTGCTGCCATTTTCCATCCTTCTTGGCTGAGTACTTTTTCCCCAGCAGGGCAACTGGTAAGCAACCAGTATCTCACTGTGATTTTTTTACTCCATTGATTTAGTCTTTGCCTGTAATCAGGTGCAAATCCAACCCCTAGCAGAGGGTCAAGAGCTTTTTTGTATGGGTGACACACCATGGGTGACTGGGGCCAGGCTCCCATGGACATCTTGTCCTGTTCTGTCAGCAGATTTACACCAGGGTAAGGTTTGGCACAGGCTTTAAAAACTAAACCTTGACCCAGGGCATGAGCAAATGAGAGTGAGGCAGCTGTTTAAAATGCCTGATGGTGAATTCAGATTAAGCCATTTCAATATTGACTGAAATGCTTAATTTTATTGGCACTGGCTACTGTGAACCCACTTCCCTCTCAGTGACAAGCAGGGGGATTACCCAGCTCAGGGGTCACCAGGTGGACTCTCCATCCTTGGCTCCCCTCTGAGGACAGGGCTGGGAGAAGGGATGATCCTTCACACAGGCCATCATCCCTGTGGCCTCACACCTCTGCCCTTGAACACTGGGGGGAAATGAACCAGATGCAGTGGCTGGTGATCTGGTTTTCAGCCCAGCACTTCTGACCAGGGGATGTTGGACTGTGTGGCCAGAAGCCAGTGAGCTGCCAGCAAAGTGCTTGTGTGGAGACACATGTAACATCTTTTGGCTGACAAACTGCATTACATGTCTGTCCCCGTGCCCAGGAGTAGGCAGAGCAGTTCTCTGCTTCAATTCCCTGTGTTATATATATATATATATATATATATATATATATATACATAGCCAAAAGTGTGAACTTCTTGTGGTGGTGATTTCTCCAAGCTATTGCCCAAGACAAAGCCAATGCCCCCAGGATCTGTCTGGAGAAGGGGAAGGCATTCCATCTCAACTACTGCTGCTCAATCAACTTGCTGACACCAGAGTCCCTAAAAATTGGCTTAGCAGAGGGCACTGTCTGAGCCAAAACTGGCAGATCAGCAGCTGCTGGAAGCAGACACTCCTTCACAAGTTCTGGTCCTCTCTGGTGTCACCCAAGCTGCTTCCCTGACTTTTAGCGACGGCTTTTTGTTAATTAGGTCGCGCGTGGCCCCGCGTGTGAAGTGCCACACGATGCAGCAGGAGCAGTTCAGTGCCGGTGTGTCTCTTCACTTTGTGAGTCTCACATTTTCTCTGCTCTCCAGGTTATGCTGAGACAGGAGGAGGGACTTGGAGAGGGAAGATTAACCTTCCGCTGGCCACAATTCCTTCCCTCTTATCGCGGAGGCTTCGGCGACGCGCCCCCCTCCCACCCAGCCTATCTGTCTGAATTGCTGAAAGCATAATGCTCCCATATGAGAGATAAGTAAGTGAGCTCTCTTTCTTTTCCGTAGGGATGAACTATAGTGTATGCAGATTATTAGGAGAAGAAAATAATATCAGAGAAAGGTGGCTTTCTTAAAAGGCATCGGTAGCATTAGTGTCATGTGTGAAGCACCCATTTGTGACAACTGTACAGACCTTTCAATGGAAAATTGTGCTGTGCTACCTTTTAAAGTATGAAATGCTAATTTTGGATTTACAGTTTTTGAACTGGAGGGCTGCATTTTGCATGGAATTTTGTTTAATTTCCCAGAGAAAAAAGGCATTTGAAACACAACTGCCTACAGCCAACTGTCAACAAAAATCAACTGTAATAACACGCGGCCTGTCACTGATTTATGTGGTGATGTGGTAATCTTCTCAATTTAGCTGGATATTTCTTCTTCATACCAAATAGCTGAAAGTCTTGCTAGACATTTATGAATATCGGGAGGTGCTATTAGGATGATAATGGGGCAAGATTAAAGAGGTGCTCACTAGTTCAAAGTGCCAGTTAAAGAGACAGGGAATCGAGAGGTGTAGATGTGTATGGCCCATTGGTATAAGTGAACTTTGTATTTTCAGAGTTGCTTAAGATTTGGGAGACGGCATATTGAGATCCATCTGCCAGGAGAGCATCTTTCTAAATGGAGACTGGGGGAAGCAGCTATGAGCTTCTTTTTTTCCCCTTAAAAAATATGCTTTTGTTTAACAGGGGGTGTGGGTTGAAAATCTTAGGTATTGAAGCTGGAGCAAAGGAGTATGGATGATGTTGTAGCAAGCAGGGAGCTTCCCCAAAGGTCTGAGCCTTAGCCACGGTCATTTTGCAGCAGGCTGTGTCTCAGTAACACATCACACTCCACATGTTACAGCTAAGAAAAGTAATTGGCCTCTCATAAAGAGCTAGAACTAATGCAGACAAAACGATATTGCAAGACTTGAGCTGCAAATAAAGAGACAAGTTTGTGTTTTACAAAAATGTATAATTTACCAGGCATTTCATTATGCTGTATAAAAAGGCAAAAATGATAATTGAAAATAAATGCGGCTGCCTAGCTACAGTATATGCTGCCAGCGTTACTGGAAATAGAAGTGCTTTCTTGCTGAAGAGAGTTAAAATTTTCATACAACTTCTGTCTGCAGACTTGTGTAATGTATCTTGTTAAATTTGTTTCAGTTTGGGTACTTGTTACAGAGAAGCAGGCAAAATGCGAGGCTCTGTCTGTGTATTTTTATATCTAGAGGGTTGTACAATTATATTAATTATTAACAGTGCCTTCTGCAGATGCACACATCTGTGGAGTCTGAGGCAGGATTGATGTTGCTGAGTTTATTCCAGAGTGGGAAAAGTACACCAGAGTGGGAAAAGTACAGCCTTCAAGGTTGCCAGAGATACTCCACTCCTGTCTTCCAAGGAACATGGTTACAAATATAGATAAACCAAAGTAATGTTGTTGGGTTATTTTGCCCTGAAGCAAAGTGGAACTCTGAATTGCCATTTTTCTTCAATACATGGGGCTACTTGGGGATGCTGAGAATTAGTGGAAGAGGGGGAAACAGGTGAATTGTCATTGCCTCTGCCCTGAAAGCTTCTTTCTGGCCCCCTCATTCTCTGGCAAAAGGAAGTTGCCACAAACATGGTGTCCCCTCTGTGCCCAATGTATGAGTCTCCCTGCAGCAGCCCCAGTGCTCTACACACCCAGTGTGGGAAAACCTTCCCCAAGGGAGCTTTGGGGGGAAAAAAAAAACCCTCCTCTGGATTGAGATTTTTTCTCCAAGCTCTTCAGTTTCTCAACAGAGAGAGCTGTAAATGGCTCTAGGCTCAATTCTTCCCAGGGTCTGCTCATGCCCCTCAGCAACAAAATGTTGTGCAGGTTATCCAAGTTACAAGAGAAACTACTGAGTTTCCATTAGCTCTGGAATTAAAAGAGGAAAGGTGAGTGGTCTTCCCTGGGCTGCAGGTGGCTGGACACCACCCAGATGGCTCTAGAGGCCAGGCAGGTAGGGGCAGAGAAACAGCAAATGGGATGAGTTCCTTGTTGGCACTCCCACAGATCCCTTACCAGGGTGGATGGGATGGCAGCAGAGTGGACAGGGTGCTGGGAAAAGAACTCATCAGCAGCAAGGTTATAATTTCATGTGTGTGTTTAAATCCACTGTTTAAAATTACCTTCTTTTTCATTCTTTCTTTTCATTTGGGCTCTTTTTTTTATCTATAGACTCAGCTGGGCTGCATTGTTCAGAGTCGTGCTTGTGTTTGGATGGGTCAGGCCCTATGAATTCGCTTGGCCTTGAAGCAAAAAAAAACCTCATCATGAATAATGAAAGAAAGGAAAATAATGCCTGAGACAGAATGACTCGAAAAATGATTAATATCTATTCTTTCCCTCATAATTTGCCTCCAGACTTTTCCCTTTTCAAAATGCTTGCCATTAGCAGTTGAACTTTCTATAGTCAGTACTTTGATGGAACTGGTGCTCTGAAGCCAAAGGGAACAACATTATTATTATTATTATTATTATTATTATTATTACTACTACTACTATCACCACCCCTATATGGAATCAAGGTTCATTTTGATAAGTTCAAAGCCCTGGATGGATCTAGAAAGGCCCAAGTTTGGCCCTCCACCCCATCTAGCTGGCTCAAGCTGGCCACTTGAAATGCAGCAACGTTTGCCAGGCAGACACTGAAATTCCTGTGCCCGTGGATGTGTAAACACCAGTGTCAGTTCCCACCCAGCAACTGCTGACAGCAAAGCTGGTCCTGTGCAGAGCAGCACCGAGGGGATTTGCAATTATGAAGGAATGGGATATATCAGGGATGCAACTGGCTGCCACTAAGCAGCTCAGCAACTCTCAGGGGCCTCCACTCAGGCTCCCAACGCCTCGTCTCAGGCAGGAGATTTTCCTGCTTCAAAGGCTTTTATTAAAAACCAGTTCAGGTAAATGCTGACAATAAGCAAGCAAACCTGTTGAGCCTCGAGTCCACAACTTGCCAGGCAACAGGATGCTTCTGTGTGACATTTAAGAGTGCTAACACCTGGAGAAAATATTGCATGTTTTACCCTTTCTGCTTAAAATAACACCAAAAAGTGCTGCTCTTGCAGTTGTGTTCAGGGGCATTTTCAGCAGGCTGTCCCCACCTCCATCCCCAGAATCTAAGGGCTCCCAGCTGCCCCCATTAAAGGAAATCTCCATCAATGCCCTGGTCAGGACTTTGAAATAACCCAAAGCAGCTTTATCTACCCAGAAAGGCAGATCCACACCAGAATTTAGGGTGTGCTGTCAGGGCTCCTGGCAGGGTGTGGCTGGGGAGCAATTACAGCCAATGAGCTCCAGGAGTTAATGAGTGTGTTATCCCAAACACCTGTGGAGCATGGGTCCAGCTTGGGCTTGCTCCGGGTGCTGGCAGTTTTACTGAGTGCTGCCCCACGATCCCTCAGAGCAGCTCCCTCCAGCTCCTTGGGCTACCCTGAGCTTCAGGTAAGTCTTGTAGTTATTTCTGAAGTTTTACAGCTTTGTAGCACAACAGTGCTCCAGGTTTTTTTGAGATGATGAGCAGAGAAAGTTTGATAGCTGTAGGACCTGAAGTTGCTCCTTTCTATGGCAGGTAAGGTGGAGTAGCTGCTTGATGTGAAAGCTGATGATTTTGTCTTTCTATGACGAAATCCTGATTTTTTTTTTTTCTTTTTAAAGTCCTCTCTCCATCTATATTTACCCCCAGTTTCTTGGTTCTGCTTTCTTGGTGTGTTTAGCCTTTAGACTGCTGTAAACATGTATTGCTTCCCTTGTGAGCCTTCCCCTAGCTGGTCATCAGTGGAGAGCAGCAGGATTTTATGGGACTTGGTACTTCTTAAGTCAGACTTCTTTGATTTTCTGTCAAAACAGCGGATGATTATTTTGTTGGCAATGGTCAGATGTGCCAGTTCCGTGAGCATTATGGTCTTTGCAGTGTGTGAAGTCAGAATTGTTGTGGCCTTTAGTCAGGCAATGCTCCTACTGAGCGTGGGGGTTTTACCCCTGCTTAAAACAGGGATTGCCCCAAGCCTCCACTTCATCCCTTTCCTGGTCTTGGAGGAGGGTTGGGAGAACAAAAGGTGCATCTTTTTCCTCAGCTGCCAGGCTTTCAGAGAGCCTGGGCAGTGTTAATGAGGCACAGCTGGGCCTCGTTTAAACACTTAAGGCTAAAGGGTGAAGCCATGAGGAGCTTCCAGAACCTTCCGGGCTTTTCCAATCAGGCTGCAGATTAATTAATTATCTCTGCCTGTGCTGGAGGTGTAAGGAGGCCTTTTAATGTCTGCCAGGGGATAAAGCTCCTTTTGCTGCCCCCTGAAAGCATGGCAGCCTCAGCTTAAATGGGTGAGCCTGTGTCATGTGGCCCATTTTGGGGACTTAAATGGCTCAGGGGAGGAGGTTTTACATGGAAACCCCCCCCTGGTTCCAGGGGGTTCGCCTGCATTGTGTGGCAGGCTGAGTTTTAAGCCATCAAAATGCACTTGTGTGTTACCTGCAGAGATAATTGAATGTACATGCACATCCCCAACAGAACACCTGTGCTGCCTCCCTGGCATGCATAAGTATTCCCTGTGTGCCTGTGTGTTCTCTGCAAGCTACACTACACAATAATAAGACAATCCATGTATTGCATTAGGACAGACCCAATGCAGACAGTGCTCCAGGTACTGATTTTTCTTTTTTTTTTTTCCTCATGTGTGTGTAAATCCTGAAATATGGCTGATATGGTCCACTGCAAAATGAACCTATATTGGAAATGGCAAAATTGTAATGTAAAATATACTGGGGTCAGTGGGGTGTGATGTTTTTTGCATACATTTTTTCTCCCTTGACCCATGCCATTCTCCTGCATATCGGGGGAAAAAAAGCTTCATCTCGCACAGAAATGTGATGTCCTTTACTGCCAGAGGCTGTTGCTGTTTTAAATGAGGAAAAAGCACAATGCATGAAGAGGGAAAATTAAAGCATATTCATTTTGGAAATTAGATACGGTGTCAGGAGACTCTCTGGAAATAGCATGGTTTGAATGGAGTACCAGACTACAAGACAGTTCACTGAACTTTTGACCACTATTTATACTATGGGAGCTTTTGAAATGGGAAGACAGCGAAGTATTTTATAGCTGTTTAATAGTGGATTGTGGTTTTTACTAGACATTTATCTTCCCTCTGAGTGTATATAAGATAAGTAAACATTATGGAGTGTAATTGCGTTGTGTTGGAAGCACTCTAATTTAGGGCTGCTTTATGTTCCCTGTTTGTGGCACATCTCATCCCCAGCTCTGAGGGGGTGCAGGTGCCACCTGACTCCATCCCAGCATCCAACACAAAGCTGGGCCTGCTCCTGGGATCCAAGTGATGCTTTTGCTGTTTTATTGGGCAAAAAAAGTCTAAAGTAGGGGTGGTTATGGCCCTGGACTGTCTGGGAAGCTCAGGTAACTTCTAGCTCCAGGCCTGACTTAATTTCCCTCTCATTTCTAGAGAGTGAAACTCGTTCTAACCTCCTCTATGGCTTTAGTCCCTCTTCAGCATTCCAAGTGCAGGGAGCAATACACCCTTCCAGGGCTGGCAGCTATCTCATTACAATTGTAACGATGCATCACCAGGCAGACATGCATGAATGAAACACTGTTTGCAAAACCAAAAATGTGTTTGGGGTATTTTTAGGTCCTATTAACTTGGGCTGTTGTTCAGGGAAATAATACAGGAAGATCAGAATTTTGGCGTAATCTGAGAAAACGTGGTCTGGGTGTAGTCAAGGCTCTTCTTTCCCTTCTCCCTTTGCTTTCCAGCTACGTAGATTTTTAGATTCAGCTGGTTTGGGGAGAGTTGCACCGTGGCTATGGGTCTCGAGGATCAGTCATTTGAGAGGGAAGTGCCCTGGAGAAGGAGCTGCCACTGCCACACCAGCCACGTCCTGGAGCTGAGCACTCCAATGGAGTCATGCTGCACTGGGATTGGTGTGTGCAGTGCTGTTTTCCTTTCTGTTTTTTTCCCCTTAGAGACAATTATAAAACACATCTCTTACTGCTTAATACTGAGGGGCAAGCCACAAGGCCTTTTTTTTTCTCTTTTTTCTGATTTTAGGGGATGTTTAGGCTGATGGACATCCATTGTGTAGTCCCTTTGTCTTTTGTCAGTTAGCCTTTGATATAATTTAGCCTATGTGGAAAGGAAGAAAGATTTTTATTTTTTTTTTCCCTTCTGCTATGGAAGATGCTTTTCTTCCTTGGACCAGAAGCTCCTCTCCTCTCACTAGCCAGTAACAACCCTTCTGTTCATCCTTATGTCAAAGCCACACTCCCGAGCTAATAGAGATCGCTGACAATTAGGGATGAGCTGAGACGCTCTGGCAGGCTGCGGGTGCCACAAACCCGAGGGTGTTCTCGGCTCCCCCGGAGCCCGGCGGGTGCGCTGCCAGCCGCGCTTCCCACGTTCCCCTGGCTCCTGGGGAGAGCAGTTGGGATGCTGAGTCCAGCTGGGCCCGGAGGCTGCAGGAGAGTGCGAGGGGGAGTCTATCAGATTCATCTCCTCCCTGCTGGGAGAGGCTGCTCTTCCCCCGCTTCCCTTCCTGGCTGCTCTTTGCTGCTTCTTTTTGCCAAGATGTCCCGGGCGCTGTCAGGTCTCTTCTCCTGTGGGAGATGGATGTGACAATATCCCCAGGATGACTCTATCTTCTCCTCGGGAGGAGCTTGATGGGTCACAGCTGGAGAGATGGTGTCCCTGGAACACACAGCAGGCACAATGCAGGGGATAATGTTTTAAAAGGAAAGCAAATTCCCTATCAGTGCACACCTCCTCAGGTGTTGGGTTTGTTGCTTCCTTTTGTAATGGCTGTTCATTTCACTTTATTTTTCTCTAGACTTAGAGCATTTCTATCTTGTGCTTTCTCCTTGCCCAAGACAATATCACAAAATACCTTGAGATCCTATTTATGCCAAAACTTTATAGGACAAGTGGTAATTTTAGATGTTTTCCTAACTCTTTATTCAGTGTGGGACTACTAAAACCTAACTTGAAACAATACCCTGAGTAACCATTGGTGAAAAAGCAAATACCCCAAACAAATGTCTCAAAATTAGGATTTGTCATGAGATGGTCTATCACTGGAAAAGGTGGTTGGCTGACAGCTGAGCCATGATCAGCAGCTTGTCATCTCTAGCATGGTTTCCAGCCTCAAAGCCTGAATTTACCTTTTCTTCTTGTCCTGACTAGCTATTTGTGGGAGTGTGGAGAGAAAGCTGCTTCCCCAGCCTCATTAGGGAGCTGTGCTGCAGGAAAATTGCTTAGGGAGTTTTTGTACATCATTTGAATCCCGTGAAACTGAAATGAAGAGGTGTATTTTCATTATTTTGTTTCACTTTCCTTAAGGCTCCAGGGTCTCTTTCACCATAGTGTGGAAATTTGTACCTCAGTGTTCCTGTCTGCCAAGGGTGTCTGATATTTGTGGAGGACTTTGGAAGTGTCTTAGCCTTCAGTCCAGTAAAACTTTTAAACTGCACCATGTGTCTATTAAACAGGAGTGGTGAAGTGCAACAGGTGGCCAAAACCTAGAAATTAGCAAATTTCAATTTGCATTTTGGAGGCGTACGAAATACATCTGTGTAGTCTCTAGAAGCACAGAGAGGGACTGTGCTGACAGATCTTTATCCTACATGTCTGCACATGCTTTTCTGAGGGAAAAAACACACAAAACCAGAGCAGAGCCAAGGCACAGAGGTGGTGAAACAGAAAAACGAGGGGCTTGGCCCCATCGTTTGCACCGCGGTCCGTGTGAGCACATCAGACACGGATTCCTCGTGTGTGTGAGGAGATAACAGATCCACATTAATTTCAGAGCTGATTGCCATTCTTTATTAATAGAAATGTAATGTGGTGCCAACGCCAAGCCCTGCCAGCCCTTCCTTTTTATCTCTCTTTCAAACACAGACAGCGTGGAAAGGCTGATGGGAGGATCCCCCCCAGTCCCTGGTTATTTCACTGAGGAGGGACAGTCATGGCACCTTACCATGGCTGGGGTGTCTGCTAATACTGTAAATATCTCCTGGAAAATTTTTTTGGAGGCTGAAAATAGTTTCTGTGGAATAATGCTAATTTAATATAGCTTCATAAATTGAACAGAATTGAATGAGTGACAGTAGATTTGTGAATAATTTGCAAATTGAGGCAGTGATAAAATTTGTCAAATAATGTGTTTTCTATTAATAGTTTGCCCTGCTCTATGTAGCTGCTGAGCAGTCTTGATTCTCTTGGGGTTTTTTTTTGAGGGAAAGATGGAATAAAAATTATTTTTATTATTTTTGTTATTTTTAAGCACTATCTTTTTTAATTTTTTTTCCTTCCCTGTTCCAAGAGCCATTGTTTACTTTTGAAGTAGATGAAAGATGAATTCAGGTGACGTTCTGACATTACAATGAAATTGTCAATAGAAATCAATGCCTTGTCAGATGATGAGTTAGGGGCCATAAGACAGCCTAACAGTGTCCCTATATCTTCAGGCTCCCTCATTGTGCTGCCCTCCTCGGGAGCCAAGCAACTGCACTGTTATGGAAAGGTGTTGTCATCGTTAAGGGGATAGTAATGGAGTTTAATAAACCTGGCAGCCAAGGCATGGAGCCCTAATCCCAGTGCCAGTGTTATAAAGCAGCACGGTGTCTGCCGAGCCCGGTGCTCCCATCTGCATTTATTGACCCTGGAGAGGTAATATAAACACAAGAGATGGAGGTCAAAGAGCTCACCTTCAGCTGCTACCCATGGCCATCGATGCCTTGAAATACCACTGTGTCAACTCTGTCCTCCCAAAGACCTCGGCGTGCTGAGCCACGGCTGCCTCTTAATGTTCACCTGGGTTGTTCAGGGCTGGGGAATGCCAGTGGGGAGTGCCACCTTGGAAACCTGGTGTCCCCACCCATGAGGGCTCTGGTGTCCCTTGCTGGTGGGGTTTGAGCTCTGCAAGCTGGGTGCTAATGGGTTGCTGAGAGCTCCCAGGGCATTGCTGCCTGATGGAGCGAGGATGGAGCCAGGCTCCTGCCTTGGGCCATCCCTGCCACTGTCAGTCTGTTCATTCGGGGCAGCTGGGCACTGGCTGTCCTCTCCAGGTGTGCCTTTGAACTGGGAGGCTGTGGGTGCTGCTCTGACAGAATTCCCTCTCCTCCCAAATCACCCTCAAATCTGTCCAGATTGTAAATTCCAGATCCTTCCTGGAACAGAAGCTCCTTCAACTTAAACTAGTTCAGCCCCTGAAAGAAAATACCCCTAAACAGAAATTATTATTATTACTATTATCATTATCATAGAAACCCCCAAAACACACCCAAAGAACCTGATTTAGAACAAGATACAGGAACAGTGTGTTCTCTCTCTCCCTGGATTAGAGGGGTGGTACTTGGAGCAGCTTGTTAAACAGAAGTGCTTGGCCCCTGGCCTTGCACTGCTGTTTAATGATCCACTCTTCATGTGCCACCTCTCTAATCCACGGAGAGATAGGTACAAATTGTATCTATAATGTTATATTATTTAACAGTATAATGTATTATAAATCGTAGAATTGCATCCCTGCCTTGTAATTGGTGAGATGTGTTGCATGAGAAATCCCCTAATTCAATATAAAGTGGTTGCTCTTATGCATAACTACCTCTCTGGATCAAACCAATTCAGCCCAGAAGTGGTGAGGGGAAAGTTAAATCTTTTTTAATTAAAAAAAAGAAAAAGCAAAAACATAACTTAGCATGGTTTTTCAGGCCTCTCATTGGGTTTACAGGCTCCTGCCCTCCAAGAGCTGTTCAAGAGGGGAGCTTGTCCCTGGAGCAGGAGCTGGTCTGCAGTGTGTCCTGCCACTTCCCAGAGGATTGCTCCCTGCACACTGGTGTGTGTGCACCAGGACTGATCCTCACTTGTGGTGCTGGATCTGCCCTTGAGCAGCCTGTCCCTGCTGTGCCCCCAGCCCCTTTTGCAGTGCCTGTCTCAGTGATGTTGGAGCTCTCCTGCAGTAAAGTCCAAACTGAGACCCCTGTTTCATTTCCCCCCTCCCCTTAAACCCAATGTCTTGTCCTTGAATAGTGACCAGAAAAAACCACAGCTTCAAGGAAGACTTGAAAGTATCAAAAAATACCCTCATTATGTAACACATCAGTAAAAGAAGTATTTTTTCCTGACCCTGATAGTGATCCACTCATGTCCTAAAGCAGTTTGAGTGATGGGCTGTCTGGCTCATTCCGTGAAGTTGCAACTAACAGATGTGTCTTCCCCCTCCCCAATAAATAACTAACCTTTCTTTAATAAATAATAAATAAACCCTGGAGCTGTTCTAGACAAACTATGCTTAATTAAAGCCTGTGACACTAAAACAAGTTACCTCTCTTTTCAATTAGAAAATGCACTTGTGGCATAAAAAAAAAAGAAAATTTAGCAGTAAGAGTTTGTCTAAATGCATGGTAGGAATGGGCCTTAATGAAGGCAAAGGAAAAAAAGCTTTATTTGAGTTTTAGCTAAGCTTGGCTCTGGGATTAAGGGTGCTGAGATGGGTCCTACCAGGGCTGGTGTTGACCTCACTGGACAAGATCCTGTTGGTCTTGTATGGTTTCCAAAAGTAATGGAGACCAGCAGTCAGACAGGTACCCAAACTCTTCAGGCCTCTTGGAGGCAAGAAGTCTGGAAACCTTATGTGAGTAGTAATTTTTATTATTTGTTTTCCTCCCTGCTGAGTTTAGGCAAATCTGTAAATATTTAGGAAAGCTTATCTTGCTTTTCCTGTGGTATTTCACCTGTGAGAAGAAATCTGGCAGGCTTAAAACAAAGAAAAGGAAATAAACTTTGTAGACCTTTTTGATGACTTAATCCAGTGCAAATTTGCATGGGGGCTTGGGGGAAGGAGTCGGTCTCATTTGAGGAGGAAGTGATGTGGGGTTAATTTCTGAATCAGAGCACAGATCAGCCATCCCCATCTCCTCCAGCACTCACAGGACAGCCTGAATGGCTGACTCAGAAAGGTTCCTTCAGGTCCTGTGCTGCCTTCTTGAAGAAGGCAAATATTCCCTCTGCACTTGAAGGGAGGGTGTGGAGGTGGAGGGTTGTTTCTCCACGGTTTTATGCACACCCTACACAAGGTGATACCCTTTGTTAGGTTTTCTGGAAAAGGGGAAGAGCTGAATTGTTCGTGTTCCCAGTTGGTTTTGGTTGGTAAATAGGAAGTAGCGAGAACCTGGGAGATGATACTTTTATTTACAAACAAGTCAAGTGCTTCACTCTGAATCTGAAACTTGAATAAAGTGGAGGATGTACAGAATCAATGCTCATCATCCCTGCATGAGGCCTAAAATCTTGATGTGCTGAATCCTTCTGCTTTTGCTTTTTGCCTTTGAATTTATTTTTCTGCGGTGCAAAGACGGCACTAAAACTCAGAGTGAAGTTTTTTGTTTTTTTTTTTAACTGGTGAAGCCATCAGAGTAATGACAATACTTTCCAGGCCAATTAGACAAGACTGTTTTTCACCCAGGTTGTTATATTTATGTCTGTGGTACCTGAGTTTCCTTCCTGCTCCAGTTGTTTTGCTTTTGCTGAGTGTGAATTGTGTACAAAAGCAATGTTTTTATTCATTTCCTTCCTCTTTCTAGTCACTTTTACCTGCTCTTACAAGAGAAAGCCTGGAGGTGGGAAACAAGGAAAAAAACAATTCTTACTGTTTTCCCTCTGAAAGCCCCAAATAATTATGTGAAATGGGGCAGGGTGTTTTTCTCTCCTGTGAATGGCTGCAGTCCCCAGTCCCCTCCCAAACCCCTGTGAGCCCTGGGGCACAGGATTTTCTTCCCCAAGGTGGGCAGGGATCCCTGTCCTCCCCACCAGTGCCCCCAAACAGAGGAGGGTCTGCCTGGCAGAGTGGAGAAGGGGAGAGAAGGGTGGGATCAACAGAAAAAAGAGCAGGGGAGAGAAAATGCTTCTTTCTTGGCGAGCTTTAATCGGTGCTCACCTCATACATTTGTAAAAATGACTGCCTAAGAGGTGAAAAAATCTATTTCTCCAGCAGCACTTACTCTTAAATCAATCCAACGCAGTAGGGCACTTAATTTTTTTTTTCCTCCTGACTTTTCTATTTATTTGCTTTATATGACAACAAAGTTGCCTTTTCCTGGACCAAAGCAAGCAGCAGAGTGCTCTGCCTCCCTCATTTCCCCACGGTGTGGGATTATTGGAAGCAGGGTGTGAACGCCCATTCATTTTGTGGAGTGTTTTTTTTGTGCCTGTCTGCATAAAAATAGGATGTAATGGTGTGGAGGATTAAAGGTATGGTCAGAAACTTCTTTAAGATGGTATGAAATACTTGCACTGGGAGCAGCTCTTCCCGACCCTCCAGGACCTCCATACTGAACATACAACAGCAATAAATCCTGGAGTAGATTAAGCAATTTCCCCACAGTAATGTGTCTGTTGGAGTTTCAAATAAGCCAGAGGAGCTTGAAACATTTGGATATTCCAGTCTGTATCCCTTCTGTATGTAGAAAGTTGATGGCAGGGCAGCATCCTGAACTTTGACTCCTTGTAAAAGTTTAAATTGCTGCCCTGCTGAGCTGAGTGAATGCTAATTACTTTGTCTCTTACAATACGTCCAGACTACTTATTTAAAAAAAAAAAATAAAAAAAAAATCCCTGAAGACACAGCTTTTGCATGCCAAATATATTGCACTCAACAAAACACAGGGAACAAGTGGGCCTGTTTGCATACAGCCAATGCCATTGTGAATTTGCTGGGTTTAGTGGCCTTTCAGAATAATTTCAGGTTTTTCACTGCTCGTGTGAAAATCCTCAAGGCCGAGCAGCGCCTGCCTGGGCACTGCCCTGGGGGCAGCTGGGATGCACAAAAATCCATGCTCTGAGGACCTTGGAGTGTGTCCCCACAACAAAGATGGTCTTGAGACTGAATGTATTTGTGCCTGAATCAAGCAGGGTTTCTTGCAAGCAATTAGGAGCCTTTTCTGGGCTCCTCCCAGGTGCAGTCAGAGTAAGGCCAGAGCTGTAACCCATGGAAGCAGACTTCAGCAGGCTCTGTCTTCTGGAGATACTCTAAATCTTTGATGCTGCACTGCCAGAGTCTACTGGTTGTTAACAATTCTGTAATAACAATATTAATTGCTGGGGAAGCCGAAGTTCACGGATGATTTTTTTGGTTCCTTTCAGCAATCATTAAGCACAATTAGAAGATCAGACCTGATGAGCTCCTGGCAGTGATGATGTTTGTAAGGGCCACTCTTTGGGTCTCTGCTGCAGAGCAAGGGGCTGTGGGCAAGGGTGGCTGTTTGTGGGGTTCAGGCTACAAATGTGGCATCAGGGTATCCTGAAGGGAAAGAAAAAATGTCCCAGAAAGAGAAAACTTGGAAGATAAAGGAGCTTTTGAGTAGGGATGGACAAATCACAGTGGAAAATGAGAATTTAAACAAAGGTTAGACCCTCTGCCCTGCCCATTCCAGAGCTGTCAGTGTGCAAGCTCACACAAAAAGCTGCTTGTTGGCTACTTAGGCTTTGCACCAGACCAGACCCAATGCCCTAAAACTTTCCTGAGATGTGGTGGAGAGCACAGGGCTTGTTGTCCCATTTACTCTCTCCTGGATTAGAAAGTGGTGTCATGTTGTGGGGTTTTTTTCCCCTCATATGAAAAGAGAAAACTCATTTATTTTCAGCCAAGGGTAAGCTTGTCCTGCACAATGATGACATTGGGGTTTATCTGTCACCCAAGAGCACTGGGGACATTAAGATTTGGGGTGGAACTGTGGGTTTCAGAGCATGATAAATAATTTTAATAGAGGATAGTCTCTTAGACCCTGGGCTGTGGGAGCTGCATGGCTCACACTAATCTGAAATGTTGCAACCAAGTCCTGCTCCCTTGTCCCTTTCCAGAGACAGCCCTGGAAATACGTGCTGTGTGTACCAGCTGCAGGGAGTTGAGGCTAATGTAGGGAACCATTCCTGGCCTGGAGGGTATTTGTACACTGGGTGATGCTGTGGCCCCCTCAAAGACCCTTGGAAATCCCCTTGCCCTGATTTTTGGAGCAGCTGAGTCTTTATGGTGCCCTGTGTCCCTCCCAGGATCATGAGAGGGGATGGGTAAATGTGCTGCTAGCACTGCACGTGGGGCTAAGGGAGTATTTTGGAAATAGGTTAAATGAAAGGCATTCCTAACATGCTGCCCACCAAATGTCCCAACGAGAAGGAATGTCTTTCATGGAGGGAAACAGCCTGCAAATAATTAATTGAAGAAAACGGGAGGGGAAGGGGCAGAATTAAAGAATTTCATAATATTTCAGACTCGGAAAACGTGTCACCAAATCAACAAACATTCATTAGGAGAAATTTGCTTAATTTCAGACCAGGGATGTGGAAGTGCCGTGAGAGTTGTTCTGAGGGAATTTTTAGCCCAATCAGAAATGAGAGAAGACCACAATTATTATGGGAGTCTGTTCTTCTGAGAATGCCAACCCAGTTTTGCAGACCCAAGAGGTCTGAGCAATCTCAAATCAGGTCTGGCTGCTCAGCTCTTCCCCTCGCCGCTGTCTGTGCCGAGCGAGACGTGAGGCTGCTCCTCACTGTTTTCAAAACCAGTGTAATATTTAACCTCTGAGACTCTCCTGAGCTCAGAGTGGAGGAGTTTATTTATCAGGGCTACCTGTTCAAATCTTCCTGCAAGGAGGGCCTGACTGCAGAAAGTTGGCTGGATTTGCTGAGCTGGGTCTCAGCCGGGGCAGGGCTGTGCGTTTGGGGAGTGTTGTGTGCTGAGGGGACTCGGTGCTGCCTGGGCTGTGATTTAGCTGATTACAGATGTGCAAAGTGCACATCTGGGCATTATGGTAAGAGCCTTGATGAAAATCATCCCTGCAGGCTGCCAGCTCCTCCCTGGAGGCACCTGCAAAAGGTCACCCTGTGGGCTTTTCCCAGTGGTGAGCAGTGCTGGATCCCGAGCTGGAAAAGGCTCTTTGGGATGCCTCGTCCTCCAGAAGCCACTGCAGGAGGATGTGCAGGCCCTGATTTCTTGTCACCAGGGCTGATTCAGTGGGGTACCTGCAGCACAATTCCGGTGCTACTGGAATTAACAACTCAGTGTTTTAGATTACTCCCTGGATTTATTACCTTCTGGGAAAAGAAGTTATTTCTAGACCCTCTGCCAACCCTCAATTTCTAGTAAATGAGAATATACTAGTTCTGGGACTTAGGATGCTTTATGAAAGGAGGGGGGGGAGGAATGAAGAAGGGAAAATGATTTTGATCTGAGACAGAAATTCAGACAAAGGATTACCCATGTTGTTTGAACAGACAGTGCATAAACATTACCTTATATTAGAAGGAACAGAGACTCGCAACATCCAGGAAACTACTTTATTCACAAAATAAAACTAGGCCCATTTCTGCTTATTCAAATACCACCCACAACTTTCTGGGGAAAGATCATATGCAGAGCATATTTGGAAACATTATTAGGAATGCATAAAGTACAGTATTAGTCAATTTTATATGCTCAGTTGCATGAAATCTGTGTGTTTAAAAAATATAATAATTTGCATTTCATGGCTTTTGATAACCTCAGGAGTGCACTTGAAATTCAGCACATGCCCACAGCACCTCCCAGCTCACCCCATTTTTAACTGAAGACCAATGGTTTCTATTAAGGGATCAGGCAGGGACTCTGACAAGCCAGTCAATAACTATGTGAGGTTACTTCATTAATGCTATAATGGCTGATAGAGTGAGAGGCAAAAAACAGGTTCCTGACAGCAGCAAATGAAAATGATAGAGATTCCTGAAGCAACGCGCCTTTCCTTTGTCATTGTCTTTTGCTTGGCTTATTCAAAATGTGGCATTTATGTATTCAGCCTTGATGAATGTTGCAGGCTTTAAGTACTTTTTCCATCTCTAATGCAGTGCCGATTGCACATTGTTCTTTCTTTCTCTCCCTCTCCTTTTTTTTTCCTCCCCCCCTTTTTTTCTCCCCCCCTCCTATAACCTCTGCTGTCAAGGGATTGCGGGCTGAAGGGTTGCAGGCTCTGGCTAAATGGCTTTTTTTGCTGTAAACGGTGAGGGTGACGGGACGATGGATCATGAGCGCCGCCGGGGTCAGGCAGCGAGTGGGTGGCAGCAGCTGGAGGTGCTGCAGGAGTCCCAGCCCCGCAGGGAGCAGCCACGAGAAGGCAGCACCCCACCTCCGCAGGTGTTGCTGGGCTGCTTTGGGGCACCCCCGGTGGTGTTTTAGGGGAGCTCGTTGCACAAGGGCCTCACAATTTTTCCCTTTGGATGAACAAAAACTCCGTCCCCGGCGTTCCAAGTCTGGGTGTCCCCTCTGCTGGCTGTCCCAGGGTGGTCCCCCAAGGGGTGTCACATTTCTGCCATTCCCCCAGAGCAGAGTCATGTGTGGAATTTGAACATCAGGATAATGGGCCTGGGTAATTTAGCTTCTTTAAAGGTTTGTGAGTATTGCATATAAATGCCCAAATTGGAGTTGGAAGCATGATAGAGATTCGTACAGTTTGCTTTCACTCTTGCTTCCTCTCGTTTAACTATTTACAGTATTGCACATTTGAATTTTGGTTGCAAGTCCTTTTTGGGAGTTGTTTTTCTTTAGGCCACACAGACCAGAGGGTCGAGGCAAGGCTGGCCCGATGCTGGCCCCTTGCAGAACCTGACACCTTCATGTTTGTGCTGTGGATAAAAGCTGCTCATTTATCACTGACCAGTCTTAAAAGCAGTGCTAAAGGTGAAATAAGTCTCCTCAAACTCGTCGAAGTTGCCATATGATGAGTCACAAAAATAATTGCTTTTAAAAATTGTTCCCTTCTCCTAATTATTGCGGCTATCTCAGCCACGTGTTGAGTATTTTTGTCCAAACCAATCTATTCCTTCCACGGGGTGTTTGTGCACACCTGCTAAATACCTTCCCATCCTCTGCTTTTCTATTCCATGGCAGTTCTTTCCGTGCCTAAACCCCGGGTTTGTTCCAAGCCAGCTTCTGAAGATGCTGAGGCTTAATTCAGCGCAGTGTTTAGGCATGTGCTTATCTTTAAATAGTCCCCCAGCAGTCACGTTGCAGAGGCAATATTAGACACATGCCTAAAACTCTCTGCTGACTGGAGCCCAAAAGGCCTAAATATCCAAATAATTAGATTAATTTGTGGCTTGATAGTGGAAGACTTCTGGCCTAGGAAATGAGAATGCAAAAAGTATGTAAAGCAGTTGCAGATGTGCATTTCCCAGCGAACTTGGAAGAGACCGCGAGGCAAAATGTTGATGCTGGGCGTGCAAGAATGTCTGAGCATTAAAGTGCTTTAAGCTTCTCTAAGAAGTAGCTTGGGTAGGAACCAAAGCTCGGGTTTAAATTGTTTCCGCAGCAGGAGCAGAGAGGCTCAGAGCTTGCATTATTTATTTTTTTTTAAGGCACTGGTAACTTGAGGGATTTTCCCATGTTTAGGGTTTAACAAGAAGGGGGCCAAGTGTGCTGTGGTTAATGACATAAGCATTAAAATGGAAGGATGAGGGAGATCTGGACTTGCAAACTTCTTTGGGGATTTTGGGCCAGCCAAATGACCCCCCTCTGCAGACAGGGTGGGCTGCTGCTTTCTCTGGCTTGTTCTGTGTGAGCTTCTGGCAGGTTCTGCTGTTCACTGCAGGAAGGGTCTCCAAGAGATCAGTGCCCAGTCTGGGCATTGCCATGATAACAACTTTAAATCACCCAGATACAGAGGAAGGGCCTAAGCTGCTCATTTCCAGTTGCACAGGAAGATCTGTTGGGGACCTGAGGCACGGAGAAGGGCACTGGTGTTTGTTGCAGGGGTGGTCATGCAAAGCACATTTGCCTGTCTCTCTCTGTAGAATGAGAAGCCTAGTTTGGAAATGTAACTTTTTTCAAGGTGTGTGGTTTGACAAGTCATGAAACCTCTCTTGAGGTAGAAAAACCCATATTTATTCATATATTGCAAAGTGATTTTCTGTCTTAACTAGCCATGCTAGGAGTATTTTCCACTTAAATAAGTGCAAAAACAAACCTCTGGAAACCAACAGCTTCTTCCAAGGAGGAACAACTCTCTCTTGGGACTCTTGGGGTTACCTGCAAAATGTTTGAAGTGGCCCCAGTTTCCAGCCCAACACTCATTCAGTTGCTGAGCACACTGTGTGTGTGTAAACTGATGTCATTCTGTGCCCTGTGGGACTTCAGGACACTTCCCAACGGGGTGATCTCACACGCTGTCCATGGTTTGGCTCGGTCTGTGGTTGGTTTAGTACCTCCCTGTTGGTCTTCACACAACTCATTTCTCAGTCTGCCTTCAGCCTTAAATTATTCCTGCTTCTTCCAGGCACTCAGCACCTCTCTTCCCCAGCCTGTTTCCCAGATGGGAAGGGCTGTGATCCCTCCTGGTGCAGCCAGAGCAGGCTTGGCGTGTTCCCATAACTGCAAATACTGGAGCTGTGGCAATTCCTTCAGTCCCAAGTGTCCAGGGGTCCCTGCTGTGGGGCTGAGGAGTGTCCCTGGATGAAAGCTGCCTTCCAGGAGGGGATTTGCTCCGGAGGGTGGTTGTGCAGCACAGCTTGCCCTCGGTTAGGATAAACCCTCCTGGAGAGGCAGCTCTGGGAGCTGCAATTTGCACCTCTCTGCACAGGCAGAAGTGTGAATTGAGTGAGGAAGCTGCCAGGCTTTGCTTCCTCCTTGGGAAAGCACCAGGATTGTTTCCCACCGGGCAGCAGGGAGAAAGGGACGCTCATTTTGATAACAACTATTTGCTGTCCTTGCCCCGATTGTTTTTTGTGCCCTGACGATCTGGGAAGTGGGTTTGTGGTGATCCAGCACCTCCTGTCCTGCTCCTGTGGGATGGGACTGCATCACTGGGCTGGACTGAAGGTGGGAGAAGTGGGTGACAAACCTCACTCCTCTGCCTTCACTCCTTCAAATTACTGACAGTCCTTTACTGTTCTGGCTGATACTTGCATGCAAAATCCTGCTTTTTAAAAGGTAGCAAAGATTCTCAAGTTAACACTAACCCAGTGTGGTTTTATGTGCAGAGCTGGCTGGTGGCAGAGTCAAGTTTTCTTTCTTTTTTTTATTTTTTAAGTTGTGAAATTGCTCAGGAGTGACTGCAAAATGCATTTTCCAACAGGAAACATGACACCTCTCTTTACCTGTTCACATTCACAGAATGCTCCGTGCACAAAGGAGGCATTTAACAAACTTAATTACTCCATCAATTAAAGAAAATTCATTGCTTTCCATGATCAGGTTCTTATTTCAAGGCCAAATGCTATTCAACCCAGCCCAGTATCCCCTAGCAGACACAATTTAAAAATATAATATCAATTGTTGCATGTGGATATTTTTTAAAAGAGGTATTAGGTAAAAGTCATCAATGCCTGTATTACACAAAGATAGAGGTGTAATGAATGCTTTCACAGAAATAAGAATTTTTTAAGAGTCTCCTGCCAATTTGTCTGCATTTATCATTTGCTCTTTTAAACAAAAGTTAGAGAAATTATTGCTAGCAAACAAAAATCTATTTTAGACAAACACAGTATGTCCTCAAAGATCCAGTTTGTCATGCTGATAGTCTCATTGGCTGTGATTTGTATATTAAAAAGATTTTAATTGCCCAGGTAAGTGCCTGCACCTGCTAAGACATTGAATATTAGAGCACTTTATTCTAATCTCTTATAATATAGGGCACACTTCACCCATAAAATTATTCTCTGCACAATTATAGCTTGGTTTTGCTGAGGTAGAAAGTGCAACTTAACTGTTTGGTTTTGCTCATTATTATTAAAATCATGCAAATGAGGACCATTAGGTAACAGTTGTGTAGTTAACCACTCAATAGCCTGGTGACTGCTTTTGCTCCCCACTACAGACAATTGCAGGGGTGGGGATGTGAGATCCTGTGGCTGTGCTGGGTGGGCAGTGGGCTCTGGGAGTGTGAGGAGTTTATGTGTAATTTTGCCACCAGTTTTGTGTAAACTACTGGGTTTTCTCATGCATCCTTTTTCCATCTAACTGGGAAATCTGTGATTTCAAAATGCAGAGATCTGTTCTGAATTTTGGAACAACTGGCACAAAGTTTGAAATTGCCTGTAAAAAACACATTTCTTGTGTTCTTTTGAATTAGTCAGAACGTTCTGGTTCAATAAATCAAAAGGTTTCATTCCATTTCAGTATTTCTTTTATAATTAGGGATATAATGTAAAATAACAGCTCAGAACAACTTTTTCTTTGGCAGTGAATAATAGACTTGCTCTGTTCCAATGAAATTTAATTTTAGGGTTTATTCTCACCAAAACACAGTGGTTCAATTTTTGTTCTAAAGGAAATTCTATCAGAACGTGCTGGCTCCTGCATCAAGTTTCTATCCAACAAAATGGCATTTCCTGATGGAGGGTGTTTTACCCCAGCTGCTTTGACCAGCTCTTGCCTAGGTCCCTGAATCTCTAAACAAAACAAGGTTATTCACTGCTCTCCCTATTGTGCCTTGATTGAAAGAATCCCATGCAGCTGAAAAGGGAAAATCCCGTGCTCTGAAGTGCAGGACACTGCAGCCAGAACACAGCACAACTGGTCTGTGCTACAGACACCCCTTCAAATTAATCACTGGAGGAACTCCAGGGCCTTCAGTGGAGTTGCTCCAGGAATAAATTCGACTCCCCAGTTTTCATCCAGGTGGGTTTATTGGGATATCACAAGGTAACTGTGTGGCCATAAATCCATAAAAGGATTTATGGTTCTCACAGGCAGCTCCTGCAGGTCCCGAGGTGAGATGCTAGAATTATCAGGGTGATTTGTTTTATTTTGTCATATGTGAAGGAGGAAATAAATAGTCATCATTTTATTTAGGTGTGTAGCCCAGAAATGTTGGTGCTGGATGTACCACACAGAGGTGCTGGGGAGAGGAACCAGAACCTCCTGGGTTCAGGGTGAGTTTCCACCCAAAGCTGGGCTCCTTTGCAATGTGAGAGGCTCACACAGCCATAAATGTAGGATCTGACATTGGAAGTAAATATCTTCAGACAGCTCCAAGCCAAAGTGGTGAAATCCATCCTCAGCAGACGTGGCTGCTTGGCTTCTTTAGGAGCAAAAAAATTCAAGATGTCTCCTGTGAGGAGTTTGGATAGACAGGAAAGCTGCTGGTGTATGCATAAGGAGAATTATCTGGGATGTTTTAAGTGGAAAGAGTAATGGGATGAAACTGAGCTAAGGAAAACTTCAAGCCATGGAAAAAATAATACAGGCTAGTGGTCTGTGGACTGGTCTCCTGAGAGATCGAGGAAAGCCATCCACGCTGGCCAGTGAAAACCACAGTGGGAGCAGACTAAAGAAAAATATTGTAGTTGTCAGCAGGATGGACAAGGTGCCCTGTGGGATTGTCAGAGTGATTCAAGGAGTATTTGTTTTCGTGTTTTGTTTTCTAATTGGCCAAAACATATACAGCAGGCTCTCACAGGACTGTGCTGAGCCAAAACTCTTGCTGAAGTCAGATGAAGAACTTTTGAGGCTGCCCTGTTGGAAAATGTCCACGGATGAAATTGAGGGAGGTATGATGTGTAAGAAATTCCCTCCAAAATGCTCATTTCACTGCACATCCTCCCTACAGGGGACGTGTGTGTAATTAACAATTGCTTCTGGTAAATCGCTCTCTGGTCATGATGAAAATCCAGTTTGGAGGAAATTGTTGTAAAACACCACACTCTGTGGCTGGGCCCTCACAATAACAAGTGCCTGGCTGGTGGAACATCTCTGCTTCCAACCAAATGTTGTTGTTTAAAGGGTTGGGTTTGGGGTTTGTCTGCCCCACGCCTCTGGCAGCATTGCAGAGGGGAAGGAAGTGCCCTCTTGAACATGGCTGATCTTCCACTCTGTGACATCTCATGGATTTTGTGCACCATGGCAGTGTGGTGGTTGGAGGATTCAACCCCTGAAGAAACCTCTTAAAAGCAGCTCTTGTTCTGTTTTTCCTTTTCCTTGGAGTAATGCTGACTCTTGATGTGCAGCTGATGTCAAGTCCTTATTGTTAGATGTCCCACAGGGGAGATCCTTTCTTCACTCTCGCCACTGGGCTGTCTGGGCTTGGCATAACTGAGGATGAGAGTCTTTCTCCCATTTATTCCATTCTTCGTGAGACTTTACTGCTTCTTCAGACCAGCACAGTCTCTGCAGTGTCCCTGTGCTGCAGAGGATGAGCCCTGGCTGCTGTGCTGCTCATCAGTCTCTTGTCCCTTGTGTCACCAGGGGCACCTGTCCTTGTGCTGCTCTTTCCAGAGCCCTTGGTGGTTGCAGTCACACACAGGAGCAGCTCAACACTCTCATAATGCTGGCAAAGAGGGGTTCTGACCACCCTGGTGTTGAGTTTTAGCCCTCAGGGCGAAGATTGCCATGTTACTGAGTCTCCCAAAGTGAGGGGAATACACTGAAAGTTCATACTGTTTTACTACTACTTTTATTATTATTTGCAACAAGATCATTATTCTGTGACCACATCCCTACCTGGTGAATCAAGTCTGCAGGCACAATTGCTCCTCACAGGCTGTTTCCCCCTTGGTTCCTTTTCTAAATCATAAAGATTGCAAATTGTGGAGAAATCCTATAAACAGAGGGGTTCATATCTGAACTCATCAGGACAATGCTATGTTTATATAAACTGCTTCTTGTGGTGAGGGGGTATAAGACGATTTTTTATTGCTGGCAAAGGACATATTATTCAAATATATGTAGGAAAATAAAATGAGCTCGATAAAATTGGGATGCCCCTAGCAATCAGAGCTTCACTTTAAAATAAAAATAATAATTGAAGTGCCATTCTGCTCACCTGCACTGCAATCAGTGCTGCACTCCTTTTGCAAATGCCAGAAGTTTCTTGTTTCGTGCAAGTGGTGTGTCTGTGGTGGATGAGGAGTCATCCCAACTCGGGGTGAGCTGCTTGGGAAGGGGCTGGGCCATCCCACCCTGCTGATGGATGGGCTGTCCTGTGCTGGGCTCTGGCTCTGTGGGGCTGCTGCCTCCCAGCTTCGCCTGCTGACCTCGGTGCTTTTATCCAGAGTAACCACACGTGCATTTATCACACAACTTTATGAACAGTGAAGGTTTATTACGTTGCACTTAAACCTCGTTTAACCTTTTCTCAGGAAGCAGTGCTCTAAAGTGGGATTGCAGGAGTTTGCAAAATTCCACGAGTGCTTCCCGGGCAGGGTGAGCACAAGCTCCCCCCAAGAGAAAAATGCAGGTACAAACAATCTGTTGTCTTCACTGTTCTGCTGTGAGGAAAAACATTGCAGACTGGGAAAGATTTATGGGAAGGAATAACTCTAGATTTTCTTTTTTTTTTAATTTCTAAATTAAGCTTTGGCTCAAAAATATGCTTATCTCCCTCTTGTATGGTGGCATTTGCAGCCCCAATAGCTCTCTCTGTGCAGGTGGCCTTGGGGCAGTCCTCAGGCCCAAAGACCTCCTGCGAGCTGTCACACTGCTCAAAAAGCTCCAGTCCTGGAGGGAAAAGGGAGAAATAGAAAGCTGGAGAGCTGAGCAGTACAGAGAGCTTCCTGGCAGGAGCAGTGCCCCAGGGGAGCTAATGCAAATCCCATCACTGGGGATGGTGGAAACTTGAGTGAATGAAGTTCTGGCCTAAAGATAGCAGGGAAGCATTCTTCACAGGTGAGGAAGGGGCTTGGGAGGCTCCCAAGCTGGGTATTCTTTTTCCAAGTGTACTTCCAGTGATTTTCATTTCTGTTCTGGATCAGCCCTTAGCTTGTAAAATGTTTGTCATTTGGAAGTGGAAAAACATGATTAAAATATGTGAGGGATGATCAACAACACTTAGTGAAATTACAAAAATCCTAATTCTGGCAGAGAAAGAAACCCTTCACTTTTGGTTTCTACAGAGCCAAAAAACGTTATAAAATCAGCTTTGATCACCTCACACCTGCTGTCCCCTCCACCTCCTTGGATGTCTTCTCTCCTAGGAGTTGTAAACACAAAAGTTCCTGACCATCGTCGATGAAGACATTTCTTAGAAAGTCAGAGCCCTTGCAAGAAGCAGCCAAAAATAAACACATCTTCCAAGTGGGTGGCAAATGTTGCCAGAGGTTGATAGGAATTTTCTGGAGGTCTGGGAATGAGCAGAGGAGTTTCGGGAATGGCTCTACTGAGGGTAGAGCTTGGGCCAGAGTGCAGCTTGCAAGGCAACCTGACGATGAAATCAATAATTTACCTCATGGTACGACTGAGATGGGCCGAGTCCTCCCAAGTCAACTTAGAGGTAAGCAAGAATGTGCCATAACAGTATGTTTTTGAACCACAGGATAGAGGCTTAATTGATTTGCTCTTTATTCTTTGCAAAAGACAGCTGAATGTCAAAGGTCTTTCTTTTGTGAAGTACTGGAAAACCCGTTGTCAAACAACCTCTACTCATTTAATAATTTATCCCATTTTGTAAAAAGAAAGGCAGCTGACACGCACTAAATCTAGTCCATGTTTAAATTACTGCATTGAACAATAATAAGAGGAATGAATAATCTAGTACATCTATTTAAAATTAAACATATATGAAACTGTTTTTCCAAATGATCACCAAGGGCTATAGTTTAAAGGCAGGACAGAAGCCACGAACAGAATGAAAATGCCGAGCAGTGGTTTGCAAGTGGCAGCAGAATTATTTATTCTATTTTTTCTATACATAAGGAATAGAGCTAAATGAACAATGTTTAAGCATGTCAGAATTTCATCAATTTTGCATGAGCATTCACAAATATCCTGGTGGGGGTAATTGCTTGCAAATACATTTAAACTAATGATATGTTATGTCCTTACTTGATATAAAACTATTAAAAGATACGTTATTGCATTTGACAATGCCATGAAGCTGGGTCAAAGCTTAATGACAGATTTCTGCATTCGTAAATTAAGATATACTCTGCTGGAAGCAAATATTTTGTAAAAATAAAAGCCATCTACTACAGAAGTTTGATCATTGATCTAAGGTTGCTTTTTGGCTTCTCCAACCACTGGGCTTGCAAAAGTGGAGGAAAGGGAGATTCCATTGCAGAGGCAACTCTGGAAATCCCAGTGTGGCTCTTGCACATGCAACAGGAGCAAGGAGGCTTTCCAGAGACACCCAGTGGTTTTAACAGTCCCACTGGAGACTTGGAGTGAAGCTTGTGCACCAGCTGGTGAGAGTGCTTGGCTTTCCTCTGGGAAGAGCAAGAGAGTTTATTCTACCTGAAGTTGAACGTGCTGGGGAGGCTTTTTAGACTGAGAAGAAGTTCAGAGAACAGGTACTGATGGCATCAAAGGACTCTGAGGAGGCCTCTGAGGTAACTGATGAGTTTGTTGAGGTCTGGTTGTTACTCAGATCTCTGTCTGAGGTATCCCTGGCTGGTTCAGTGTGGCAGGAGTGTGCCATGGAGCAGCTCTGTGGGCATCATCTCTTAATTTGTGACACTGTGCTAGTGAGCAATTTCAGTTATTTACTGAAGGTTATATTAAGTATGAAATGTTTAGAAAATTAAATGTCACCAGGCAGCCTTCACCAGGCAATAGAAAGGTCTTGGGGCACTGCAGGTGCCTGGAAAACACTGTATTGTCCCAGGAGAAGCCATGGGACATCATGACTGTAAGGGAGAGGGAACACTGATCAACTCTTACTTAATGGTTTCTGATGTGAATTTTCTGATGATGGGAGGCACTGTGATATAGGAAAATGTCCAGGGAAATATTCCTTGTGGAGGGCAATGCATCCCACAGACATACAGCCGCCCTCTGCCTGGCAGCAAGTGGAGAGGCACCAGGAGTGACAACAAACCCTCATTTGTGCCATCCAAAAGGCCAACCCAAACTGTTGTGGTGGCCATGGGGTCGAGCCTGGATGAGTCCTGGCCTGTGTTTGGGCATCTGGAGGGGGTTTGAGCAGCTGCCCTGGGATGTTTTATGGCCTGTGCCGCAGCCGGCGGCCTCCGCTGCATGGCAATCCTGAAATATCCCTTCCCGTCACCTCTGGCGCTCCCTTCCACTCTCTGAATTGCTCTGATTCCCAACATCATTGAGGGTTATTATAACCTCCCCTCGTAAGGTACTATAAATTTTATGGTAAAGCAGGAATTCTTCGGCTCCCCAGCCCCATCTTGCAGGGAGACAGCGCGCTGTAGTTCTTCCGCTCGCAGTAGTGTGAGCAGAGAGTTAATGAAGGTCTTTATGTAAATTTTCCAGTTATCAGGTGAAATCTTCACATCCAAATCTGTCACATGTTATAAAAATTCTTTATGTTATCAAATGCTAATGATAACTCAGAACACAGAGCCCACGGAGGAGCTTTGAAATCCTTCATAAAAACTGCATTCGGCCCCGGCAACCGGAGCCTTGGATTTCTACTCCGACTACTCCAGTTTGTAATTAGCATAGTGCAGGCTTCTCTGCCCTCTGAAACCATAATGTTAATTACAAAAATTACACTGTGTTTAAAAGTGCAATTAAGAGACTGTGCTGCACAAAGGGAGCCGTGGAACCTCTTTGCACACTTTGAAGCCAGGTCACAATGCAGCCCATGAAAGAGTCCAAGGCTCGCTCCCTGCTAAAGGCTTGGGAAGATCATAGGGAGAGCTCAGCTAAAATGAGCTCTGGTGGGCTCTGCTCAGCCCTTAATGAATAATACTCTTCCTTGGGAGGGAAAGTGGTAAAAGGCAGAGGGTGGGGGGAGAATGTTGAACTAATTAAGGACCTGATCCTGCCATGGTTCTTGCATCTGCTTGGGATAACTGCTGCAGTGGGGAATCAGTGCAGGATCAGGCCTTGGGAGGTCACAGTGCAATCACAGCTGCAAGCAGCCTATGATTGCTTCAGTATTTACACTGCACCTGAAAGTGAAAAAGCCCCATGTTTCACTGTGTCTTTGCTGTATTGGAAAAAATTTAATTCTTCTGCCCCTGGTCCTCAGCTTGAGGGTTTGTTCTGCTCTGGGGAGCTGGGGTGTCCCCTGTGATTTGGGTGGTGCTGGGTCTCAGTGTGGTGGTTGCCAGTCCAGGGAGTCCTTGGTCCTGCCCTTCTCAGCTCACAAAGGGAGGAGAAGGCAGCTCCAGAGTGTTTGTTGGAGGGCACAAAAAAGCTGAAAAGCTGAATTGCTCTGTGCAAAGTGTCGCACGAAAGACTTGGAAAAAACCAGATTTTTTGGTTGTTTTTTGTTTTGCCCTCTTAAGTGATTCGATAATATGAACTCTGGTAGTCCCCTCCACCAAAGACCTTCCAAGTGCCTTGTGCGAGGTGTTAATTAATTAATTAAGACCCAGAGCACCCCTCTGTGGTCAGTATCTGCACACCAGCTTGTACATAGAGAAATTGAGGCACAGGCACTGGCCAGAGGGGATGTGAGCAGCTGTGCCAAGGGCAGGAGAGCCCCTGGAGCTTTGTCTCTTCCTCCTGCACCACCAGAAAGTGGTTCTTGTGCGTGTTCCTGGCTGAAAGAAACCAGGCATCCCTTTGGCACGGGCTGCTGGGGGTGTTTGGAGGAGGGTGGCGTGGGCAGCAAACACCACACCCCAGGGTTGTAGCCCTCTGCTCCAGCTGAATTCCAGAGGCCACCCGCCACCTCCACCGGCACAAACGGGAGCTGGCAGTGACACTCACGGGGCAGGGTCAGGCCGTGCTGGCATGGGGAGGCTGTCAGCCTGGTGCTGATACAAATCACAAGCCGCCGGTTCCTTGAATTTTCCAGTAACTTTTCCATACAGCCTCATGTAAAAAAGCTTCAATAACTGTTCAATAAATCATCCAGCTGACCTTTTCCAGTAAAAACGAGCACAGCCATGGGTGATACCGAGAGTGTGTGTGTGGTGGGGGCATGGGGGAAAGCAAGAGGGAGCCCAGCTTTGCCAAGAAACTTCAGTGCAGCCAGCAGCCTTGGCTTTATTTTGCTTTGGTGTTAAAAAAAAAAAAATCCTCTTTTCCTTCTCTTTGCCTTCTACCTGCCCAACTGGTTATAGACCCAGACAGTTTACATATGTGATCCTTCCTATTTAGAAAATTAATGGTGTTTTCTGGCTCCAAATCACAGCTTGTGGTGCTCTGCAGGCGATGAAAAACTTGGCCAGCTTCAGCAGCGAAGCAGCCATTAGAAAATTAACCCTTGGTGGCAAAAGAGCAAAGGTACCCCAGCGAGGTCCACGAGAAGTGGCAGGCTGCAGCTTTCAGGTGTACCTACATATGTTAGCAATGTAAAACCAGCGCAGGCAGTCCCCCCGGAGAGTGCCCATCAAGCGTGTTTGTAGCTGGATGCTGTGGAGAGGGCATGGCCACAGCACTTGGCAGCGAGAGCGACCAATATGCCACGGTTTTCATTAGAGCTCAGGAGCAGTGCTGAGCCGAGATTATGAATCAGAGATGCCTCTCTCAGCTCTACCTGCGGCTGCTTTCCGGTGTTCCAGTGATTCCCCGCTGCACCAGCCTTCACTCTGCTCCCTTATCCTTCTGTTTGTCCTTGGCAGCACTGCACAGGAGCACGGGTGTTGAGGAAAACTTGAAGTAATTTTTTTTTTAAATGGATGTGAGGGGGCTAATGCATTGCTGCATGCTCTGTTTTGGCTTTGAGAGGTGAACTCCTCTGGGTTGCAAAACATGGTGGCTGTGGCCAGTGCTGTCATTGCCCCTGTCCCAGGGAGGGGTCTGGGGATGTGTGAGCAGCTTGTGGCTTTTGCGAAGATCTTGAACTTCCATGATGTGAAAGCTGTCACTTTGTGCCAGGGGCTCAGTGGCCCTTCTCCAACTGTCCCAAAGCAGAGAAAAAAATAATGTGGAGCACCTGGGGAAGGAGTAACACTGGAGCTCTGAGTGCCCCAGCTGTGATGTGGCTCCTGGGTGAGAGGAGCCGGGGACAGTCCATACCCAATACCCCTCCCTGTGCCAGGGGACAATCCATATCCAGCACCCTTCCCTGTACCAGGGGACAGTCCATACCCAACACCCTTCCCTGTGCCAGGGGACAATCCATACCCAGCACCCTTCCTGTGCTGTGGGGATGCCCAGGGTGCCCAGAACCCTTTAGGCCATAGCACAGGTCAGGGCTGTGCTGCCTCCAGCTTGGAAGTAAGTGGGACAACGTCATTTTGAGGTGGCCTGGCAACAGGGCAAGTGGGGAGATGCTGCAATGACACTGGTGGCACTTTCCTTCCTGGAGATCTGAGGGATCTCTGCACTGAAATCTTTCAGTGGCCTCTTGGGCCGTGTGTGGCTGTGGGATTGTGCTGCTGCCATCCCTGTGGGAGAGGCTTCACAGAGCTTGTTGTGCCACATCAGGAGGTGCAAAAGCTGCTCTTTGGGTTTTCCTGTCGCTTGCTGGAGAGTGAAGCATCTTTGCTCCATGTGCCTGCTTGTCCCTTGTCCAACAAGAATATTTTTGTCACGGCCTGTTTTTTGAGTGGAAAAGCATCAGGGCAGGCAATGCCTGTTGCTGGTACCTGTAGCAGAGGTGTCAGGGCCAGGGTCCCGTGTTGGCTGCCATAGAAAGGGGCAAGCGTTGCCTGTGCCACCCCTGGCCCCGTGCCTGCTCATCCTGCAGTGCTAAACCTAAAGCTGGTTTTATCTCTGGGCTCACGGTGCCCGGAAACCACAGCCGTTAATTTCAGTGCCTCTGACTTGGGGCTGTGTGGGGCTGAGTGAAATCAGCCCGTCCTCCTTCCTGCCTCCCCAAAACTGGGGGCAAACAACAGCCAAGTGTGAATTACTCCTCTCTGGTTTACTTTGACAAAAATGCCCTAAACCGAAGACTGACGTGATTACAGATGATGCATTTTCAATTAGCCTTTGTTAACGCTATTAATAAGATTAACAACATACAGTAAAAATGCCAATAAGCTTCTCTGCACAGTTTTTGGATCAGCCTTTTTGGCTGGCTAGCAGCGAGCCCTTCCCCGCGCAGCCTCTGCGGGCTGGGGAGCGAAGTTGCTGCGGTAGGATTTGATTTCCAGGGAGCAGAGATAGGGCACGTTTGTGCTCTCCCTTTGGCAGCCGCTGCCGCAGCGCTGCCTGGAGACCCGGGGCTTGCGCTCAGAGCGCCGGCAAACTCGGCGCAGCCGGGGACTTCGCAAAGTTGCAGCACAGC